>VZTG01003728.1:1957765-2180375 GCA_013397845.1 Melanocharis versteri
TTTTTTTTTTTTTTTTTTTTTTTTTGCTGACCACTAACCAAGGCTGCAGTAGTTAGCTGTAAGTCTGGTCTAATGTGGAAATTACACTAATTCATTATTTGATAAACGTAGTATAGATTTTTCTTTAAATAAATCACATGCGCAACATATGTTTTCTTTTGCTTTTGTTTTTTTTGTTTCTCTGTGTGTGTATGTGGATGTATGAATTACACACAATTCTTAATCATCAGTGAGGGAGAATTTACAAATACATTAGCAACTACAGTCAAATTCTTAGGCTATGCAACAGGAAAATTGTATTTTTTATGTCCCAGTGTTTTTCAATTAATCTTTAATTTAAATAATCTCCCTCACTAATTCCCAGATGAGCCTAGAAAAAAATACCTTGCTATTATTTGAACATAATCTTCCTCTTGGTTTATTTCTGTTCTAACTGAAATGACTATTATTGTACTGTTACTGTGAAGAACAAAACTATAACAGCGCTGCAGGAGTTATGCTTCAAAGTATGATTAAAGAAGATAGAAACATAGACTCTTTTTGGTTGCAAAAGTCCTTTAAGATCATTAAGTCAAACTGTAAACTTTACCAAGTTCAGCTCTAAGCCATGTCCCTAAGTGCCACATTTACACGTCTTTTAAATACCTCCACTCTACTGATTGTGACTCTACTACATCCCTGAGCAGCCTGCTCCAATGTTTGACAGCCCCTTTCCACGAATAAATTTTTCCTAATATCCAATCTAGAACTCCCTGGGCACAACTTGAGGCCATTTCCTCTTGTCCTATTGCTTGTTACTTGGGAGAAGAGACTGACCCCACCTGGCTACAGCCTCCTTTCAGGCAGGTGTAGAGAGTGATGAGGTCACCCCTGAGTCTCCTTTTCTTCTGGATAAACACCCCCAGCTCCCTCAGCCACTACTCACAGATCTTGTGCTCCAGACCCTTCCCCAGCTCCACTGCCCTTCTCTGGCCTCACTCCAGCACCTCAGTGTCTTTCTTGGAGTGAGGGGCCCAGAGCTGGACACAGCACTCGAGGTGTGGCCTCAGCAGTGCCCAGTCCAGGGGGACAATCCCTGCCCTGCTCCTGCTGGCCACACTATTGCTGATCCAGGCCAGGATGCCATTGGCCTTCTTGGCCACCTGGGCACACCCTGGCTCATGTTCAGCTGCTGTCACCAGCACCCCCAGGTGCTTTTTCACCAGGTAGCTTTCCAGCTATGCTGCCCCAAACCTGAAATGCTGCATATGCTGTTGCTGTGACCCAGGAGCAGGATCCAGCACTTCATCTTGTTGAAGGTAAATGCTCTTTTGCTAGTACATTTAAAACTGAAAATTTTTCTCTTGTGAGTCACAGGTCTTACAGAAAAGCCAGTAACAGGAGTGCCAGGAATAAATGATTTGGTTTTAAAGGTTTTTCTCTAGTAAGTTATTACTGCTGGTGTTTTAAAGTACATCATAAGTGATGAAAGTACACACAGTTAGACTAATGATAAGAACTGGCAGAGTTTGGAAAAGATTTAAGGGATAAATATTTTAAATTAAAAATCAGTAACCCTTGCTGTGTCTTCTTCTCAAGAAAGACTAAAAAATATTCATCAGGTTTCAACCACTTCTTCATGAAAATGTCCCCAGTAACATAAAAATGCTGTTAAATCTAGAGCAAGATTTTTAACAGCAAAAATGCTGTTAAATCTATTACAATGTGAAATTATTAATTCAGCATTTGGAAATGCTTTTGGGAGTCCCATATTGTCATAATTTGTTTGGAAGCAGCCTGAGGATAAGAGGTTGCAGAACAAGTGAAGGCCTAAAAAGTAGACTGAAATAGTTAAACAAAATTAATTTGACCACTTTTAAAAAAATTAAATAATTATTAAAAGTATTTTAGAGAAGATTGAGTCTATAATCAGTTAACATTATTGCACAGGAAAAAAAGAAAGATTACAATATTTAGCTGTCCTACTAGAAACAATGTTGCAGTAGTCCATTTGAAAGCAAGCAAAGAGCAAGCATGAAAACTCAAAAATCATAAATTGCATAAGCTTGAGGGAGCGAAATGGTGAAGAGAGAAACTTTTCACAAAAGGTAATAGTGAAAAGAAGTTATTTTCTAGAATGTCAGAAATTTCAAACAGTGTCAATAAGCTGCAATTTTGCTAATTTTAGAGATGAACTGATATGTGACAAAATAATTTTGGGTGTATAAGACTTACTCCCACAAGAATATTTACTATGGGAACTGGGAAGAAAAATCTAGCAGGTCTCTAAATCTGTGCAGGTGGAGAAGGAATGTCATTGATTTTTACACAAGACAAGGGACAGAGGGACAAGGGCCTGAAAATGTGTGTGTATTCTTTTCTATGCTGTTAAATGAAGATCAGGAAATTCAAGTTTATGGGGGTTTTATTTGCATATAAAGAGCAATATTTTAAAAATTGACAAAAAAGAAAGGTGCTTGTACACTGTAGCTGTTTTAGAAGAAAACAGACAGTTCTGCATAAAAAAAGCCAATAGATGAACATGAATATAGAAGAAACAGCATGATCACCGAGTGGTATAGGTATCTAGTGAGTACTGCATCCTGAATGCATTCAAAATATGAATGCAGGTGAATAATTTGGCTTTTATCCATAAACAGTAATAACTTTTGACATCAGTGATTTTATGTAGTAATTCAAGTGTCACTAAACTATAGTAGTTTAATAATGAAAACAGAAAAAATCAATTAGAAATAATTCAAAATATGAATTAAGATTAAATGGGAGGTAAAGTGTGAATTTCTAATAAAGAACCTCAAAATAAAATAAGTGAATAGATGAAAATGACTGATAGCTGATGGTGACTCATCTGTTACATTGCTTTCAGAATTCAGAGCACCAGAACAAGAAGTAATGTGAAGAAAGGGATCTGTAGTAGAGAAAAATTGGACACATTTTCAGCAGGGACAAGCTGATTCATTTTAGTTTTAAGGGTTCTCAGAAGAAAATATGAAGTAGAAGCAAAAGGAAGCATGACATACACATGGGTGCCTAAGGAGATGGGCTAGTAGAATTTTTATGCAACCCCAAGGAAATGAATGAGATTATTCAGAAAATGAATATAAATGATCTTTAAAAAGTGCAGTAGTTTTGCCAGTGGATACTAAGAGATAGAAAAGCATTTTTGTAGTCTAATATAAAATATTAAAGTATTATAACCTTAAATGGTGATAAATTTTAATACCTTGATATGACAGAGCAGCAGCATTACTTGGAGTCATACTGAGCTGAATTGCTTAGTCTAATATGTAAAAGATGAACCTTTTTTTCACTTGAGGATTCCTGAGGGTCTGCTCTGATATATGATTACTTATCACGTTGAGAAATTCCTTTTCTTTTCTTTTACTCCACACCTGTTCCAGTCCTGAGCGACTAGGCAAGGTTTGAAGGCAGTGAAGAGGTGCTGGAAGTGAAGGATTCCCCACCACAAGTCAGACAGCCTTCATAAAATACTGCCCTCCCCAAGCTGCACAGAACTCAAGAAATTATGCATCATATGTGCTGCCCCTTCTTTATTTGCCCTCCATGTTTTGGCCTCTAAAAACTACATTATATCAAGGTAGAGACAGGGCTTTTTGGTGCCTGCCAATGGGAACGCTAGTCCAATTAATTCCATCCAGTCTTGTCTGGGCTGTGATGAAAATTGCAGTTTTGTGACCATCTTTGTTTTTTCTGCTGCCATAGTAGAAGGAACTGACTGCATTTGCCCACCATAATGATACTCAGTGAAACATTTTCTGTATCACTGTATTCCTCTATCACACCTCCCGCTTAACAAACATTCTGGATGATCAGCTCCTACAGTGCATTCTAATATGAACCAAATTTTGTGGGTTTTTTTAATACTGAAACTCAGTATGTCAGAACTCCAAAGTGTTTTACACCACTTTGAGACAAATTAAAAAGATTACCAGAGTTGCTTTCTTCTCTTAGAAAATTGATTCTTTAGAGCAGTATAGCTTTCTTCACCATGGAATTCTACTAAAAAAGAAAAGAAAAAATAAGTAATTTTTTTCTCTGTAGAAATTACTGCTGCAGGGAACAGCTGCTGAAACATCGCCTCTAGTGAGCCTTGCTGTACTTGCTGTTGCTTTATACAACATTTTGGAGACTACCCCTCTCTTTCTGGGTCATTGCAGGCTAGTTCAAAACTGGTTAACTCACTCTGCATCACAGCATGTCCTGCATTCTATGACACCCTGTTTCTTTATTGTAGACACTGACAGTACCAGCTTGCATTTTCAACATCCCATAATATGTGTGTGGTGGGATTTTTAATTTACTTGTATCATTAGAAAAGAAAACAATTTGTGAAGACTGAAACTTCCCATACAAATGTAGACGAGACCTGATGAGTCACTCACTGAAGACTACCCTGGATACAAAACTAGATTTCTCATTAGAATAATTCAATTCCTTGCTTTTCTCTCCACATGCATTGTGCTACCCTGGTTTTTATTTAATTTGAACAAGAACTAGTCTGTAACTTATCTATGTAGATGAAGAGTAAGTCTCTTCCCACCCACTTCAGAAGTTATTAGTTGTAGGTAATGATATGTTTCAATAGGAGGAATTGAGAAAGACCTACCCCAGCACAGCCAATACCTTTGTGAAATCTTTCTGAGAAGACAGCAGGGGAGTGAAGTCTTGGTGTTTTATGACTGGAGTGTTGTGATGGATCAATACTGGCTCTTTAAGAAGGAAAATGAGGAGGAAAGCTGTCTTTCATTTAAGAGAGCAGCAGGAAAAAAGAAAAGGACCTTTGCATATCGTGAGGTGATGAGCCAGCTGAGAACTTATGATTGGGGTTAGCGGTCAGACCAACATCAGCCATCTTGTGGTAGGGGTCTTCTTCAGATGTCCTTGTCAAGAAAAGGTAGTAGATCAAACATAAACTGGAAGAAGTGTCACATTTACAGGTCTTACTCCTGTGGAAGGACCCTATAACAAGGCACATGCAACCTAGGAGACTTCTGGAGTGCTTTGATAACAACTTCTGATGCAGGTAATCAAGGCACTAACAAGGAGAAGCTCTCAAGTGGACCTGATACTTAAACAAGGGGACCTGTAGAGGAGTTAAATGTGGGCAACAGCCTCAGCTGCAAAGACTGTGGGATGGGTGGAGTTCAGGATCATGAGAGGAGGGAAAAGAGAAATAACAAGATCATGGCTCCTAGAGAGTAGGCTTTGGCCTGTTAAGGGGTTTTCTAGGAGCGGGATACAGCCCTGGTGAGAAGAGTGGACCAGGAGGCCTGGTTGATTTTCATGGATCACCTTCTCTAAGCTCAAGAATAGTACCCACCAACAAAGGGGAAATCAAGTAGTGTTGGAGGAGGCCTGCATGTAATAAAGGACTCCTGAATTCCTTATAAAGCTCAAATATTAAAAGGAAGCATACCAGAAGGGAAGGCAGGGGCAAGTGACCCAGGTAAAACATAGAAATACTGTTTGAGCATACAAGGATTGGGTTATGGAAGCCAAAATCATGTTTAGTTGAATCTGGAGAAAGATAAAAAGGGCAATAGGAAAAGTTTCTACAGGTCCATCATCAGTGAGAGGAAAACTAGGGAAAATGTGGGTCTGCTGATGAGTGGGTCATAGGACCTGATAACAAACAAGAGGGAAAACACCAAACTACTCAAAGTACGCACTGGAGATTGCCATCTGGAAAGTAGATGGGCAGAAAATACCTGGGCACCCTGGTGAACAAGCTCAGCACGCGCCAGCACTATGTCTTTGTAGCAAAAAAGGCTAAGAGGATGCTGGGCAGCATTAGTAAAAGCACTTCTAATTTGTCAAGCCGAGCTATCCCTTTCAGCCCTACTGAAAGCATATCTGGAATGTGGCGTTATGTTCTGGGTGCCCCGCTACAAGAAAATCATGAATCATTAAACGAGTGCAGCAAAGAATCGTGAAGATGATTAAGCATATGATGTACAGGAGAAGGCTGAGAGCTGGAACAGCTTAGCCTGGAGAAGAGAAGGCTCTGGGGTCAGGTTATCAATGTGTATAAATGCCTCTTGGGGGAATATTGATAATGGAACCACTTTCTTCTTAGTAGTGCTCAGTAACAAGGCAAAAAGCAATGGGCATATATTCACTATTAAAACACATGAAATTTCATCTGAACACAACAAACCACTTTTTTAATGTTTTAAATATTTATTTAATATATATTTTTAAATTTTTTTTTTCTTATTTAGAGATGATCAAACACTGGACCAAGTTGTCCAGAAAGACTGAGGAGTAGCCTATTGATAAGTCCAGAACCTGACTTGACACTGTCCTGGAAAAACTACTGTCTGAACTTGCTTGAACACAGCTTGCACTATATGACCTTCACAGAATCCTTCCAAGCTCAGTGATTAGGTGATTTGCTCTGGGTTGATTTGGTTTCCAGGAGATTGTGGTGTCCTGGACTACTTGACTCTGAGGAGAAAGTTTGGAGAAAATATACATCTTGAACCATGCTTTTTATGAAAATGTTGAAAGAACTTGCTTTTCATATGTCATGGAATAAGAAGATTTCTGAGATGGAACAGTTAGGCAGTGTACAAAACCAATTTCCTACTCAACTCTGATAGCATAAGTGTTCTTGGAAGAGAGTGTACTTGTGCAATATTATGTAAAATGTCAGCTTGATGTCCTTGTTATGGAACTGGTTTTTACCAAGTTTTTACCTTGAGCTATGATTGAATTAACGCAAGCAATAGTAGTGACCTGGTGAAGCATGAACACAGAGGCGTAGCAGCCCAATCTGACCCCTCCACAATATTACAATCTTGAATGCTATTACCATTTGAATTTCTTCCCATACCTTGGCAGTTCAAGTGACCTGAGTTTAAATAATTCTTCTGCTGAGGTTTTTTATGTGTAGATGGAAGTGGCAGAATTTAACTGTATTTAAGCTGTACTTTGATTTTCGAGAAGATAAGCCTTTGTGAAGAAAGATGATTATAGTAATAAATTTATACTGTTAAGTTTATTAATAAAAGAATATATTTGAATGGTTGTTTGGCTTTCTGCTTCACAGTGTGATTTCCTTTAATACTTTTATTCATTCTCCTTCTTTCCTTTTTATCTTTCCTGTCTTCTTTGTTTTGAGTGTTTAGATATGGCAGTGCCTTATTAATTATCAAGTATGTCTTTAGCAGAACTCTCCATATACTTTCGCTGACACAATAGGTTATGTCGGCCTTTTTTTTTTTTTAATGAAATCTTGACTTACAAACACGGGAGGACCATTCTGAAATTCTGACTTTTGTTGTGTGCACTTTGTTTTACTCGGATTTGTCAAGTTATGTTTTTTACAATTATGTGCAATAAGAAGTTTTTCATCATTATTACTTAATAGAATGTAAACATCTAACTTGAGCAGGATGGTCTTAATAGTTCATGTTTCAGCAAATTGACAGCTATTGATGGCAAGATATTGCAATATTTTTAATAAATCACCATAAATTGCAATTTATTTCCCTGACTGTCTTTCTGCAACAACATTATTCCAAGTCTTCCTTATATAAAACTATAGGCCTTCTATTTCCCTGTTGACCTGAGGATATAAAATAAAAGATCTTGCTGGTAGCTTTGTAGTTTTCTTCCTTTTAAAAATTAGTCTGAATCAATAGGTGCAAATGAAGATTCTTTGTCAGGGACTGTTCTCAAATATCTTTACCTGGGAACTATATAGATACCTGTTTGCAAGGTAATGGGCTGAAAAATCAAAGCTAGTTTTTAATTTTCTGAAAAAAAAAAAAAACCCAACCCAAAAACCTAAAGTTAATAATTCCACCGATTTTTAGTCTTAAGACCAGGCTGGATAGGGCTCTGAATAACCTGGTCTAGTGGTGGTTTCCCTGCCCATTTCAGGGGGGTTGCAAAAAGATGATCTTTACATTTCCTTCCAACCCAAATCATTCTGTATGATTCTAAGATACTTCAAAAGATTCTATGCTTTACCTAGCAGTGTTGACAAGTAACAAAAAATGTACATGGGAAATATAAAATTACTGTAAGTATGTAGTAAAGGTTTTTTAATGACCTATTTCAACTCAGAATAGAGTTGGACATTTTTGTGGGTGTTCATCTGCAAAAATCACCTCAATAGCCAGCAGTGGTTGAAAAATCAAATAGAATCTTAGGTATTATCCAGAAAGGCATAGAGAACAAAGTAATAACTGGCATACATTTAAAAGCCAAGGGAAGTACTTTTTTTGCAGAAAACATAGAAATAAAGATTGCAAAGTGTAAAAGGAAATTTTATAAACAGGTTGAAAAAAACCACATAAATTAATAGAATTAACTATGAGTTTCTAATTCTAAATGCAACAGTCCAAATGAAACCTCTATGTTATATCTTAAACTTGATTTTAATGAAGGAATATTAGCAAAGTGGAGGTGGATCACTTTTAGTCTTGGTCTTTTTCTGACACAGTTTCACTAACCATCTCTTTCAAAGTGCCATCAGTTAGGATACTGGGGTAGATGTAGAATTAATATGGAATGTATGGCCATCTCTCCCTGTGTCAAACAAGGTAAGAAGCTGTTGTGCTCACAACTTTTTTCTTAATTGCAGGACTAAAACTGGATATATTTATTTATTCTGAATAGAAAGTAAAATATTTATTTGTTCTGAATACAAACTTTCTGGTGTGGACTGCTTACTACTGGGCAAACAGAACACCCTAGTAAAATTTAAGCCAACAATAAAACAAGTAAAACAAGTAAACAAGACTAAAAGTCTTGTTCATGCAGTAGTTTAATCTTGGTGAAATAAAAGTATATGGATTCTGTACCTTAGGTTGCAATTTCAAAGTACGCTATGAAGATTTCAGAAGCTTCTGTAATGTATTTCTTGTTAGTGTAAAATACAAGCACATTTATCTGGTACTGTTTCTTGATAAAGTGAACTGCATAATAACATTCTCTTAAAGTAACAGTCATGCCTCCAAAATTGTATAAAGTCAAGTTTAGTATTGCTCTGCTTATGAAGTTGCTTAGAAACAGCTTGAAATTCAAGAAGTATAGCCCAACAAGAAGGATGCAGTTGTTTCCCCTTTAAACCATAGCTGGACTGCTTTAAGGCAGCTCTGATCCCTGACAATGAAAAGGTCATATAAAAATAATACCTTGGAAAACTCGAAAAATAGAATTTTGATATATAGAAGCTTTTGGTTCAAATTTCTCTACTTGTAGTTTCGTGTCTGTCATGGTGTAACCCCAGCCAGCAAACAAGTATGATGCAGCCGCTTGCTCACTGCATCACCAGCAGGATGGGAAAGGCAATTGGAAGAGTCAAAGCTGGAAAACTCGTGGGTTGAGATAAAGACAGCTTAATAGGGAACACCAAAGCCACACACACAAGCTAAGAAAAGCAAGGGATGAATTCACTGCTTCCAATGGGTGTTCAGCCATCTCCAGGAGAGCAGGGCCCAATCACACATAATGGTGACTTGGGAAGATAAACTCCATAGCTCCAAATGTCCCCTCCTTTCCTCCTTCTTCCCCCTACTTTGTATACTGAGCATGATGTCGCGAGGTCTGGAATATCCCTTTGGTCAGTTGGGGTCACCTGTCCTGGCTGTGTCTCCTCCCAGCCTCCCAGGCACCCCCAGCCCCCTCACCACCATGGCAGTACGAGAGGCAGAAAAGGCCTTGGCTCTGTGTGAGCTCTGCTCAGCAATAACAAAAACATCTCTATATTATCATCACTGTGTTCAGCACAAATCCAAAACACAGCCCCATGCCCACCACCATGGAGAAAATTAACTCTATGCCAGCCAAGAGCAGTACAACATCTTTCAGGAATACTTGTTTAAGTACAAAAAGGAATAATTACATTATTACAGAAGAACATAATCTGTTATTTTGTTTTGCCTTATTTACTTCAACTAACTCTGATAGGTTTTTCTTTAAGAAAATGGAACCTTTCATGTGAATTAATGCTAGATATTCATCTACTTGCCTAAAATTTGTAGTTTCTTGGTTTTTAAAGTCTGGTGAAATTTATAAAATTCTAAAAGTTTATGAAAGTGTATTTAAATTTGCAAGTTTCTTGAACATCATAAAAGTAAGAGGAGATATGGCTTAGCTGGATTACATTTAGATCAGAAATTATTGTTTTTCTCTCTTGGTGCAGCTAGAGATCTCTATTCAAACTGATAATTTGTTCTATTACGCAGTTTTAAAATATTACTCTTTTCTATAGCTTCTTTTTTAAAGGACGGGGTATTTTTATATCACTCTTATTTCTTTAAAATTTATTTTCCCCTACAAGTTAGGAAGATTATTGTGTTATTCAGCTCCACTCACAGAGAGAGGATAAGGAGACAGGTTAATCCAGAATTCAGCCTTTGAAAAACCTGTAGTCTAAGAATATTAAAAAAGAGCATTTTGGAAGCATGATACTGGTGGGTTATATACTTTTTTCTTCATCTTGACAAAGATTTTCACAGGTAAGTCACAAAACATACTCTGTTAAAACCCATTTACAGAAATGAATCTGTAGCTTTTCTTCATATAACGTTCCTTATGTCCCAGCAGCTAGGTTTCCTAAGCTTGTCTTGCATGTAATCAATAATCATGGAACTAGCCTCATTTATCCTTTCTTGCTGGAAGGAACATTTTTTAACATATTTTTTCTTCATCCAGACTTCCCTAGAACATGCTAATTTCTTATGCTGGCAATGGAAATTTTTTGCAAAAATTATTCATTAATTGTGGCAACAGGGAAGTTGTAATGCTTTCAGATGTGTGAATATACTGAAAAACTCAGTCATCCCATATTTGTGTGGTCAAAGGATGATAAAAATAAACAAGGGTAGTGTGTGTAGTAACAAAAAAGACAAAACTTATTTCAGTGATATTGAGGTTAATGTGTTTTAATTTGCATTTCTGAGAACATAAGGGTATACACAAGCTTTGGCCCAGTCCCAAATCAATGACATAACTGGCATAAGGGAAACCTGGTGGGATGAGTTCCTTGACTGGAGTGCACTGCTGGATGGCTACAGGCTGTTCAGGAGGGACAGGCAGGGCAGAAGAGGCGGAGGGGTGTATTAATGGAAGGGTTAAAATGCATGGAGTTCACATTTGGCAATGGCAGTTGAGGCAATATCTAATCTGAAAAATTTCAAAATATATACTGGAAATACAGAGAGGCCAAATCTGTATTTTAGTGTATATGCCTAAGTAATCATATGACCTGCTAGGTAACTCTGATTCTTGGAGTGGAAAAATAGGTGGTAAAGACTCGTGGACAGAGCTTTATACTCAGAGTTGCAACTGGACTGTCATTAAAAAAATATGAATTCCCCTTTCGGGAAACAAATGGCCTAGAAGGACCTCTGTACACTACTTTGCTGTGGCCATGTCTTACAATAAAGCTCCACTACCAGGAGCTCCCAGCATTTTGTAATGTGCTTGTAATGTTATGATCCTATTTCAGCATATTTATTGGGAAAAAATTTACAAATGAATAGTTTTATTTCCAGAAGTTGTACGAGATCAGTAAAGGACTTCATCCCACTATTTCTGGCAATAAAGTCAACTTGTTTCAGGATCTGAAAAAAAAACGTTAACATGAATATTTTGTCAGTTTCTTCTTGTAGGTCTCTGTCATAAAGTTGCATTTACAGCAATAAGTAAAGTATCTATTGCAAAGCTTTCACTTATCCTGAAAGATTTGACATATGTGATGCCATATAACTCTTTTCTTTAGGTAATGGGATGGAAGAAACTTTTTTCCATGTTAGGAACTTTACTTTTTTGCACATGTGCATCTCAACTTCCTTCCCATGCAGAGGCAAGTATACCTGAGTACACTTCACAGAACTCCAGATAACAGCAAACAAACTCATTTTTTAATAACAATAGTTACCATACAATTAAGGCAAGTGTGGGTGAGTCTGTTTCTTGATTTTTCAAGTACCATTAACAGGCTAAATCTTGTACTAACATTTTTTGGAACATTCTGACAAGTATGTAGCTTAGTTATGGATTCCATAGGATTTGAGATTATTACTGAATGAGGTCCTCCTGAGCTACTGACAGTGCATCATGAAGCTGAAGTGAATGTAATTCTGCCTTACTGAAGCTCACAAAACCTAAGTCTGTATACCTACAAGTTTTTCATTATATGTGCAGCAGAGAATGCAGTACTCTTGGCATAATCTCCTGTATGAACAGATCTAAAATTCAGTACTTCCATTTCATCAACATAACTTTGAGTAACTTGCTTCAGTTATTTTTTTTCCCTTGCTTTTGGCATGATGTTTTCATTCCTGGGCATGTCCCTATCTGCAGACAATTTTCAAAAAACATGCTGTCAGAAGAATAGTCGCTAGAGACAAAAAAGAAGAGCTTGTGGGAAATTTTATGATTAAAAATGTGCAAGACTAAGAAAACTGTCTAATACATCAGTACCTGGGCTGAAGACATCAAAAATGTACACAGAGTCCTGAGGTTGGAGCCTTGGATTTTAGACCTTTGGGATAGGTAGACCTACTTAACCTCCGAGATAGACCTACCCTATCTCTTTCCAAGTGACAAATGACAGGATTAGAGGAAACAGCCTCAAGATGTACCACAGGAGGTTTGGATTGGACATTAGGAAAAATTTCTTCACTGAAGGTGTTGTCAAGCATTGGATCAGACCACCCAGGAAAGTGGTTGGGTCATAATCCCTGGAGGTGTTTAGAAGATGTACATGTGTAGATAGGGTGCTTAGAGATGTGGCTCACTGTTGGACCTGATAGCATTAGTTTTACAGCTGGACTCAGTGATCTGAAAAGTCTTTCCCAAACTAAATGATTCTGTGATTCTTAAGAAGGCAGCTTAGGATCAAGGAATGTTTACTGATTTAGACCTCATTTTTCTGCTAAGTTGAGAATAACCTCATGCAGATGAGTCTGGGAACCTGAAAGGCTGGTAGCAAATTCCCAGGGTATCTGCCTCAGAGACAGACATACTGTCATGATCCGCTAACACGAGCAGGGGTCGTGATGGTTCGTGATCCTGATCTCAGAGTGCAAAAGAAACACAAACGGGGAAAGTTTTATGCTTAATCAAAACAATGCACTTTTATTGAGTGCCAACAGCAGGATTATGCGATAGAAGAGGGGGAGAGATATAAGGAAACAAAAAGAGAAAAACAAGAGAGAAAAAAGAGGGGGGGAAAGGGGTTAATAGCTACCAACGGCAGTCGGGATCCTCGTGGTCCGTCTTCTTTCCGTGGGGAGATCTCAAAGGGGGTCTCTTTAGAAAGTCCTTTTTATAGTCTTTCCGAAAGCGAAGGGCAACCAGCCAAAAGGTAGGGGTACAAAACCCATTGTTTTGGGGTAAATTTCAGAAGTGGAGGGCAACTAGCCAAAGAGGTGGGAGAACAATACCCATTATTTTGGGGTAACGGTGCAGGGTTTAGGCACGGAACATTCCTCCTCGCTCCAGTGCAGTCCTTCCCGCCTGGGCAGCAAGGAGCAGCACCAGAACAACCTGTTCAGCTTGCACACCTGCAGATCCTTGGCAGACATCCCACCTCTGGTCTGGCCAGGACTCCTGTGCCCTTGTCCCCTTAAGAGTTTTTAGGGTCTTTCAGTCTCTGTCCTTGTTGATGATCGTGAGACAGATGAGGGATCTTTGGACCATCTCTTACACATACTCATACAGCATTATTTTTGTCATCAGTTTCATGTTGGTGCATTACAAAACTCATATATACCACCAAAATGGCAATAGTTTGAGATGTTCCCTATAAAGTCAAATTCACTGGATTCTTCTTACATCTGTATAGTAGTAAGATTTATTTCTTTGTGTGATATTGGTAGGTCCACTCTTCTGTTGGAATTTGAGTCCTTTAATTTGTTCTCTTAGAACAGGTATTTTTCCAGTTCTTTCAGACTTCCTGTGCTTCCAAGGATTTGTCATTCTTAAAGGAGCTAAAGGACACTTTACCATCTTTTTTAGACTTTTTCTGTGAAAATAATTTGTTCTGTTGAATTAAAACAATTTTTTTCCTTAGAAAACTCTACATATTGATGGTCTGCGAAGTATTTCCTTTTCATTTGCCTTAAGTGTATAATTTTCATCCTTCTAAATACTTAACAGGAATAAATATGGGTATTCCTTGCAGTATTAACAATTGCACTATTTCAGTCTGATTAACTATATTATTACTAAAATTTTTAATTTTTTAGTGTAAATGAGTACTTAATTTATGCTGAGATACATAATCACATTTTAAATGGTGTAATTATTTTAAACCACTTGAAGAAAGATATAGCAAAAAAATTATTCTGAACACATGTAGAGGCTTTTTTCACTAAAAATATTTGCATCATAAAAAAAAAAAAAGGAAAGAATTGTGGACAGAATAAAAGTTAATTTTATTTAACTATGATTTTAGGAGTATGAATCATCATTGTTTTCTCCTTTTCCATACTGTAAGTAATGAATAGCAATAAATCTAGTCGCAGTGAAATGCATCATTGAAATGGTCTGTGAATAATATATTCTTATTTACTTTTTAATAAAAATTAGAGAATCCAAGAGCAAGAACATTTACTGGCTTGATAGTTTCCTTGAGTTATATTTTCAAAGTATTTAAATAGTTATTAGTGAGGAAGAAGTGAAGGGAATGTAGGAATGGAAAGCAGAGCATTGCTTGAAAGAAGAGTAATGTATTTAGTCTAGATCTAAAACAGCTATGCTAATAAATAGTGGTTGTGGATGTCAAACACACTCATAGTTTGATGGGAATTGTATCAGTTCTCCAGGTATAGAAGCTAAGGCATGGTGATGGTGAAAGCATTGCCAGTGCCATTAACATTCAGAGTAAAGCAGAAAAGAAAGTCCAGATAAAATTACTATCAAGACAGCACCTATTATTTGTGTCCTGTAAATGTATTACTGGTTTGTAAAGCACTCAGTACCTAGCCACTGTCTTTTTAGAGGAACTGTTTGAACACTTAAGGTAATCATAAATACTGCTATGTCATTTTTTAATAAAGCATCAAATCATTATTTCTTATTCTAAATAAAACTATAAAATTAGTATTTTGATGTTTTCATCAAAATATTCTGTTGTAAATGAGAGAATTAATGTGTACAGATATAGGCAGAATTATTAGAGATTATTATTTTCTGACTCAAGCCAGTCTTGAGTCACAGAACTGAGTCAAGAAGTTGTTTTGTAGGTGGGATAGTAACAACCCTATTATTCATTAGAAGAAAGGGTGTCAAACCTCCAAAATGAATTTTCATTGTAGCCTCTGGCTCTTTGGTACTCAGCACGCCTCTGGGCTGCAGGTAAACAAACTGAGGTGATTACTTTAGCCTATTTCTCAGATATAACTTATGATTCAATTCTGCTATTGGACGTGACTTTGAAATGCAAGAACACAAGGCGCTGTACCTTGCTTTCCCCCCAAATAGTATTCTTTTAAAGAGCACTGTGCTGGCTTGTCAAAATTGTTAGAAAAATGACTGCAGCACTGGGTTTTTTAGGTACTTACATGTTTGCCTATTTGTTCTTGGAAGAAAGAGAAAAACTTTAGGATACCAGTAGTCATTTGATCCAGAAGATTGAGCTTCAATTAGATAGAATGGGAAGGTGTGCTAGAGTGGGTTGGTTACGGATGATTCAAGAACTGACACTACACAACTACTTTGTTTGAGACGTATACTGTGATGCTTTAAAAAAATATTTTTAATGAAATGCTGAGGAAGGTGAGAAATTGATAATCTTGATAAGTGTGTCAAGCGGTCTACAGAGAAGTGGCAAAAAAACCAGTCTGCATTTCAGTGTCAGGACTCGTTACTTTTTGACTTCTCTCAGGCTGTTTTTATTTTCTGGCAAACTTGTGATATGTGGCTGGCTTTTGTTCGTTAGGTTACAGTGGCTTATTTTTGCACAAAAATCTATGCCTACTAATGAGCAATTACTGATAAGAACTAAGAAACATGCCTGCTAATTAGAAGGCTAGCAAACGATCCCTTGTGCATTAAGTTAACCAACCAGGAAAAAATGAAAAAAGGAAACAGACACTTTACATGTCCCAGCCCAGAGTCTGCTCTAGACAAAAAGTGTTGAAGTAAGTTAATTGGTATCTGAAAGGTTGCCATGTTCTAGAATTCAGTTAATTGGTTACAGGGCAGGGATTAACAGAGAATCTTCCAGACCTTTAAGGTAAAAAAGAAAGCCTAATATTTTCCATTTAACTGATTTCATGAACAGACACTTTACAGGAACTTTCTTCTTTCTTTTGTACATTCTCAGAGATAAGAAATGTCAGGAGCAGAACTATTTCTGTTTTCTTTTTATCAGCAATAATGATCTTGGATCATTTTGTGTAGCAGATGACACACCTGCCATTCCAAAGCTTGGTTTTCATTCTTAGTGAGTGGTTTTTGTGGTAATGACAGCAGTGGCTCTTGCTTTGCTTGCCCAACAATTTCATAATGGAATACTGGTATAAATTGCCTAATATTGTGTTAATACATATAATGCTTCTTAAAACCATGCTGAAAAATTAGGCAAATCTACCAAAGCATGTTTCTTTTCTGTTTCCCAAGATGGATAAAATCATGAATGATGAACATTTCCTGGTTTAGATGCCTAAGTATTTGTATTTGAATAGGTGGTCAGTTTTTCCACAAATTGATTTAATTTTCCTTGTCACTGAAGTAAATATTAGGTGCCTATTATTTCATTTCTCCAAAGCTTGGCTTTAATATTTGTGTTGGAATTTTTCCATTTCTTTCTGGCTTTATTCAGATCATATTCCTCTACCTCTGTAATTTTTCAATAGGAATTGAAGAAGCTGCCCAGTAAATTCACTTTGTATGTGGCTGCAATTCAAGGATTTTTATGGTGTTTGGAGTTGCCCCAAAAAACCCCAACTGGTGAAATGTATCAAAAAACCTCATGTTGTAGACTATATTTAGCTTTGATATCAGCATGTTTCATTTCTTGCAGAGCTATAATTAATTTAATTATTGTTTTAAATTTATTCAGCTGTCTTAAATATACACTATGCACACACTGAAAATACAAGCATGAAGTTAAACTTCTCCCTGGTTGACTATAACACATTAATTCTTGTCGTACTTTTACAGTGATTGATTTTACTGTTGATTTCCTTCAGAGTATTTGCATTAATGCATACCATTTTATAATATTTGTTTTCTTAAACTATATTGCAGATGAATTAAGAAAAATAGCTAAACTATTAATTAAGATTTAATGATTAAAAATTGGAAACCATTTGCTTACAGCAGCTGCTCAAGCTCCAAGTACAAATGGAGCTCATTAATGTTGCTGCAGTGGGTTGACCTTGGCAGGATGCCAAGGCCCACCAAAGCCATTCTGTCACTCCCCTTCTCAGCTGTACGGGGGAGAGGAAGTATGATGAGAGGCTTAGGGGTTGAGATAAGGCTAGGAAGAGGCCATTCACCAGTTACCATCACAGGAAAAACTGACCTGATCCAAGGAAGTTCAATATATTACCTATCAAATCAGAACAGGTTAGCAAGAAAAATAAAATAAAGTCTTAAAACACCTCCCAACCACCCCTCCCTTCTTCCTGACCTCAACTTCACTCCAGAATTCTCTACCTCCTCCTTACCATGTGCAGCAGGAGCACTGGGAATGAGGGCGGCAGGCAGTTCATCGTGTTGTTTCCATTGCTCTCCCCTCTACAGAGGGAGTATTTCTCACCCTCTTCCCCTGCTCCACCTTGTGGTGCCTCCCATTGGAGAAGGTTCTCCACAACCTGATTCCTTCCCATAGGCCACAGTTCTGCTCCAGCATGGGTCCTTTCACAATGTGTAGTCCTTAAGCAACAGGCTGTTCCAGCACGCATTCTCCATGGGGGTCACAATTCCTGACAGCGAACCTGCTCCAGCTAGGGCCTCAATGGAGTTATAGCTACCTGTCAGACATCCAGCTGCTCCAGTGTGGGTCTCCTCCAGGGGCTGCAGGGAGATCTCTGTATCCCATGGATCTCCATGGGCCCAAGGGCACAGCTGCCTCACCACGGGCTGCACCACGGGCTGCAGGGGAACCTCAGCTCTGGTGCCTGGAGCACCTCCTGCGCCTCCTTTTCCTCGGGCCTGAGTGTCTGCAGAGTTGTTCCTCTCACATATCTCATTCCTCTCTCTGGCTGCAGTTGCTCAAGGGATTTTTTCCCTTTCTGAAATGAGTTATCTCAGAGATGCTACCACCACTACAGATGGGTTGGGCAGTGTGTCCATCTGGCAGCTGGCTGGTATTGGCTCTGTCAGACATGGCAACAACTTCTGACATGTTCTCACGGGAGCCACCCCCGTAGCCACCCCCTACCAAGCTCTATCCAAAAAGTAAATTTGTCGAGAATTTTCTCTCACAATGGGGAGCTGTTTGTCAAAAGTTTCAGAAACTTTCCGAGCAAATGTTTCCCCCTTTAAATCATTACCAGTTGGAGTTTTCTTTACTGAATTATCTGTCATTCTTCTTTGACCCAGAGAATACTAGCATAGCTTTAGATGATTAAATTGAAAATAATGTTTGCTAAGGTTTAAACAGGAGATTTAATTAGGGCCTCACCTTCAGAGGCTTCTAAGATCTATGGTGCTTGCTTTAAATGCTCAACCTTTACTATTAACATGAAATTACTGTGAGCAAGAAAGATGGGAATTGGGACACCTGAGAAAATACAAGATGAAGTTTCTCCTGTTTTTAGTCAAGAGATGTATAGTGTCAAATCTCTAATTACTACTTTTCTAAAAAATAAATTATTTTATTATCAGTATTAGGACCCTCAGTTCTTCCAAAAGGTAGATAACTTGTAGGGAAGCATACATACTGTGGGAAAGAAATTAGTCTAATGCAAGGCTTTTATTCCCTATAGAGGTATGAATAAATATTATAGATAGCAGTGTGCTAATCTCATGATAAAAATACTTTCTCTTTGCTTTTAAAACCACAAATTATTTAAATCCGTGACATTTTTTACTAGATTTTGTCATTCCTTTTAACTTTCTTGACAATGATATTAAAGTGCAAATAGTATTTATTAGAAACTAAGGTATGGAAAGGAATTAAAAGGGTAATCAAATTAATATTATGAGTATTTTCTTATATGGTGGATATTTTTTTGCCTTCATCAAAGGTTTCGGAAGAAGCTCTGCATCACAGCACTGAGGATGAAGAGCCTTCCCAGGGAATGGAGCCCTATCTCGTACGGAGATTATCGTCCCGTAACATTCAGCTTCCCCCGCTGGCTTTCAGGCAGTTAGAACAGGCAGACTGGGATAAAAAGAATGATACTGAGACTATCCCAAGGCCCACGACTCTTCCACTGAGGATACCTCCTCTGATTGCCATTACAGCTGCTGAGTCCAGCAGGTAAGGTCCAGGAATTTGTTATTTATTCAACATTCCTTGTGGCAAGTACAGGTCTGCAGATGCTGCTTCTAGGAGAGAAGTCTATTTCTTTTCTAAAGCCCCTAAATGAAAAATTTGAATAAAATGTTTGTAAATTTTTGCCTGACATTTGGTAATTCTGCTTGTAAAACTTTTGGTCATATCTAGTAAAACAACCTCTAGAAAACATTTTCTGGGAACATTATTAATACTTAATATTCCAAAAGGAGGCTTCTGGAGGTTTGGTTAAATGTTTATGATGATAAAGGGGAGGAGGAGTTAGAGGATGAAAGGAGATTTTTATACACAGAATTTTTTTTAAAATGATACAATTTCAAAACTAGTTTCAAGAAATCCTGAGGGAATTTTGCTACATTATTTGTAACATAAACGGTTTGAAATTATTTGTGATTATAGTGATATAATCACTATAGTGATATAACCACTTTATAGTGATTATAGTGATCTCTATTGAAGTTTCTCCATATTACATCTGTGACTTTTTATATAATACACGTTTCCTAAAGTAAACTTTCCTGTTCTTAAATTGTCTGATAACATCCCATTTTCTGTCCCTATTTTCCAAAATATAAAGTGTTTAGTATGAAAGTTTTACTTACAATGGTGAAGGCAGTACAGCTGTTTGGTAACTTGATAATATATTAGGAAAAGGTAATATGAGCACACCGAGAGCTAAAATGCAGTACTTAGGAATTTTAAAACATATGTTGTGAGAGAATACTGTATTCTGAATAATGTAGTTATGAAAAGAATGTAGGGCTTCTAGTACATGAGTAAACCCATAAGTATTCATTAGGGTGCTTAGCAAAAAAAACCAGGTAATATTAACATTGAATTTAATACCACTTCCCATATCTTAATTCCTCCAAGATATATTTTTTGAAGAAGTTAGACCCATTCTTGAAATATCCTCATAAGAAATACTGACTACATCCATAAAAACATGTAAACATTTAGATTGTTTACAAATAAAAATATTGTTTGGAGAGTTAAATGTAATGAAATTTAGTGATGTTTTGAAGATAGATTGGTGTCTTGATTTTTTTATTTTTATCCATGTAGTCTGGAGAGAAGATTGTCTGAGATATGGAAGGAAAATAAGTGCAACGCTTCTGGTAACAGTGACTGGAAAAAAAACAGGTGTGATCCTGATGTGATACATCAGGAAGATTAGAAAGCAGAACGAAAAACATTGTCTGATGAAAGTGGCTGAGTGATTATAAATTTCTGGAGACTGTGTTATTTTCTGGGCTGGGTTCAAATGCACCAGAGAAAGACAGTTCGAAGGTTACTCAAATAATAAATCTAAAACATTGTGGTTACTATGTGTAGCTATCTGCTGTACTCAAGAGAATGATTGCTTCTTTGAGAGGTTTCTCTGTGGGTATGAATCTCTCCTCAGCGGTAAGAGATTGCTTTGTACCCTGTCTATGCCATTTATTCCTGTGGTTGGTAGGAATGTGTTTTGAAGCTGGACAAAACAAGATTTATTCTGAGAGTGACAGGGAAACAGCAGACAGATTGTTGAATGGAACTGCTGGGCTGTTTAAACAAATAAACTAAATCTAAACACAACAGCAAAAGCAATCATAATTTTGATCTTACTTTGTAATATAAAATCTTTAGTTTTTATGATTCTTTCTTAGCTAAAGAGCAATTACAGTGATACAGGAAGAATATTGTTCAGGAAATTAAATTTCTCTAGATGTTTAGTTCTATTTTTCGGTTGTTAGCTCTCTCTCAAGCAGCTATGAATTTCCCATTTACATGCTTATTATGCCAGCCAAACAGCTGGAGAAAGCTATCCTTTTATCTGTCTTCTCATCTGCATGAAAGTACATAAACTTAGGGGTCCTATTATGTCTGTGGAAATGCAGCTTACCTCCCTTGCCTTTGAAATGTGCAGTTGAAGAGAGAGAATCAAAGTGTGGGTGTGAGGATTCTCTGTCTTCAGTAGGTAAACGAAGGTAGAAGAGCATTTGGGTCATAGAAACTCATTCTAAAGCAGAATTTCACCATTGAAAACATCCTAAACTATAAATGTATGATTTTGGAAGAATAGGCTAAAAGACTGAAATTATAGCATTATAAAGCCCTTTTGCTGTGATTTAAATGATTGGAATGTGCAAAATTAAAAACAATGACAGTGGATGTAGTTTTTAAAATAAAATATATGTTATATTCCTGGACATGCACATATGCATGCATGTATACACACACTCCCATTTTCATTCTCCTTTTCTCTCACTTTTTCACTCTCTTTATGCTGTCACAGGATTGTTTCTGGTTGTGTGTTAGCCTTATAGAGGAATTAAAACAAAGTTTATTTTTTAGGAAAACCAAACAAAATCCAAACAGCAGCGTAGATTAAAAGCTGGAAAGCAAATTTTCAGTAATGTTTTTCTTAGTTTTTCATACTTTGTAAACTCTTATCCTTCTGACTCTGAGACATCACCATGCCTTGCCATTTCTTTCACCTTTCTAATTTCCTTCTGTACATATGTGGGGCCAGATTCTTATTTTTTCCATCCAGGTTAGACTGAGACCCTAATAAAGATCATTGTTAAGATGAAGAATTTACATCTCCTATTGAAGTTTCACATGCAGAAATGCACAACGTGCTATAAGCACAAGTGCTTGAAAATTGGTAGGCTGGCTCTGCAGCTGGTATCATCCATTACAATTATGAAATGTAAAAATTGCCAGACCTTTTGTCGGAAAAATTAGAAACAGGCAGACAATTGCTTTTAATATTTCAGTTCTTCCTTTATTTATTTTTATATTTATATTTTTTATATTTATATTTATATCTATACTTTTATTTTTACTTTTGCTTTTATTTTTATTTTATAAGCAATAACCTGTATATATAGAATATTAAATGTGATATTTTATTGTAAGCTGGGATAGCTTGGCTATTTGCGGTGTGGTGTATGCTTTGGCCAATTTTCCTCAAATAACTGTAACTAAATTTACTGATGGCTTTGGTGTAGGCAACAGATATAATGGCATTTAATATGGGTGCACAGATAAGAAATGATTGACAGTAGAATGCTTTTGCTTTCTCCAAAGTAGCTGGTATTAAAATGGTATAGAAAATGTAGACTGTTACATATGGAAAGTTATTTATTTGAAGATATTTAAGGTTTTTATCTTACCTACTTTATAATAACTATTTCACGGGTTTACTTACCTCTGTATTTGACCAAGAGCCACAGCTCCCACCTTGATTCAATAGTCTAGCAAATATTTATATTATATAGCATGTGTGATACCATATATTTGATTTCTTCTTTCAAACACTTGGACTTGTGATTTTGGATAATTGATCAAATCTCCCTGTAATGACGGTGTTGATGTATCCAAAGCTCCATGAAATATGATGGAAGTCTAGTCAGTCGCCTTTGTTCTGGAAACAGTCTCTTCATTGTCTAACTCCGAAGAAGAGATAGTTATGAGGAGGTGGGATAGGACGTGGCCCCTACTGAACACTGTGAATTGCCATGGCACAAATACCTACCCTTTCTGTGGTACAGATCCAAGGTGTCAGGGATTGAAGTATTTCTTTGTTTTGCCTTTTACGAATAGCTTTTTCAGTGAAAAAGGACTATCCCAGTTATTGCCGTGATACTTGTGTCCTCTTAACATGTGTGAAAAAATCTGATGGAAAATGTCACGTTCATTGCATGCAAACTCCAAAAATATGAGTATATCAAGCACTTGAAGATTTTATTAAAAGCATTATTTGAAAGGCTTTCATAACAAAAAAATATAAAATAATCTGGTGTCTCATTTAGTTATCTGTGATTTGATATGTATACTGTCTCTTCTTACTATTTATCCTAGTCTTTGCTCAAACATCATTTGGGAGAGATTATTATAATTGTACAACATAAAATCTATTTTAAATTGCTTTCGTATTGCTTATGTACAGCTGAGAGTGTGCATATTAGTGTGTTTATGAAACTCTAGGGAGCTACAAGAACAATTTACACGACAGCTAATTTCTGAAGTGTCTTTTTTGCAATGTTCTTTCTGTCTTAATTTATGTTTTTCCTTAATTTAAGTTCTGTGGATTAGATAGTGACTATACTGCTTAAAACTTCTGTGTTTTATTATCCACTAAAGAGGCAATCAACAGTGTTTATATTGGAAATCAGATAAAAGCTTGATTTAAAATTATCCCCAGGCCCTTTAAAGATGAACTTAGAATTTTTAATATCTGTTTTTGAAAAGAAATATTAGCAAATTGTTATTAGCATCATCACTGTAAGTTTGATACTATGGCAATACAGAATGAGAATCTAGTTTCAAGCTAAATATGACTTAATGCCTACCACTTGCTTGCTCATTGTCTTTTTCATGTCCAAAGAATACCTCAAAGACCAGATTTTGCCCTCTGTCAGGGCAAGAAAAGCTTTTGTAAGTGTTAGAAACTGAAATATGTGAATCCTGTGCCATAATTTTGCTGTTATTCACTTACTATACCAGCAAGCTATTTTTAAAAGAACAGCTAGGATGCTAAATTTTTATTATTGTTTTAAGGAAATGAGTGTTATAGAGAGATCATAAAAGCAATAAGATTTGACCTTAGCTGAGTAACACACAATAAAAGTAAAATCTGAGAAAAGCCACTCTTCAGGTTTATTTATTTGCAACTCAGCAGAATAGTGTATGTAGTGAAAATAAGTGGGAACTACGGTTTACATACTTCTGAAAGAGAAAGAGAGAGAAAAAAAGAGAAATGTCATTTATTTTTTAACTCAGAATTATGACCTTGAGCCTGCCAAGTGGTAACTTTTCTCAGAAAGCTTTCTCATGGGTCTAGGCTCTCTTCAACAGCATGAGTCACCTGCTCGTTAAGAATAATGAAGAGCAACACAATAATTCTTCGTGATTTTATTGCATATTTGTTTATTTTAAAAGCATTATAAACATGAGAAAATCCTCACAATACCTTTGAATAACCGTTTCAGTTAGTGAAAACATAGTGTTATTTTCATTTTGCACATAGGAAAGCTTGCATGCAAAGGGGTAGTGCAACTGGCCAAGGCTAAAGAACAAGCTGGGAATCAAACACTGAAGGGAATTTGAGAGTTTTTGACTCGTGTTTTTGTGTCTGCTTTGTTCTACCTGTTAGAAAGTTGAAGATAGATCTTGGGTAAAAAAAAAAATGCCTTACACTTATCTCAACCTTTAAACTAAACCTGCTATGTCAAGGAGAATTTTACTGATGAGATCTTGGAAGGTTTTAAATCGTTGGTAGTAGGAGTTAAGCACGTTACTGTCGTTATGCATCCAGACTCACGTTGAACCTGTGTTTCTATCATACTGACTCAGTCACGTCAAACTCTGACTGCAGTATCTGTCATGAAGGAAACGGTATTTAATTACTGTGGAAACCAAAATTGAGTCAGCATTTAAGTGCACATTTCTCAGTGGGAAAAATTAGTGGGAATTTCTGAGGTTAAGTGGTTGCTAGAAGCTTTAATGTCTGGCTTTTAAGAGAGTCTTTTGTTCTGGTGACCGGTGTCCGCAATTTTTATGGTGCTATATGGATCCTGGAATACTTTTGGAGAGCAATATAGAAATAATTCTGTTGGTCAGGAGTTGCATTGACTTGGTGCTTAAGAGATGTAAGGAAGCTGTGAAGATGGCAGGTCCTGTACCAGAACACTTACTTGCATAATAGTATTTCTTAGTACTTGTGGAGAACTTCAGATGTCACAATTACCTCCAGCCTCTCGTCTCCCAAAGAAAAAGATTTTTTAAACTTATGTCTAGCATTAAGTGAATGATTTAGATCTGATGCCCGGGTGGAGGACATGGAGGACAGCAGGTACTGTGTACAGTCCAGCATTAACTATTCTGAAATCCTTTTTTAAAATTGGAATTTTTTCAACTCTTGCAATGGTAATGGGTACACATTATGGTAATGGTATGGGTACACAATTGTAAAATTTCTAATTTTTCAATTTTATGTAGTTATTTATATAGCATAGACTGGAAACAGGTGTTACTGTAAATTGTGGATGAATAGTCTATATGGGCATGTATTTTCTAATTTAGGAAAGAATGTATAATTATTGTTTAAAATGTGTATTTTGAAACAGTTACTGTCAAACAATAGATAATCTGAAAAAATCTAAGACAATACTGTGTGGTTCCAGGAACTTAAACCTAACTTGGTCTTTCCCCGCAGTGGGTGGTATCTTCTACTTCTCAAAACTTTGCTTTTAGACAAGTTGACCTGGGAGGCCTGAGAACAGACCTCGCCAGTAAAATAAGGAAAATAAGAGTTTGGCTACTTCAGCATTTTCCACATCCTTTGTCTCTTGGTTTCCTGCTCCATTCAGCAGCAGGCCCATGTTTACCTTTTCCTTATTTTTGTGTTTGATGTACCTTTTTGTTGCCCTTCATCTCAGTTGCCAGGTTCATCTTGAGTTGAGCTTTGGCTGTACTGGTGCCGTGCCTGAAAAGCCAGGGGATGCTTCAGTATTCCTCCTTGGAAATTTATTTCTTCTTCTACCCCCTGCACTTCTTTTTTATCTCCATCAGAGGTTCTCTGTTCAACCAATTTAATGTCCTTCTGTTGTTTCTAAGCCCTTAATCACAGTTTATCCATCATATGAGAGGAATGTGAGTCAATGGCTGATTATGTAGTATTTTTATGATTAAAGTATTATTTTAATATTCAGTTTTTATTCAATTCCTGTATGAATTCCATAAAAGGGAGGAGATTTTTCATATGACTACACTCTGTTCTTTGTTTTTGCATTCAAATGATTTTCTTTGTATTAAACAGAGTAGGAGAGACTGTTTTCTTGTTCCATAATTTATTAGATTGTTTAAAGAGACAGATCATTTGCTAAATGACCCCTTTAAATGATTTCTCTTGATGATTCTTCTTAGTCTGTTGAACATTCATCTGCTTAGATGGTTATTGGTGCCAAAGTCTACAGCTACAATGGCTAACCTTCTTAGGGATATCTCAAAAGTAAAAGACTGCTTCTAATGGGTTAAGGTTTCAGTGAGGTGGGTGAAGGCTGGGCAGTCATTAAGACAGCTTTACTTTCTGTACCATAAGTGGTAGATGTACTCTATTAATATTTTCTAAAAGATCTGTACTTTTAAGGTATTGTCTGGGTTTTTTTGGGTAGTTAATCAGCAAAGTAGTTATTCTGTTAAAATACTTCTTTGGGCAGTCAATCATACCCAAATCCACACATTATTCAAAATTGTGCGAAATTGAACATAGTGATTCACCACAGATAGTGCAATGTGGAAAGTAATGCATAACACAATAATATCTTAATATATACTTCTTCACTACATCATATTTACATCAATTTAGGAATGACAAAAGAAACCTGAAGGCTTATCCAGTCAGAGGGATACTTCTTCACAAGGATTTTTTTCATGTTGGAAATTATTCTTTTAGATTAGCTTCACTAGTGAAGATGTGTTGGGCTCTCTCTGGTTGACATTTCAATCACCTTCACAGCAGCAGTGTATAAATACAAACAAGAAACTGGACTTTTAAAGGCACATAAAGCCAAGGGAAAAAAGAAATCACTTCAAAACAGTGATCCAGCCAGCAGTTGTGGGTGAATCCAGCCTTTGGGACAATTTCATCCAAGCTGCCTTGGCCCAGAAGGATATGGCTGATTGTTGAAGGAGAGCACAGAGCAGCTCAGAGGCACCTGGTGTGGTTGTACGAAGAATGATGCCTAATCTCTGAGCAGCCAAATCACATGAGAGAGAAAATCAAATAAGAAACATATTAATTCTGAGCATTTACATCTTTCTACAGGTCTGTGGGCAGAGTCACTCTTGTATGATCTCTGTTAAGACTGGTTTACAGGTTTTATTTTTAATCATGTGTTTCTTTAAGTTACCGGGTGACAAGGAGTTGCACAGGCAAAGAAAGGGTCTGGGCTATGTAGAGAATCAAGAAGTTGTCAGCATTTCTTACATCTCTTACTTCAGTCCAATTGTGTGGAGAGAAGCATCTGATCACAAAACCTAGTAATTAGTAAACACAGTTTGTAGTAAAATTAGATGCTATTTTATGGCCCTATTCTATTTATAACTTAAACTATCCTTGGCCAAAAAAGTTGTCTGAGAGAAAAATGGGTGGATTTTTAGGAGGTTACTTGCCTTTGTAAGTGTATAAGTTATGGCTGTCCAGTTCTTTCTTTTGTCAGATATATGCTTATGGCCAGTGCAGGTTACAAGATGCTGTCTACAAGAACTCTTGGTCTGGCTAAGTGTAGTCATTCTCTCACAAAATGCATTGCTATAGTTTTTCTTTTTTCTAGACCATGGCCATCTGTTAATAATATGCATTCCTTCAGCTTGATTCTGCAGAAATTTCACCCATGTTCAGACTATTGGTAACCATAACTTAACTAATACATAAGCATGTGCATAGCGAGGTGTTTATTTGTTTTATGATTTATATATTTTTAACATATTTCCAGTAACAGTTCACCTTACTAGCAAATGATGCAGTTAAAGCAGATTCCAAATGTCACTTTGGAATTTGAACATCTAACAGCTTTCAAGATTGATGTTTAAACAGTGTAAAATATAACAACCAAGTATACATAGAATATTTTAGATAGTGGTGATAGGGCATTTCACTTGTAGGATTACACATTGTTTCAATAGAAAAAGAATTTGCATAATGCGAAAGTTTTACCAAAATGTTATTTCATTAAATGACTTTTTTTTTTTTTTGAACTGTATTTAGAGAAAAAGATCATTTTGTATTCTTACGGGTGGAACTTTATTTTGGAGCATTTTTTTCAATTTGAGTAATATAATCTCTTAATAAGTATAAAGTATAAATGGAGAAAGTCAGATTTGAATTTATTGAATTTATTTATCAATTCTTTGATTCCCATTAAAAAAAAATAAGTGGAAAATTCATAGAGCAGAAAATGAATAATATTCCAGTTTGGAATACAGGGGAATAAATAGGATCTTCTGAAAACAGGAAGTTGTTTTCTTCGCATTTGTAATCAAAATGTTACATTGAAATGATCCAGCAGAGAAAGTGATTTCCAAATACATATTTTACACTACATGTAGTCTCTGAGAACAGTTTTTAAAGTAAATTCATTCAACTACTAAATTTATTTTTCTGTTTCTAGTCTAAGGCTCGAAATCATCTTCAGTCTTCCCTTTGACTTCAGATAAAGACTGGACATTAGGTCTCTGAAAAGAAAATTAATCAGATCCTCTTCAGAAAAATATACCATAGTTTATCTTTCCATAAAATGGTCTTCTTTAAAAGACATAAAGTCTATAAAGTGTAGAGTAAAAGAAAGGACTTCAAAACTGTCTTACAAAAATATATGGACAGATAGTTTTTTATTATTGTTACAGGAAAGAAAATAGAAGGGCCAAGCCATGAAAGGCTGTAACTCTAGTTTTACCTCTTTCCAAGCAGTGAATAAATTTTATGGGATGTTTTTCTTAGGCCTGTTGCTTTAACTTCTGAGTACAGACTACTCCATGTGACAGTGTAAGATCTGGTTGACTGCTATTACTTTCAACAAAATAAGTTTCTGTGCAATCTTTGGTAATGGCTAGGTAATAGTTTTATTCTATGCTCTCTTGCCACATCCCTTTTAATTCAGAGGTAACTCTTCTTTTTTTCTGATATAGGTGACAGGTTGATTAAATAGAACAGCTTGATGATGAGAAAAGTGTGATTAGATGGATACAGAACCTCACAGCCCTTACAATAAAAGGTTTCATTATGACACTCTATGGGCTTATCAGATCAAACACGTCAGACGTGTCTGCATATGCCTAACACAAAATAAAGATAATTTTTGATAGCTATATAAGACCAGAAATTCATTGAACAGTAGAAGTTGAGACATTTCAATTGCAAGAAATCAGCAGTGTGGATTTTCAGTTACTTTTATCTAGTTCTGTATACAAGCAGTTGGATTTTTTGGACAATTTTGTCTGAAAAGTTTGAGGGAGTTGTGTCTTTCACTGCAATCATACTGCAATATTTCCTTCCTTAGTTTCCTTCTGTTAATCTGTTTCAGCTCATATCTCCTTTCTCCTCCAGATGTTTCCATGCTTACAGATCTTTATTATATTCTCCATCAACTGTTAAAACATCTATTAATCACACATATTCTGCTTTTCTTAGCCTGCCACAATGTAAGATAGTTCACTTTCGTGTTCCGTGCCATTTTTCTAACTGTTCCTTATCTTTGACAGAAGACCTGAGTTCAGTATGTTTTGAAGTTATCACCACTGGACACATGCATGATTGATGGAGTACCTTGAGTAGGCTGCAAACAGTAACTTATAAAACATATATCAGTAACTTATGCTGTATTGAGTACCATGGTTTCTAAGATACTTTGTGTTAACAAAATTATGGAATACTTTGTGCAATTGTGGGAAATGAATTGTCAGCTTTTTCATAGGTAACATAAATTCAAATGTGAATAGCACCACTTGATAGAAAAACTACAGCAAGATATTCAATAAACAGAAGTAAAGCCTGATGTCATGCTAGTTATTTTCCACCGTCAAAGGTCTAATCGGATTTTTTAATTGCAAAAGTAAAACATACGAAAAATTTCTTAGCCCCAAATATTGTTTTTGAAATGCTTCATTTATTATGTATGCATGAATCAGTAGCAATTGCTCTTCTATATCAAATGTGAATATATAATTGTGCTTTTTGATTCACAGATTAATTGGTGTAAATTCAGACAATAACTATGCTTTTGTCATGTTTATGTTTGGTGCTAAAATTTCTTGATTTAGAACATTCTTGCAAGGCCTGGTTCTTCTGCATGAAGAGATGGTGGCAAAATCCTTTTTAATTAAGTGGTGACATGATGCGGCCTACACAGAGGTGCTAAAAGCTGTGTGGGAGATTAATGTAAAGACATCAGTAATCTGGGGTTTCCTCTGGAGATAGTTCCGTAAATTTAGCCTTAATTGAAAATAGAGGAAAAAAGAATCGTAAGATTTTCTTTTTAAGTAAAAATTACATGCTAGCTTAAAGTGAATAGCAATTATTTAAAAATGCAATAGAACTATGATATTTTGAATGTAGTAGAGGAGGAAATCACACAAAAAATGAAGGAGATATTAAAAAAAGCCTTTAAACCCCTAATATTAAGATAACAACATAATCCAAGAAAAGTTGGGGTTTCTGTAGTTTAAAAATCTTTAATGCTTGTATTTCAGATGATTGTTACTAGTTTCCTGGATAAAGCAAAGGTTACATGTGCTTTAGAGAAGATTTACACAAAATAATGTAGAAATTGCCAACCTGAAAAACAGCTTCATCCCTACAGATGAATATACTTGGGAGCTAGATTTCTTTCAATGTTAGTTAATACTGAGCTTGCATTAGAAAGTTTTCTATGGTTCTGATGACCTGACCTCTGAGGATTTTTCTTCTTGCCAAATGCCTTAGTGCGTAATCAAATTGTGTCTGTTGCGGTTTTCGGGATCTCCATTACTGACCTGAATAGAACCTGAGCATCCTGAATCCCAGGTCAAATCTAAGTAACATTTCAATTACAGGCTGAATTGAAGAACCATTATTCCTTTGGTATGTGCTTGCCCTTACATAATACCTGTTGACAGATGTGAATTGTGCAATTTATGAGAAAGGTGACAAATTTCTAGGAGTGGCTAGATGTAAGAGTTTCTCCTGTATTTGAGGACAGTGAATTCAATATTGCTTTGTTTTGCCTAGCCTTGATACGCCTTGAATTTTGAAAATAAAACCCCCAAACAAAAAGCTCCAGCGATAAAAAAACTGTTAAAAACATTAGCAAGAGCAGTCTACTAAAGCCCAAGTAAAGACGAGAAACAGACTTTGAACTGTGTTGAAAAAATCCAGGAAATAAATACTAAATTTTTCAAGTTATTTTAAATATTGAGCAGAAGTAGCCTGAGAGAACTAGGACAGTATTGTCAGAGAACACGTATTAAAGAAAATTGAAATACAATTGTTGTTGCAATTTTCAAAAAGCATTTGAGGTTTCTGCTTTTTGGCTCAAATATATTCCATTGACAGTTGTGTAACTAAAAGTAATTGAAGTCAGAGAAGAGACATCCACGCCTCAAACTTTTAAATTTTAATTTAGACCTTTGAATAGCTGCACTTCAATTGACAATAAATCTTTGCTCTTCAGTCTCAGAGTGTCAGCATGGTCAATTAAATAAAAAATTTGCAAAGCCTCTGTAGAATGCTTTCCAATGAGCCTTGATGATTGTGCAGGATAACAGAAGTAATATAGTCATCTAATACAGCAGCAGTAATTGTTACTTTCTTTTGCACCAATTCATGAGATGCTATTAGCATTACAATGAGAAAAAAAAAATTTTGTGCTCTCTTTTGGCTTTATATCTTATTTAGAAATCCAGTAAAAAACCCCTTTTTTGCTGATCATTCATTTGATTACAGGTGGTAGGACTAGCAGCTTCAACACAGGCAATGCAATAATTGTTATCTGCTTTGTTTTATTAAAAATTAAAATCACTTTAAATAGTATAGATAGCTTAGAAGTGTTATTAGATAAATAGCCTGCACTCCATAAAAATTTTTGAAGATATTTGGAGAAAACTTCTCACTCTACAAAACACAGAAAATCAAATTTATAAGCCAAGCTTGATTGTGGTAAGGCATTTGCCAAGAAGCAAGCTGAAGACAAGCAAAGAAATCTCCTGGAAAAGCTATGCTACCATTTTCATACATTTTGTCAAGGCTAATAAAATGTGCATGGAGTACGACAGAAGTAACGGGGAATACCAGGGAACTGGGATGAGAATTAATAAATTATAATATTGAAATTGTTTAAATTAATACAATTTCTCCTTCTATAGCATTTTCCACGTGAAAGATCAAGACCTGTATAATGCTTAACAGCTACATCGTTACATAACACAAATGTATCAATTATACAATGTGCTTAACTAAGAATTAGGAGGGTATGCCACGACAAATTGGACAGTGCAAAATGCTTTGGAAAACAGTGGGAATATTTTTACTACAAGTAGAGTGGTGTAAGCGAATTAACTAAGAATATAAAATTCACTTAGAAGTTATAGTTGTATTTTTTCTCTCAATCTTTTCAACTGAAATTGCCCGACACTACCTATTTTATGACAGCATTTACTGTCAGCAATTATTTCAGTAATAAAAGCAGTAAGTGGATTATAGTTTCTTATTGAGCACTGTTTCAGTCAGAGAAATCATAAGTGTTGAGCTACTGGTGGTGGTTTTTACTTCAACATTAAATGAATATTTGTTATTCACCATGAATAAGATCAAAAGTGATGATTTCATCACCTGAGTGATCAGTGGCACTCAAAATCCTAATTCCCTGATGTATGAGGTGTTTGTTTGTATCTAAACCCCAAGATTTAATGAAATAATTTTTTGTTATTGCACATTGCAAGGAAAAAAACCTATACTTAATTTATTCTGTAGGTAGGCATTGCAGTATTTGTTGCTTCCTACAAGGATATAGATTACACACACTTTTGGGAAAGTATTCATTACCAACATTTTAAGCGCATGGAAAAATGCTGTTTTGCTCATGAATACCCTCATGATACTGAATATATGAACATTCTTCCTTTAAAGAGTTCTCTATTAAAGAAACATTGAGACATACAACCTCCAAACCACCAGTAACAAAAATGGAAAAAATAAAATTTTACAACGGTTCCCCATTAATTCTGAGGTGTTAATCACATTCTGACAATAGTGGCTAGGCACTGATAATTTCCAGTATCCTTGACCCCATCTTAATCCCTTTTGGAGTACAAAATTAACACATTCTTATTGCACTGGACCATGTTAGTACAAGCCGCATGTAGTCACAGTGCTCTGAAAGAGGTAATAATTTCTAAGTCTACTATTGCCTCTGTAAAGCTGATGATGAGCTAGAGGAGAAGCAGGGCAACAGTGCTTCAGTTAACACTGGCCCAGGAGAGACACAGCTGGGAATGGTTTCAGAGTTTCTCTCTTTCTGATTGCTGCCTTGGATAGTAACAATCTGGCTAGCATCCCTATAGGGTTTATAAATTCTGCAAATATCAAGCAGAGGTTCAAATTTCTGTTTGGTTTTTTTTTAAAGGACTGAAAAGTATGTTTTAATAATTCAATCTTTATTTCTCTACACTTGGAAATACTGGTGAGAGGAAAGAAGGAGGTGAAGAGAATGGGTGGGTGCTAGCTGAAGTGATAAGATCAGATAAAAGCATTCCACCACTTCTGTAAAAGAAGTAATTTGAAAAACATGGCATTTTACTGTGCAAACAGTTGCCTATGAGATCTTTCATATTTGTCTCTGGAGGGCAGTACTCTTCTTATGCAAGTGATTAATTTGACAAATGTGACAGAATTTTCAGCCAATGAATTTCATATTTTTGGAGCATAACTAAACCTGATATATTATACAGGCTTCAGGCACATACTGGAATTTAAATAATGTTCACTTGTAGCTCAAATATGAGCTGAACAATCCAAATTTCAATGAAGACAGCAGAAAAACCTCCTAGTGGTTTTAGCTGGAGGATTATCGGACCAATATGACCTATGCTCAGAAAATTAAGCCATTAATATCCCAAGGTACCAGGGTATTCTTAGCAAGTGTAAGATGAGAAAGTAACAAATGACAATTTGGATAAATAATGCTTTAAACCCCTTTTTAGTCTTGAAGTTAATATCCTTCAATAAAGACCTTTACTTTGGAAGATTACAGAAGGGAAAATAAATTACCAATATTTACACTCACACACATTAATGGATGCTACTTCCTCCTCTATCCTTCATTTAAATAACAAGTAGTCCATCAGCATGCAAAATTATATTTTATTATTCAAACTCTTAACATTTTTGATCCACCAAAAGCAAGTAATAAAGAATGTTTTTACTTGAAAAATAATTTGTTAAGATAAATTACGTCTATATGATTTGTTTGCTTAAGAATAATTTATTTTTAAGAAATGACCAATCTTTATATTTGAGTATGTAATTAAAAATATGAAGTTTCTCCTCTGTTATAGATTTTTACACTTCAATTAGTTTCAATGCATTATATTTCCAAATTTTGGTCTGTATCTGACAAAGTTAAGATTAGGTACATGTTAAGTAAGTCCAGTAACAGAAATATATGATGCAGATGAATGTAATTTTTTTCTGAATGCTGTTTCCAAGAAGAAAATAAACTCTATTATTCATTCTAATGATGGTTATAGCATCTACTGCTTTATTTAGAAATACAAATAAAATAAGAAAATAAATATTTTTAGGAGGGCTTAAGTGTAATCAACTGGAATATATTGGCATGAACCTTTCCATTCATTTGCCTTCTTGCTACCTGAGAACAGTCACCCAAAATACATGTATTGCTGTTCCTGCAAAATGACTACTTTAAAGCTGATTTAAAAACATTTTTACTTTTTCTTGCTATCTTGCTTGATAAAGTTGGAGAAAACTGTTAAAGCAGAGTAAGAGCTTAAAGAAATTTAAAAAGGTGTAGAGAGAAAAGTATCTAATTGAGAGAGTTGTTTCAACATTAACCCTATCAGAAATATTGGTTTAGTTCAATTGATCAAATATGTAGTAGCCTCTTTCTTTCTTCTTTTTTTTTTTTTTTTTTTTTTTTTTTTTTTTTTTTTTTTTTTTTTTTTTTTTTTTTTTTTTTTTTTTTTTTTTTTTTTTTTTTTTTTTTTTTTTTTTTTTTTTTTTTTTTTTTTTTTTTTTTTTTTTTTTTTTTTTTTTTTTTTTTTTTTTTTTTTTTTTTTTTTTTTTTTTTTTTTTTTTTTTTTTTTTTTTTTTTTTTTTTTTTTTTTTTTTTTTTTTTTTTTTTTTTTTTTTTTTTTTTTTTTTTTTTTTTTTTTTTTTTTTTTTTTTTTTTTTTTTTTTTTTTTTTTTTTTTTTTTTTTTTTTTTTTTTTTTTTTTTTTTTTTTTTTTTTTTTTTTTTTTTTTTTTTTTTTTTTTTTTTTTTTTTTTTTTTTTTTTTTTTTTTTTTTTTTTTTTTTTTTTTTTTTTTTTTTTTTTTTTTTTTTTTTTTTTTTTTTTTTTTTTTTTTTTTTTTTTTTTTTTTTTTTTTTTTTTTTTTTTTTTTTTTTTTTTTTTTTTTTTTTTTTTTTTTTTTTTTTTTTTTTTTTTTTTTTTTTTTTTTTTTTTTTTTTTTTTTTTTTTTTTTTTTTTTTTTTTTTTTTTTTTTTTAATTTTTAGGAGAATTTAAATAGCAGATTTCAGGGAGGGTTCAGTGGTTCAGTAATCCAAACTCTGATCAGAAATCATGAAACACATCAAGACAATGAGTAGTAAGTGTCACATATAGCTTGGGTAATATAAAGGACCCCTAGAATTATACTGCCTAGTTCTGAATAAATAGCTTATCTATCTTTATTCAGAAGCCCAGTCTTTAGCAGGTAGAATTTGAATTTTCTAGCAACTTTAAAAAGAGATTGATTAAAACTTTAAGTCATGCAAAACTCACCTGCCTTAGATTTTGCCTGGAGTGCTCCAGGTTTTGGGGTTTTTGGTAAGTTTTTGTCCCAGTTTGTTATTTCAGTATGGTTTTATGCTTTTTTTTTTGCCAAGAATTGAGTGAAAATAGGTTTAAGGGATTTTTTTTAACTGGTAGGCTTTCTTGTTTGTCAGAAGTCAGAGTAAAATCAAGAGGATTTCAAGCTGTGCAGAAATGTCTTACAGAAATGAAATGCTCATGAACCCCTGAAACCTGAAGTCAGTATGTTCCATACAAGTGTAAGCTTAAAAAAATATTTTGGATGCCACCCATGCTCCTCTGCTTGAAGTGAGCAGATCAGTAATTCAACTGATAGAATGTAAAAGAAACTGGAGAAATACCTTTATCCTTTAAACCTTGTGCAAAATGAGTTAAGTGCTCAATTAGTGATGTTTTTCCTGATCAATGGATGATGAAGAGTAGCTGTATTATCTGGGAACTTCTTTGGAAAAAAGTTTCAGTCAATGTAGCACCATCCCCGGTTGCTACACACAGAAGAAACGCCACAGAGGCTGTCTCAGGGTTTATGCTTTGTTTCATCTGTTGCTGTGGTACAGTGGAGAAGAGGAAACGGGAAGAGCACTAACTGTGCTAAATCCCTCCTCTCTTGCTCTTGTGCTATCCAACTGGTAAAGTAATAACTGTTGCTGTTGTTTCCTACTCCAGCTGCAAATCAAGGCAGTCAAGTAAATGTTTTAAAGATCTGCCCCTTTTACGTTCAGTAATTATATAGTGCTAGGGAGAATCAGGCTTGTGGTTTTCAGCATGCTTCTGGAATAGAGTGAGTCTTTGCTTGCTGCTCCAAGTGGGAGGTTACATGAAATTGTGAACTTAGTGGGTGCAAAATGCCTTTCATCTCAGTCAGCTCAGCTTTTCATCAGTAGAGCTCTGCACCAGCCTAGGGGTGTCAAAGCCCAGGCTTTAGCTTTGTCTGTCCATGTAGCTGCACTATCAAATACTCCGTTCTTACATACTTGACATATTTTAAACTACCTGGGTAAAAGGAGAGGGTTGGCTTTGTATGTCATACTTCTCTGTGGCTGGGTTGTGATGAATGTATTGCACAGGACTGAACTCAGTGCTTTAATATACAAAGCAAGAGTACAATCTATACAGAAAACCTATGCTTTTACAAATGAAATGTCAGTAAATTCAAAGAAACATCCTTCTGGCATGCATAAACTCCGTAAGAAATAGAAATTGTGTGCTCACATGAAATTGTTAGCTTTGGGTTTATATTCAGATTTTGAAAGCTATGTAGTACTTTGTATTGTAGCAAATACTTAAACGGATATTATTTCTGTTTTGCTTTATACTATAACATAATTTGGTATCTACAGCACAATTCTAAGTAGATCTTTGAATCTATTGTGACTGAACACAGCAAAAGTTAAAAAGCACACAAAAATATCGTCTGAAGGGTAATAAACTAAGCACTTTAATTATACTTCTGTATAGAAGACACCAGATAAGATAGCTCATCAGATTTCAATATTGGGGTTTTTTCCAAAACTGGAAAGTGTTATTCCTCACTTAAAACTATATAAAAAATAAATACCCTATGGAGCTACCTGCAGGAATATCTTTCTCAAACTGGAAAAACAGCCTTCCTAATAGGTGATAAGCATCAAACCTGCATATTTATACAGTTCTAGATTAATCCCCTATTTATCATGTTAATAGTAATTTCAGAAGAATTAGAATATGGAGTCATTCCATTATTTACAAAAGGCATTCAACAGAAAAAGTCTATTGGTTGTTAATTTCTTTCTGCAATAGGATTTCAGAATACATATTGAAACAGTGGTCTTACTCTAACTGCCCCTTGTTTGCAATGGCAAAGAAGTTCATGTAATGTAAAAAACATTCTACAAATAGATTGTGTGATACCTATATGGGTATATTATTGTAATATTTTCTTTTTCTAGGATTTTAAGTCCCACAACTACTAAAATATTATATACTTATTCAGGCCTCTACTTTTTAAACCACTTATTTTTTTCCTTTTTAATAATTCATGCTTTCCGTCGAGTTATAGAATGATGATCTGCTGAATTCCTTTTACATTGCTAGCAGCAGGAATGTGTTTCTGTCTTATGAGTCAGATGTGATACAAAAATTTATATGAACAGCTAGTGACTCTTCACTGTATCTGAAATTCAATCTTATTGGACTTAAAAGACCTCAGTGAATCTTTACACAAAAAATATGGTACAGTTATAATTCAGTGCCATTGCACTGAATTATAACAGGACTAATATCAAGGCTAAAGTCAGTGGTGAATTCTACTGAACAAAATTTATTGTCATCTATGTTCAGGTGTTACCATTGTTTCTTTTGTTGTAGAGATGATGCAAGTTATTTTCTCTCATTTTACCACTGTTTACAAGGTCTGTAAACTATTTAAAAAGCATCTTCTCTGACATGAAGTGGGTGGATATTGTTAGTTTTTTAATTAAATAGCTGAATAATTTCTGATCCACTTATACATGTTATCTCCTTAATATACTGTTATCTCCTTCAATCCTATGTTTTTATCTCAACTTTGAATTTTTTTCTATTGCACTTAGGTAATATATTTCCCTTATATTCTGGCCAAAAATAAAAGGCAGTGGTTTTTAAGGACTGCACGTCATTATTACTCCAGGAAATTAAGGTAAAAAATAAGGGAGTCTCCATTATTTTCTGTATGTCAGAACTACTTATCTCCAGTGCAGTACTGTCACAAATGTCTGTTAAGAATTGCAGTGCTGTTCTGAAGGAGTAAAAGATACAGCAGTTTATCTAGTCCACTGTGAAAGTACACTATCTAGTACTAGCAAAGCTCTGATAATACAAGGCTCTCAAGGTGGGTGTGGCTGGAGCAGTAGTTCTCATATTTGGGCCTCAACTCACCAAGGAGTTTCCAGTCTCTTGTGAGGACTCCCAGGCACGTTCTAGGAAAATGGAAAGAAATGTATTCTTCTAAATCATTTTCAGTTACAACTCTCAAGTGTAGACTGTTCTATTGCTATTGAGTCTTCACCGCACTTGGTACTTTTGAGGATTCTGTGTGAAATAAGCTAGGCAAGTAAGAAAAGAATTTGTCTTGACTTCATATAGGAAATATTGACAAAAAGGTATGATATACTATTTTTTTAATTTGTGTGTTTGTTTGATTTTTAGATAAAGCTTCTAGCTTCTATTTATATTGTATTTTGCAGAGAAGTATAAAAATTTTGTGTAAATTTTCTTGCATGGTCTTAGCACACTGGTGTAATAAAAAACTGGTCATATACATGCTGTTTTTAAAATTTAAATACAAAGATTGGTAGGTGACTGAAATGAAAGTCAGATATTTAAGTGTACCTGAACATATTTATACTTTTTTACATATACTTTATATATGGCCTTTTGGTTCAGATTCTATTTGTGTGAAATCCTGTAGCAACATTCTATTTGTATCATTTTGATGAAGTTTTTGAAAAATACTTTGTAAATTCAAAACCACGTTATTTTTAATACTGTAAAATAGGTATTCAGATGGAATACACCAATGCTGTTGTTAAAAAAAGAGACTACTTCTATGAAGTCTCATTGGCATGAAAGTACAGTAAGGTTTCTGCACAAAAAACCTCACACACATACAATCTACCACAAATAGAAAAATAAAAAGAAAAAAAACCCCAATCCACCACCAACAAAAACCAAACCAAACGAAAAATAGTCAGAAAATAATTAAGAATTCTTGTAGATTTCATGATTAATTCTAATGCAGTACTTTAATTTCTACTTGTACAAGTATTGGCATTTTATTGTACAGGAGGTTGTATTTCTGCTGTACATTCTGTGTTTCTCAGAGACAATTTTTTCTATTTTAAATTCTAATATGCTTTGATTATCTGTCAAATTGAACTTGGTGTCTAGAACTCTGAAAATATGAGATTGAATGGGGAATACCAAAAGTGCCTTATAAGCTCAAATATAAGTTCATTGCCAAGATGCAATGCCAGTGTCAAGCCAAAGGGTTTGACACTGGCACTGAGGCTGCTGTTTTTTATCTGTGGAAAGTGACGGTGGTTAAGGGATGTCCCTGTCAGCTGGGAAAAGATTTCATTTCCCACCCTTAAGAACGGCAAGAAGAATAATGAAAGTACTATAGACTTACCGACCCCACATGCGTATCTGGAAAGCTCCAAGCACACTTCTAAATCTATTTCAAGACCAGTAAAAGCAGGGAGGTAGTTAGGGCTACTCAACACTTAGATTTACCAACGGCAAATAATGCCTGCTTGACCCGATTAAGTTTCTTTATGAAAAGATTGTTCAGGATGCAGAACAGTGGGTGTAACACACCCTCAGTTTAGTAAGGATTTTGAAATAATCCCCCAAAACATTTTGAAACTGAGGAAGTCTCATCTGGATAAACAGACTGTTAGGTAGGGCTGAAGTGTAGAGAATGGTCTTTCAGAATCAGGCTTGCAGGCAGTAAACAGTACATCACCAGAAGGGGCTGATACCAGAGCCCATGCTGAACTGCAGAGTTTGGCACCCAGATAGGATAACCTGAAGCACAGGCTGGCAAGTAACCGACTAAATCATGGCCCTGCTGGAAAGGATCTGGGAGCTTTAGTGGACTCTAGGGCAGGTAACAGCTGAGCAGTACACTTTTCATCACAAATAAAGCAAACTATGTGCCAAAGTGACTGCAGGTAGTGGATGAATGGGAATGCTGAGAACACAGAAGAGGCTACCAGGATGGTCACGGGCCTCAAGCACATGATCAGTGATGAGTGCTTGAGGGGACAGAGCTTGCTGAGTCTGGTGTGGAGGAGGTAAAAAGTAATCTGAAGGCAGCCTGCAGCTATGGGAAGATTAGTTGCAAAAGACAGGAAATTTAAGGTATTGTCAGTGGTGGCCTGCTGTTTAATGAGGGGCAAGGGCCCCTGATTGGGAGGTTCAGATTGAGCATCAGGAAAATTGTCTTCATTAGGGATGTGGTGAAGCACCATAGCAGGTCATCCACAGAGGCTGGTGAATTTCTGTTGAAGGGTTTTGAGATTCAGAGAAAGCTGTGGCTGATGTGATCTAGTATTGATGATAACCCCATTGTGAGCTTGAGGTTAGATTGGACAATCTTATGAAGGCCCTTCCAAACAGCAGTTCTGTGATTCTGTGAAATTATAGCGCAATTGGTCACAGAAGTTTTATCTAATTTTAAGGTAGAGGAAGCTAGCAATTGTGAAATACAGTCCCCTTGCAGTATCCCACTGGAGGTTAACAGGGATAAAAAGTTATTTCTCTTCTCTGAGTTTTTCACAGATTTGCATCCTATATGCCTATATTCCATGTTGCAATTATCCCCATTGTTACATTTTGGGTATAGTTCTCTCCTGCTGTCTGACTTGAGTCTTTCTCTTTTCATCTTCTCATTTTTGTGTCCTGTACATGCTGTCAAAACTGCCACGGCCTGACACAGCAGGGAAAATGGCAGCATCTAAGATGTCTGGCTTGGAAATAGTCTTAGATGTCTGGATAAATAGCAGGAGAATCAGAACTTGATAAACGTGAGTTCAAGCTCACGTTTACTTCAATGGAAATACTACTTTGGCTCTGTTCCGGTACTTATAATATTTGTTTCAATTTATTATTTTCTGGGGGATTTTTGCTGAAACTAACAGTTTCTAGGGCAGGAAAGAAGACCTGAAGAGATGGTATATGATTACAAGGATTATCTAGGAATGTACTGTTGGCTCGAAGAAACACAGACTGGGAGTTCTACCCAAAAAAATCTTGCATGTATGTGGTTGGAGGGTGACTCTCAATTTTAGGAGCACTGTATGTTTAGAAAGGAAGGCAGACTTTTAAGATGGAGAATGAAAAAAAATACATCAACACATTAAAGAGTTGGCATAAGTGTACTTTTGCACTAATAAGAAATTAAGTTGTGAGAGAAATTTGTGAGGTTTAAAATGATTGCATATCTGTGATGGAAAGGGAAAAGGATTGGCAAGACCAATTTTATGATTGAGGAAGTAGAAGTTGTGCATGGAGCTAATCAGAACAGTCTAATGAGTAGATGAACACTGATTAGAAGAAAATACATGTTTTTGTAAAGATACTGTAGGAGAGATTTTTGCAATGCTTTCTTGCTTAGTACTGATACTCTGGCAAACAGAATAGAAGGAACAAACAAATACATATGAATAGTTTTCAAATGAAAGCTTGTATGTGTCCTTTTCATATTTTATCAGGAATGTGGAGATTACAATTTTGCCCTGAATAAGAACTGCTAGATTTTAGAATATTACCACACAGGACAAATAAAAATGTCAAAAAAACCCAAAAAACCCAAAAAGAACAAAAAACCCCAACAACAACAAACCCAAAAAACCTTAATGAAATGCAATTCCCTTCCAGTGTGAATTATTGGTTGTACATGAGCACAAAAGAATTTGGAATGCAAAACTAATTAAAAAGATCTCTTTACTATGAAGTTCCTGTTCTGTAAATTTTAACTTTAAATAATTTTTTCCCGAGGCAGTTACAAAGTCCTGAAGCTAGTGGTACGTCATATAAAAGCTTCTCTGTAGCAGTAGGCTCAGCATCGCTATAATTAAACCTTCCTCGCCTTGATTTGCAGCCAGTCTTACTCCTTGCGGGGAGGGAGCTTACTCATCGGTGAAGACAAGACCACGGGAAGGTTTCAAGTTGGGAAACACGATTTCTGAACCTGATGTGGACTGGAAGCACGATATAGGGAATAAGGGGTGGCGGGAGGGGGAGTTTAAGGAGTGAGGACCCATTTTTAACCCACCTCAAAGTTCTCGGTGAACAGGGGCGTGAGCAACTTTGCCACCTGCCGTCGCCCGGCAGTGAGAGTCCCTCTGGAGGGAGTCCTGTCCGGCCAGCAGCCACAGCCTCAGGAAGGGAGAGGCGCGCCTCAGGAGAGGAGGGCTGCAGCATCGGCGGCACTGAGCCCCTCCGCACTGCTCCCGGTCCCATTCCCACCCCCGCGCCCTGCCGGCATGCTCGTCGCGCCCTCTCCCATCTCCCGCACACCCCAGCGCGCTCTGCTTCCTGACCACAGCCCGCCGTCGGATCTCCTCTCCCCCGCCCGGGCTCCAGCCTGGCTTTAAATATTTCCGAGCGGGAAGCCAGCCCCTCCTCTCCTCCTCCTCCTCCTCCCCCTCTCCCCGCCTCCCCTCCCGCGGAGCAGTCAAGACCCGGCGGCGCGGCCGCCCTAGCCGCTCCCGCACTCCGGCGAGGGGTGGCGCGGCAGGAGCTGTCCAACTTTTCAGCACAGTTTCCTCGCCGCTGCCCGCAGGAAGGCGGCAGCCGCCGCCCCTGCCCGCCCGCCCGGCGCGGCCCGACCGCCGGCAGCATGGAGGCAGAGAGCAGCAGCGGCTTGTCCGCGATGCCCGGCGGCAGCGGCAGCGACGGCGGCAGCGACGGTAGCGGGGGTCTCAAAGCCCCCAAGCATCTGTGGCGGCAAGATCAGCACTACCCGCCGCAGCTGCGGCAGCACCAGTTCCTCCAGCACCAGCAGCACTCCGGGCAGCCGCCGCCGTCTCCCGTCTCGCGGGGCCGCTGCCTGGCCGGGGCTCGCGTCAGGCACCGCGGCTACTCCGACACGGAGCGGTACCTCTACTGCCAAGCCATGGACCGCGCCTCCTACGCCGTGGAGACCGGCCACCGGCCCGGCTTGAAAAAATCGCGGATGTCCTGGCCCTCCTCCTTCCAGGGACTCAGACGGTAGGAGAGGGCTTGGCCCAGCGCTCCGGCCGGGCGTGTGGGGGGTGCGGCGGAGGGGGGCCGCTCCCGGCCGCGGGGAGGGGATTCAGCGGCGGCCGCTGAGGGGTGGGCACCGCGGGACCCCCGTCCGACCGGACTCCCTTCCCCCGGCGGCAAGGATAAGGAAGGGGCACCCCGCGGTTGCGGAGGCTCCGAAAGGGAGGTGGGCTCGGGCCGCGCCGCCGTGCCGCGGACCCCGGGTTGGGACGCTGCGAGGAACCCCCGGTCGGGGCTCGCCTGGAGCGGGCGTGACCGGGGCACGGGCGGCGCCGCGTCGTCCCGTACACGCCTGTCTGTGGGTGGAAAAGCGGCCGCGAAACACGTGGGTGGGAGCGGGACGGCGTCTGTGCCAGCACGGAGCCGTGAGCGGGGCGGGCAGCGGGGCCGCGCTTCCCCTGCGCCCGGCTCCGCTCCGCTGCCTCCCCGGCTGCCCCTCCTCGCTCCGGCTGCCCCTCCTCGCTCCGGCTGCCCGCGCTCCCCGGGAACCTCCAGCGCTGCTGCCGAGCGGGAAGGACGCGATCTGTGTGGTGTTCTCACAAAGTTAAAATAATGAGAGCTCTAGGGGGTGGGAGACAGCCTGGCAAATCCAGGGGTAGGGTCCTGTTAGTTTGAATGGGCTTAGTTGCGAAAATAGGCTAATGGTTTCTTAGCCAGAGGGAGGAGTCCGTCATCTACTAGTCTATTGTTCCCCGTTAAATGAGCTGTGGATTTATTTTTCAGTGTGTAGCTCACCAATGCCTGTTTTACCCTTGATGGTTATAACAGGCATCTATTTTAAAATCAAATTCCCTGTCAAAAACAGAAAGATGTTGTATTTGAAGAATCAATTTATGATTCGGACTTCATTTTTAGTAGCTGGAACCACTTCCTTTTAGTAGAAAGACACACGCTTGCACTTGAATTTTAAGCAGACATTGTGAATAAAGGATTTATGGAGAGAATGGTGGGCAGAGGGACAATACTTAATACTGAGTTACTCTGTAGATTTTTGATTTCCTGGATAATCAGATTTTTATAGCGTGATATGCTTGATGAATAAATAATAGAATCCTTTCTGAACGAAGATTGCTTTGTGTGTTTCTGTGGTGCACACCGCATTCTTTATTATGGAGCCTTGGCCATAAATCTGAAAAAGACATACTTGAATATTCTCTGTCAGTGTTAGCTCTGTTTCTACCTGACATTAACTTCATTCCCACTTCATATATATAATTAAGAAATAAAAAGAGATTCAGCAACTGTAAATTAGAACTGTATTTTCAAATCAGTAATCTTTAAATATGTCTTTTAATATCTTTGGTTTTCATGCAGCTATTCTGTTGCTACACGTTTGTATCACTTCTGTGAACTCATGCTTGTCTGAAGTTAATGATGTTAAATTTTTCACCATGTAAGATTTTAAAGAAAAAATAATAAGCTTCAACAATTAACAAATGTTCAATTTAAAGCTTTTTTCCAATACATTCTTGTTTCTTTTATATAAAAAACCCTCTAGGGGTCTAGTATTTTTGACCTTTAAGACTGAGTGCTGAATTTCTGTTTTCTGATTGCAAAGAAGTTTAATTTTTATAAATCGTAATGGCTGGCTTGGGTATATTCAGCATGATTCCATTAGTGATTAGTTTTTGAGGGGATACTAAGTCAAGGTGGAAAGGGAGAGTACGCACGCTATTTCTTTTATTAGGATTTCAGGGCCATTTTAAATTACAATTCTTATGATACCTATTTAAACAGGAATCAAAAATTCAATATGAAAAGGATTTTTGTTTTTTAAACCTTCATTCTACTTATTAGCACAAAAATGTTGTTTTGACGAGACACGCTACTTAATTGAGGTCAGTGGATATTATTTTAATTTTATGGGATTAGTAAAAATGCTTCAGATGTGCTTCCCTTTTGGAAGTAGTAAAGCAGAGTAAAGAAGTTTAGTATAATTCACCATCCCATGACTTTTTTTAGAATAAAGTCTCACAGTAGAACATCTTGAATGAAGCAAACAACTGTAGTATGGAAACACAAAGCAAGCTGTAACAGATTGCTTTAAAAATATATTCATGAAATATCAGAAAAAGGATGGTGTTTCCAGGACTTTCATTTCAAGGTTTCAGTCAATTGCTACTTTTCCCCCCTTTTTTCGCATAAAAAACAAAGAAAAATATCTTCTTAGTATTCTTGTAAAAGCAGTGATTTGCAAAAACCCCCAACATTTTTGTGAAAGACACCTGTCCTTTTAGAAGTATTGTAGTTCCCTTTTCATATTTAGACTTTTTAATATTTCTCCCTTATTTAAACTGTTTTCAAAAGAACATTTCTGAATGGATTCCTATAGATTTATTATGGTGTAAGGTGACAAGCTTGTATTTCAGAAGACAATTTATTCTGAATATTGTGTATAAAACTGTATAGAACTGGGGAAAATAGTGTATAAAAGTATGGAAAATGCATCAGGAGATAGGGGTATTATACACTGATGTCTCAAATGTGAAAAGATTAAATCTATGTAGTTGTCTTTCCAGAATTTATTTTGTTTCACTCTAAACATATCACAATTCTGAAAACCTCAATGAAAATCGTAAAGGACAATAAAGGACACTTAATGAGCCAAATATACAAATTTGAAGTATTTTGTCTTTTAAGTTTGGTAGAGAACTTAAAAATATGTAACAGTTACATTTTTCAAAAGAAATGAGAAGGAGAAATCACATATGTTAAAATTTGAGTTAAGACTGACTAATACATCTTTATTATTCAAACTGAAGAGAACTAACATTTAAAAGACAAAATCAACTAGCAAAGATTCCAAACTGAATTAGTTGAAAAACACTATATGCTTGTGGTTTGTGATATTAAGTACTGCTTATAATCATTCCAATGCTTTCTCTGCTTCTTCGTGATCATCACTAACTTTGTGCACAACTTATTTAGAACAGTGCTGTAGTTCCTTCAAGGAATATAGTAGCATTTCATTACGCAGAAGGATGTGTCAGGATCATCGACTAATGTATTTTTCTTAAAAGACAAGATTATTCCTGCATTTTTAAATGAAAAGGTAAGTACTTTGAATTCATACACACAAGACCTGTACAAAAACCAGGATTGTCAAGAAGATAACTGAGATTATCTGTGATCGGTGGGTTTTTGCCAGTTGTTTACTGTCTGGTCTTGTGCAAGTCATTTAATCTCTCTCTGACAATATTTTCTCTTATGTAAAAGAAAAACAGAAACATGGTAATTACAAGTTCATGCTAAAGTGATTTTTTAGATCATAGAATAAAAGGTAATGTGTAATAATAAATAGTAGTAGTGAAATTGGGAAATAAATACTTCAACTCAAATAATTTTCCAGTCAATAATACAAAATATTCTATGTAATAAATGGAGCTATTCTGGTTATCTTAAAAAATTTCAGGTACCTCTTTGCACTTAACTAGCATTATTGCATGGTCTATATACACAGGTTATTTGTTTAAAAAAAAACCCCACCCTAGCATATTTAAAGGCAGTTAGTCGTATGTCAATTAAATCATCTTGCCATATCATCTTTCTATTTTTCACTGCTGAAATTTCAGACTGGGAAAATTAGAGAACACCATCAGTCCTAATTCCACTAGTCATGGAATTTCCCAGGATGTTGTATCCTTAAAATAAATCTTAGTCTCTTAATTTCTTTTTGTCAGTTTCCCCAGACAATTATTATTTTACAATAGATCTTCTGTAAATTTTATCTCAAGTGTTGTTTTGGTCTAGTCTTTTTTACGAAAACAACTTTTCATCAGTGTTTAAATGTAAACATCCCCACAGTGGTGAGGCAACTCTAGGTTTTACAATCCAGTAATCCTTGTGTTTGTTCCCTGTTGCTATCTGTTTAAAAAACTACTTTGAGAAGTGACCATTAAAATTAATTGCTGTCAAAAAAATCTGCTTGCTCTCTCTCCATGTCATGTATGGGACCAGGTCTGACCAAGTGGCATTTGTTACTGTATTGTTTACATATGAAGATTGCTCTAAAGTAAGATTATTTTTCTTGAAGTGTCAATCTTGTCCTTATACCACTGAATAATAGCTAATAAACCAAAATAACACTCAAAATTGAATGCAGTGTAATATTGCAGTTGCCCAGAGGCTTTTTTCTCTATTAGGAGAAGAAAGGAGGTTTATGTGTAAGTCTCTCAACTTTCTGAAGTCTGGGATATTGTATGCCACTCTAATAATTTAGATAGATAAGCTCTTGAGTTTTGTAGCTGCATATAGAACCCCTGGAAAAATAATGGAGTCTTTGCAAATCTTTTTGGTTCTCCAATAAAATGCACACCTCTTTCCATCCTAAGACCCATTCCTTCCTCCTGCTTGGTTTGGAAAGCTCCTCTTGATCTACTATGTCTTAGCTAATTCCACACAAACGAAGGAAAAGGGAGAAGAGTGTTTTCCAGCTTATAGGCCCATGAATAACATTCTCAGAATTTAGCAGCAGTTTCTAATTTAGAATTTTGTTGTTTACTTGTCTGGCAGTGTATTATTGCTTTGTTTACTACTATGTAGTACTGGCACCCAAGATGTTAAGACAATTGGCATATGCTAGCCCTTCCTCAAAGACACAAATAAATTTTACAACTTAGTAAACATTTTTCGATTACTGTTCTTTATAATTGTCCATAGAGATAAATTAAATGAGAAACTTATGTTGTCAGTATTTTAAATAAGTGACTATTAAGGGTGTTTTTTTCATGTTGTGAAAGGATTACATTTTCTGATTGTTAGAGTTGTGTGACCTGAACTATATGAGAAGTATTAATTTTCATGCTGTTGGAACTTATAAAAATATGAGCTTTTAAAATTCACATATTTATATATATTTTAATACGTATATTTCTGAGAATGAATGGTTCAGATTTCTTAATTTAATAAATATACACCTGAGAATTTAACAGGACAATCTCTTCATAATCAAACAGAGAATAATCAGGATTTAAACACTTTTTCTTAAAGATGTAGCCATATGAAGTTCTACCTTAAAATTAACATAACTGTTTAATTGTATTCCTATTTTTAAATAGGCTTTAATATAGCAATATTATTTGAGTATTAATGAAGATTTCCATTGAACACACAAGCTCATGGTGTCAGTGGTGCTCAGCTGATGCTCTAAACATGTGGAGACACGAGGTGTACAGCTGAAGAGTAACTTAGATGGAAATTTTGTGTAAAACACTTAAAGAACCTTAGTAGGTTTCTTTAAAAGTCTTCTTAAACAAAATTAAATAATTTTAACCACATCGTAGTCTTCCTTTAGAGAAGACTTTGGAGCTAGGAGGAAAACCTGTGAGATTCATGTTAAAACTATGAATGTGGGAGGAAGGTGGATATGTACAGGAGAGCAAGGCAATACCATCTGACTGCTAAATAGTTTGCCTCAATGGACAAGTTCCAAGAATGAATTTTTTGCTACTGAAAGGCAAGGGTTTAATGAAAAAGGCTGCTGGACAAACACCACTCTATGTCAGTTAATAGGATGATTTGAAAGTAGGCTGGTTCTTGCCAGTGTGCAGAATGTCAATGTTCCTTTGCCATAGTCAATATGAGGTATTCAGCAGATCTAGAAAAGATGAGCTTTGAGTTTATTTTCATGAACAAGAATACAGGTTATTTTTTAGAACAAGAGGGGTTTTTTTTGTGGTAGAGTGGATCCACCACCATTTCAGGATCAAATCCAAAGCTCTTCTGGTAATCTAAAGAAACTAGATTTAGTAATTAGAAATTAGGTTTAGTAATGCATGTTTAGATTGTATATTTAAAGGTGACAAGGTGACAATAACATTTGCTAAAAATGAAAATGTACAGATAAGATTTTAATTTCTGTTAATACTTATTTTGATCCTGTTACCTGCATCTCTTCCTTGATGTTTTAAGGAGCAAGGGTTACAGGAGGGGAACAATAGCGGTCAGTTATTAGTAGCTAGGACATGTCCCACTGTTGTTCATTCCCCAGATTCTTTTCAGAGGTATCTATCCTGTCTCCTGTGTCTTCCCAATGACTCAGTGTGTCCTGCTGTGAAGATGTCAAACTAACCTTTTAGCTTAGTAATGTGGCTGCCATTGTGCATACATGACTGGCTACTTACAGTTATTTTAGATAGGTCTGTACTACAGTGTTACATGACAGTATTTGTGCCAAAGTTGCAAAGTATCTTTTAGTCCAGTAAAGAAAAATAATTGCACACTGATGGTAAATAAGACAAATCTGCCCACTTAGTTTACTTAGTATGTGCAAATAAGTATGGAAGGGCCAAAGAGAAAATATGGATGTATAGCACTATACAATCATGGAATGATTTATGTTGGAAAGGACCTCTGTAAGCCACTTGGTCCAACCATTGCTCGAAGAAGATCTGTTGAGAACAGCTTGCCCAGTGCAGTGTTCAATTCAGTCTTGAACACTCCCAGGAAAAGAGGTTCTATAGTCTCTCTGGACAAACAGTTGCAGGATTTGACCACTTCACGGTAGAACACTTTTCCAATATATAGTCAGAATTTGCTATGTTCTGACTTGGGTCCTTTGCTTTGCATCATATCACTGTGCACTTCCAAGAGACTCGTTCCATCTTCTTTGTATCCATTCTCTGATCAGAGAGGTAGCACAGTTCCCTGGGTGCAGTCTCACAAATGTGTAATAGCAATTTCACAGGTCTGCTGGGAAGTCTAGTGCTCTTAGTGTTGTTTTCAAGTACCATTTATTATATACACAATTCCAGGAATGACTGATTCCTTTGGTAGATTAGTTTGCATAGACTATCCCCTCACTCTCTCCTTGTCTAGGATCTGTAACATCTTTTCTCTCTGATTTCAGGGAGAGAGTTCAGCTGCAAGAATTCTCAGGAGGAATAAAGACAGGAAAATACCACTGTGATTTCCAATCAAATAGTTTGTTGAGGACATCAGTATCCCTCAGAGATGTTATGAATATTTCCACTCTTGCCCCTCCTGGCTTGGCCAAGGTGATCTAAGGCCATATTCAGCTCCAGACAGGAAAAATAAGCATGATGGGAATGGTTTCCTCTGGGCCATCCACCCACCCTTCTAATTCCAGAAATTAAAACAAAGCAAAGCAAATCTTATTCAAAAGTCCCTGGTCCAATACTTGAACCTATGCCTCTAACTGCTGAGCTTGACTTTCTATTACTTCCAGTATTCTAAAGTTTCAGTTATTACATGACACAATGCCATGAAAATTGGAACTTGCAAATTGGCTCTTGAAACCCCCAATTACTTTCTTTCTTTTTGCCATTGCCATTATAACCTCTTCCAGAAGATGTTTCAAGATTTGGTCTCCCTTGAAAATAGGTACATTGTTCTGGACTGTACAGTGTAGAAAAAGTCTCATAAGCTTATCTCATGCAAGAAGAGAAGTCTAGAGGGAAAAAAGGTGCAAAAATCTACCATCTTTGAGGATTTGAAAGGCACTAGAAAGTTCAAAATATGTGTTATAAGAGCTTACCTTGATTTAGTTATGGCTCCTGGACCAAAGTCTTAGAGCATCATTCTCATGAGGAAGTAGTAGCGTAAAATGAGTGCTTGGTCATATATGAGGGGGGGTAATCAAGACCTCAAAACATCTAAGAATTATTTGGATGAATATTTGAACACACATATGCAAAGACGCCTTCAGCCACAGAGAATTAAGTCCAACTGTTGAAATTTAAATTTAGAAAGGTTCAATTAATAATAAGTTTATATTAAATACAGAGCTCATGAGGAAAAGGTATATTTTCTACTCTTCTAGGATATATTATAACAGAGGGATGAAAAGCTCATGTCACATTCTGGAACTGAGAAACCACTGGATGATCATCACTCAGTTATCACTACAGGCTTTCAGACCTATATTTTGGCATGTGGTCACATTCGTGCTTGTTTACGTCAGATGATCATAAAAAGTAATGAAAGTCAGAGCAGCTGCCATTCAAATAACCTTTACTGTTTTGGAAAGGTAATTAGTTGTTTATCTTTGTTTTCAACTATTACCTCTAAACTCATAATTTTAGGTTAAGCTCATAAACTTCCTCTATTTTTTTTACTAATTTTTTTTCCTCTCCACTTAGGAAATGAAATAGCATCAAGTATTTCAAGGCAAAGTTAAGTTCTCAAGAAACAGTGAAGGGACTTTTTATAGAAGTGAAAAGACATGCTACTAGTGAGAAAGTATATGGAAGGAGGATAAACATTCTGTTGTACAGTTTTACTCGCTGTTATAATATCAAGTAAAAAATGTCACAGATTTGAGGTGTTTTTTTGCAGATGCACTTGTGGGTGCTCTTTCTCTCTCTCTCTCTTTCTCTCCTAAACACTTGAGAGAACATAAAATAAAACATCAGTAATGTCCTCTCCAATGACAGGATAATGATATAAAGGGTGGCTGGATGTACATATGTGCTCCAGGAACTGATGTTCATTTAATTTCCCTCTTTCTACTTATAAACGTTAGATTATCAGCAAATCCATTTCTCTATGCAGCAATGTTCTAGGAATTTGTAGGTATAATCTGTGCTTGGCTGAGAATAAAACAGCTTACAATTAAGATAGGTATTTTGATATATCTACATTGTTTATTGGGTTTCCCATATGTGAGCAGAAAAGTGCCTCTGAGATATTTAACATTACGGAGATTTCACTAAAGATCTATTTTATCTTCATCAGTGAGTAGGGAATACTGAATAGCATAAAATACAAATTACTCAGGTGCCTACCTGAATTTCTATTTTCCTTTAGTGTGATTTACAAAAATGCTAAAGAAACTGATAGCATTAACTACTAGTAACACTCTGAGGACACTAAGAAACAAAGATATTGGAAGAGAGAGATAGAAATTGATTTGAGGAAACAGGGCTTACCACTAAATCTTCACTAAAATTGTCTGGCAAGTCTCACCATTTTTTGGCCAGTGTTCTCATTAGCTTCCATCTATCTATCTCTGCAGTGATTTGTTGTCTTGTCTTTCCTTAGGAAACAAAGACATTACAGTCATGCTTAATGACTGTAACTAACAGTTACTAACAGTAACAGGAAGGGTATTCAGCTGGAAACTATGAATTTTCCTAGCATAGCCAACAGAGCAGTTTAGGTGTGTGGCAGGAGATTGTTCTGAGCAAAGTAGTTTTCCTCCCACTTTATACCGCCAGAAACTCTACATGTCATTAGGAAAGTACAAATAAGCCAGCTTCCCATGTTGATCTCCTGAAGACTATCAGATTTCCTTGACTTAAGGAGGATTTTGTATTAGCATTGTATTTTTCTTTTGGAAAGGTTATAAAATATTTCAAAGTAACTTTTTGTTAAAGGAATAGCAGATCTTTTATATAGAAGTTTTAAAACTGGGTGGCAAAAATATAATCAAGCCAATGATTATTGGCTTAGAATCTTTAAGATGAGAGAGATTTCACAGCTGGAAGAGAGCTCATAGCAGAAGCAGCTGTACCTGTTGCAGGTATTTGCTTTCTTGCTTTCTCTCTTCCTCTCTTGCTTCCTATCTTTCTCTCTTTTTCTCTCTCTCTTTTTCTCTTACTCTCTCTCCTTCTCTCTCTCTCTCTTTCTCTCTTTCTTTCTTTTCCCCATATTTTTAGCAGTCTAATCTGGTTGTTCCTTTCTTCTACACTCACATTTTTAATCCATACCTTTCATTATATAACATGTCCAAAACTCTTCCAAGCCTTCAGCTCTATGCTAGATGTGCATAGAGCAGAAGCGTATCTAAAGTATTCTGCAAAATATGCCTCTGTATACTTATCCAAGTTTGATGATTGATTTTTTTTTTGACAGCATGGAAGTAGTCTATCATAATTGGCTACTAATGCACAGTAATCTGAAATGCTTTTCAACAAAACTGCTGCCTAATATTGAAGTTCTGCAGTTTTCACTGGTTGTGTGTTCTTGTGAATCCCCAAATGATACATAGATACTCATACTCTGAGCTTGTGAAGCATGAAAAATGACAGTAGTCAAAACAGCTTTATTTACATGAAGTAACATGTAGTATAGGTTCTGTAGGAAGCCCTATTAGATTGCTAAAACTTTCGACGTGACATTTAATAGTCTATAAACAGCTAAAAGGAAAGCTTGGGACTTGATAGTCCCATTGAAATAACACGCATACATTGAGGCTACAGTAGTAGAAGTGCTAGTGTAATATAAATGCAGGGTACTATAAAAATAAAATACTGGTTTTGGTTGTTTTTTTTTAATTGAGAAATGCATACTCAAAGGAAAAACTAAGGAAGTAACTTGAAGTGCCTCTTTTCTTGGGGTGAAGTATAAAGCAAATAATTAAATTATTCATTGTGAAATTCTTATATCTATTAAATAATGCAGCAATATAACATAATCCAATGAATGGAAATAGCTGACTGATCCTTACATGGATCACATCGTAAGCAAAATTACATCAGCAAAATTTCAACTGTAAAAGTCCTCCATACACTTGTCCAGAATGTACATTAAATCTTTTTAGACCTATTAACTTTTAATGAGAATAAAATGTGGTTGAAAAATTAATGACTGCATCAAGGAAGAAGAAAATTATCAGATATGGCACATATTTTTTATATTGTTTTAGAAAATCTTGGTGCCCAAAATGCAAATTTAAGTAGTTGATTCTATCTTTATCTAAAGAACCCATCTTTTGTTAAATCTATAGCTGTCCTTAGTAAGAGTAAGGAAATCTGACGTGTAATTTGAAACTTGGTTTGAGATGGTGGTAACAAAACTGAAATAATAAGGCAATTAAACTGCTGCAGCAATGTAGAGAAATGAGCAGGTTGAAATACACGTGCATTTTCTGTCCTCAAAATATATGATATTCAAAAATTTTCACTGGTGCATAAATTGGGTATTAGCTGAGAAATTACACTTAAGCAGATGCCAGTTTATTTCAAATTACAGAACTTAATCACTTAAATTCTTGCTTTATATACATTGCATTAAGTTTAAGGTAATGCATTATTACCACATGCCAGATAGTGAAAAAAAACCACTTCTACTTCCATGTCTACTTCCCCTTCCAAGAGCTATTTGTAATAAACTAATTGAAGTCCGAATTTCAGTAAACTTTGTCCCTTTAGACTTTTCAACAGGGAGGTGATAAGACCAAGAGGTCCCAGAGCATTTTTGCCTTTAAAAGCTTATTTCTAAGGAAAAAAAACTCTTTTGCTAGAACTAAAAGACCTTTGGCTTAATATAAGCCTTAACATTGCAAGGCCGACTTCAACACTTGTTTGCCCTTCTCACCAAAAAAAAAGGAGGTCGAAAGAGAGTTATGTAATATACAACTCAAATGGTTTGAACATTTTTCATCTGTATAGTTTTATTCAGGTAAGGAATGGATTGCTTTTTCAAGACGCTGCTCTGTGACAGCAGGGATTACAATCATTAGCAATGTGATATGATGTACTGAACACATGTTTTAAATGCAGGGTATCAAATAAAAATTCTAGTAGCAATTTACCCCTATTCTTACTCTCGCTCAAATGTACTGAAGTGTGCATTTTTATTTAATTTATTAAATTATTGAAATTTATTTCCAGATTTTTGATTCTCCAGTTTTATCCTAATTTGCAGTTCAGAAAAAAAAAAAAAAGATATTATTATGATTTTAGATGGAAAAAAATCCCACAACTTTAAATTAAAATAATCAATGAATATTCATAACGAATATCTCAATATGAACTTCATGTTCTGAAGAGTTGAATGTATTACAAACTTAGCAAGCGATTATTTAAAACCCCCTGGAATAGCTTGTTTGCCAAAATAAATTCAAAGTGAATGGTGACTTCTAGAGTAGAACACCCAATTTTCAGTAGAAAAATAAAGATGCCAAGACATCCTGTGCTTTCTGTTGGTTTCCTGAGTGCAAAGAGTTCAATACAACAGACCTAAGTTCTTCAGTATCTAATCCCCACTTTTGTAGTTTCATGCCTGTAGAAAAGGTTATATGTCCAGTTGATCAACTCTTACCCCATATGTGAGAACTCTGTAAGAATATCAAATATATTTGTGAATATGTATGCCTCAGCATGAAAAAATATGTTTAAAGACATACTAAGGTACTGTTAACGTTCTGTTTTCAAAGTTCTTACCATGATATACGTGTAAAATTGCATCTCTTGAGCAGAAATTAAAGCATACGAAACACACTGACAAATATTGAATAGTTTGGAAATGTTGAATTCTGCTTTCCTATCTTTTATTCTAGGTAATAATGATGATTAACCAATTGGGTATTAAACATATACCAGTTTCCTTGATTTTAAGAACTTTGTTCTAGGACTTACATAGGTATTTTAGTTTATGACACAGATCGTATTAACATTAAGGATCTTAGCAGAGACAAAAAATAAGTTACTTTCAAAGTACTTAATTTCACCACTGGATCTTTCAGCTTTAATTTCACTTGTGATTATATCATCCTCAACACACTTAGTGTCTCTCTTTGTCCTTTATATTTTATTAAATTTGGTTTGCCCTAAGTTTAATTTTATGTTACGTATTTTAAAGAAGAAACTTTCATTTCTACAGTGCTGTTCTAAACTTTTAAAAGTGTTTCTGAAAACTGTAGTTAAAATAACTGCTTTCTCAGTAATTCCTAAAATCCACATTAATAAAATCTGCTGCAGTGATTAAGTTATTTTGGTGGATTTGAAAGGAACTGGATGAAATCCAGAGAATTTATCGTGTTGTGTTTTTATCATAGAATTGTTTAGATTGGAAAAGGCCCTTCAGATTGTTGAGTCCAACTACTAACCCAGCACTGCCCCAAGTTCACCACTAAACCATGTCCCCAAGGGACACATCTACATGTCTTTTAAAAACCTCTAGAGATGGTGACTCAGCCATCTGGGCAGCCTGTTACAATGCTTGACAACCCTTTTGGTGAAGAATTATCTAGTAATATCTAAACCATTTCCTCTTGTCCTCTCACTTGCTGCCCAGAAGAAGAGGCCAAATTCCACCTGGCTACAGCCTCCTTTCAGGCAGTTGCAGAGAGTGGTAAGGTCTCCCCTGAGCCTCCTTTTCTCCAGGCTAAACACTCCCAGCTCCCTCAGCTGCTCCTCACAGGACTTGTGCTCCAGACCCTTCCCCTGCTCCACTGCCTTTCTCTGACCTCACTCCAGCACCTCAATGTCTTTCTTGGAGTGAGGGGCCCAGAGCTGGACACAGCACTCGAGGTGTGGCCTCAGCAGTGCCCAGTCCAGGGGGACAATCCCTGCCCTGCTCCTGCTGGCCACACTATTGCTGATCCAGGCCAGGATGCCATTGGCCTTCTTGGCCACCTGGGCACACCCTGGCTCATGTTCAGCTGCTGTCACCAGCACCTCCAGGTCCTTTCCACTGGGCAGCTTTCCAGCTATGCTACCCCAAACCTGAAATGCTGCTTATGGTGTTGCTGTCACCCAAGACCTGGCACTGGGCCTTGTTGAACCTCACACTATTGGCCCAGTGCCAATTGTTCCAGCCTGTCCAGATCCTTCTGCAGAGTCTTCCTGTCCTCCAGCAGATCAGCAATCCCATCCAACCTGGTGTCATCTGCAAACTGACTGAGGGCACACTCAATCCCCTTGTTCAGATGATCAATAAAGACATTAAACAGGACTGGCCCTGATACTGACCCCTCGGGAGCACCAGTGGTGACTGGCTGCCAACTGGGTGTAGGTCTATTCACCTCCACTCTCTGGGCCTGGCCATTTAACCCAGGAAAGAGTGACCCCTCCAAGTCTTGAACAGCTGGTTTCTTGAGAAGGATGCTGTGGCAAATGGTGTCAAAGGCTTTACTGAAGGCCAGGCAGAGAACATCTACAATCTCTCCCTCATGCATGCACTCAGCAGGTCTCCTTGTTGTAGAAGGAGATTAGGTTGGTGAAGCAGGACCTGCATTCCCTGGCAAGGAACTCATGCTGGCTGGTCCCAACCCCCTTGATTGTTTGATTGCACTTTCTGTAGGGTGGCACTCAAGATGATCTGGTCTGTGACCCTCCCTGGACCGAGATCAGTCTGTAGTTCCCTGGGTCCTCCTTCTGACCCTTCTTGTAGAGGGGCATCAGATTTGCCAGCATCCAGGATGGCTTGAGTGTGGCTGGGTGAGCACTTCCGCAGGCTCCCACAGTACCCCTGGGTGGATCCCATCTGGCCCCACAGACTTGTGCATGGCAGAGTGGTCTAGGAGGTGGCTGACCTTTTTCTCCTGGATTATGGGGGCTTCATTCAGCTTCCTGTCCCTGTCTCCCAGCTCAGAGGGTGGGTACCCAAAGAACCAACTCTTGCTAATACAGACTGAGGCAAAGAAGGCATTAAGCGCCTCAGTCTTTTCCTCACCATTTGTCAGCAGTCAAGGCTGGAGGTTCTCCTTCGTCCTCTTCTTGTTGCTGATGCATTTTTAGAAACTTTTTTTTTGTTGTCTTTTACTACAGTAGCCAGATTAGGGGCTAGTTGGGCTTTGACCTTTCTAATTTTCTCCCCCTATCAGCTCATGATGTCATTGTAGTCCTCTTGAACCGCCTTTTTCCGAAGGTCATGAGCTCTGTATTTTCCCCATTAGTTCCAGAGTTCCAGCCAAAGGAACTACAATAAACTATATTGGATAAAAAAAAAAAATTTAGCCTACATAAATTAAGATTCAATAATATTTATATATTCTAAATATATAATTTATTTGCTATGTAGGACAACTAGTGTAATAAACATATGGTTGATGAAAAGCCTTTAAATTTGTGTTTTGATTAATAAAAATGTTACCTGGGTGGAAATTAAAATATATAAGTTATATTTTGTGTCTTTTACGTTATGAGGTGTTACATTTTGAAACTAGCACAAGCTTTTCTCAATTTTCTTAGAAAAAAATTCTTAATTTTTGGCACCTTATATATTGAATACATTTAATTTTACATGAATGGAATGTAGCTGGTTATTCAAAGTATTTTATTCATATTCAAAAGATATGAAGCATTTTTTTATTGAGACACAGTATTAAATTTTAAAAGCCAGAAAATGTGCATTACTTTCAAAACTGACTCAACAAAAGAAAGTGGTTATTTATAGCCTGTATGTGTTATATCTGTTATTAGGCTGCCATTACCTTAGTTTTGGTAGTGATGAAGCCTCAGATGGAATGATGAGTCATTCGAAAGACAAACTGTCCTAGAATAAGTCAAAAGGTTCTAGAATTTAGGTAAAGGGAAGGAGATTGCAGATGCAAGGAAAAAGATAGTATTTATGGGAAACTTAACCTAGGTCAGAATTCCAAGGTGTCACAAAAAGATTTCCTTCCATAGATAAAGCTTCTTGTCACTTAAAATTGTGGAGAAAAGCATCTCAGCTACAGTGTCTTGGAATATTGGATCAGCACAAAAATCAGTATTTTGGTATTTACCTAAAGCAGTGTAATTGAAAAATACCAATATATTGATATTGATGATATATTGATATTGATGATACTGAAAAAGCCCTCTGATTATGTTCATTCTCAGAAGGAAAGCATTTCTCCAAGTCATTCCACAAGCACTGTGCCTGCATTGTACAACTTTTAAATTATATGGACTTCCATTTCTGCTTCCAATGATTTTGTAAATGCTTCTGAGTTTTATGAATGTCTGTATGATCTGTGAGCACTTTTCCCTCTTGGGACAGGCAGAAGGATTTCTGAGTGGGAGGAGGGTGGTGGAGTCGGATAAAATCACCCTTTTTTTCATTACTTAGAAGGAACTTAATGGACTGACCTTTGGGAAAATATTAAAATTTAACACCAGTAAAATTTATGTGTGCTGTAAGTGGTGCAGATTTAAAGTAGCTTTTGTTTAAAAATACATTAATATTTTTGCTGTTTCAGATGTCAGCCCTTACTTTTGATATTGAAGGATTATTTTGTATGAGCTGCTAACAGTAGATACTACCTGTCATCTGAATAGGTTCAATGTATGGCAGGATGTATGGTTTGCAATTAAATCTGAAGTACTCGATCCCATGCTGAATTGTCTGACTGGTCAGGCTTAATAATTTTAACTCATATTCGTGTAGAATATTATCAATATTTTTGCAAATATCAAGGAAAAGCAGTCACTCCAGTGGAGAGTAATGGGTTAGTTTCGCAAATTAATCTCTGGTGGATTTCTCCCTAGCTGTAAGAAAAGAACATTTTCAGCTTGTTTGAAAATTTGACAAGTGTTAATTGTGAGTTGATATCCTGAGCTGATTTAGAAGTGGGAGTTTTCACAGAGGAAGTAAGATGTAGATAAGGGGGGAATAACTAATGACCAACTGTGAAAGGAGCAGCTTCTATTTGATGCTATAGAAAGGGGGAAAAGACAACAGGAGATTAGGTAATTTTCTTTGCAGTGGCGTTCTGTGTGAATAAAGTAGATATAAATTAATAAGAACCTGGATGTTAGTATCTTTGTAGATGAATAGGAAAAGTTGCATCTGAGATCTGGAAAATGGGTTTTTCATTTTAGTGTGGACATATTGCCTTGCATAGAGCACTTCTGAACAAGTATCAGTTACAGAATGTATTCATACTCCTAGGCAACTACATTCAGTTTTGTTTAATTTGTAGAATCATAGAATAGCCTGACTTGGAAGGGACCCAAAAGGATCACATGACTTCAGCTCCTGGCCGTGTGCAGGGCACTTCAGGAATCACGCCATATGCCTTTGCCTGAGAGCACTGTCCAAATGCCTCTTGCACTCTGTCAGGCTGGTGCTGTGACCACTTCCCTGGGGAGCCTGTTCCAGTGCCCAACCACCCTCTGGGTGAAGAACCTTTTCCTAATATCCAGCCTAAACCTCCTCTCTCAGAACTTCAGGCCATTCCCTTGGGTCCTGTCACTGGTCACCGCAGAGAAAAGATCAGTGCCTGCCCCTCTGCTTCCCCTCACAAGGAAGTTGCAGACTGCAATGGGGTCTCTCTGCAGTCTCCTCCAGACTGAACCATCCTTGCACCATCTAACTTCAACCATATATAGAGGAATTATGCATCATATGAATTTATTTTGGGAATTCTAAAGGCTCAAAATCATATGTATGTTGCTCTAGTACTTGATATCTTTTATTTCCTATATATTTTTCTAAATATTTTTGGTTTATGACGTATTTTGTTAGGAATCCGATAGCATGATTTTGGATAAATATGAAATGGTACTTATGCTGTTATCCATTTGTAAGTGAAGTGTGAAAAAAAGCCCTGAGGGATGTCTCCCAGCATGTCTAGAATTTGTCTATCAGTAAGACAGAAACGTAGCTCCAGATATTTTCATAGCATGTTCAGCATTCCAGTGAAACTCTATGTTTATTTTGCCAGGAAGGTCTGTTGTTTCACCAACACGTGGGTGGTGATTGTCCTTGACTATCTCACTCAACGGTTTGAGAATGAGGCTCCTACACTATTACGGTGTATCACATTGTGGCACATCCTCTACTTCTTTTTGTCAAAACTTTTAGACCTTCTGGGCTAACATTAATGTCCTAGTAATCAGAGGAAGTTTGTGAACTTGATTTATCAGGGGTACCTTCAGAAGTATTAGATATTTGTGCAACAGTTGAACCTAATTTTTTTCTTTTAATTCAGTGATATAAAGAAGGTATTTCCCTATACTTGAGTGGGGAAAGAACTGCAAGTAACTCATTTGCAGTGAAGTGGGATTACAAACCTAGCTTTTTCTAGCACACTGTGCAGAGGCTATAACCTGCAAAGTACTTCAATTATTCATACAGCCCTCACAAAACTCCCATTTTGAAGATTCAAAAATTACTTGCACGAAGATTGCCGGCTAAAATGGAAGGACATGCAAAATAAGGTTCTAGTTTTGTGTAGATGAATCTTTACAAAAGTTTCTCTTAGAGTTAACACAAAATAATTTCTCACTAGGTATGTGAGAAGATGATAGTTGAGGAAAAACTGCAACTGAAGAATAAGATACTCCACATTTTCTGTCAGGTTAGGGTTGAAAACAATTTGGTACTGGGATAGTGTCAGTATAAACCCTATGTATTTGCTTAATTCCTGGCAGTTAGTTAATACAGGTCTATGCAATGGGTAAATAACAGACGTTTAGGCTTTGGATACCTAATGGTAATTCTATATAGTCTTGTTCATACAGGCTTTATTCTGCACATAAAATCTGCTTCACCTTCAGAAAGACTGCATTTTTCCAAATGAAAATATTTAAAGGGTTAGAAATTTCGGCTGTTGGACAAGTATTTATTCTTGACATAATTTTCAGTATAGTGAATCTTGAATATATAATATTTGGGTAGATAGGCTTGGCAAGAATTTTTTGAATATATCTTATTAATGTGTTCTTATATTTATGTGAATATATAATATTGGTACATGTATATGGGTATGTGTTATCTGAACACTCATGTGTATGTGTGATCTGAACACTCATGTGTATGTGTGATTCTGGTGATTTATTGAAAGTCAATGGAAAGACCAGCAACAGAGAGGTTGTAAATGTAAGTTAAATGTTTGTACAAACAGCTATTCTGTGTTAACATTAAGAGTAATTGCACTGCTTTCGTTGTATGTGTCTGTACGAGGCAGGGACGTTCTACTGTCTCTATGTGTAGAACACAATGAAAATTATAGACTCAGTAATAATAGATTAAATATAAAGTATCTTGAGACTAAGCAATGTACATTAATTATGACTGTGATACCTTTATTAAAGTGGAGATTATATATGCACATGAGAAAATACAGTAGGAAGAAATTGAAAAAAATAAATCAGTAGCCACTTTATAGATAATTGGGTTTAACAGACGTAAAAGTTCTACATTTTCACTAAATAGAAAATCTAGCAAAACCAGTGTTTTCCTTAGGAGTCAATCTCAAATTCCATATATATAATTTATTCTTGCGGTTGCTGTATAAATAACAAGTTTGATACATACAGTTGTAAAATTAACTTCTTGTAAATTGGGGATATATTGGGATTTTCTCTATTCCTTCTTTGATTATTTGGCATACAAAGTGATGAGCAAGAAAGCCCTCTTTCTTTCATACTTGCTAAACCTGCAGTGGGAATTCCTACAAATAAACTGGAAACTGAAACTGGAATCAGAAAACTGGAACATGCATCGGGTCTATGTTTTAAGTTTCACCTAAGAGACTATAAAAGAGATTTACCCAGAGAATGGCTATCAAACACAGGTTTTGTCAAGCTATCTATTATTCAATTATGATATATTATTATATCCCAAATTACCTATTACTCAATTTATGTATGGCTCTGCATAAAAGAAATGAAACTGTAAGTCCCAGTCTCATTTGAATATGGTGATGATAATTTGTTCCCCAGTGTTTTTCCCCCAGTTTCACAAGAAAGACAGAACTCCTTCAAAAATGCAGGTAAATTGAGAGTTTTGCAATCTATGAACGTGTTTTATTTTCTGAATTATACCTTCTTGTTTGGTAGTCAGCTCTGGTCGCTCTTCACTTCCTTGCTACTTTAATGTAGAATTGACAAAAAACCCCAAAACACTGTAGCTGTGTAATCTGAAGTGCTCTTAATTAAAGGATAAAGTTTCCGAGGTGATGAACAGTTTTTAAAAAGAGTTGCCCTTTTCCAAAATAAAAGTATATTATGATATCTGATGTGTACATATATGTTTTTTATAAAATTTTGTGAGCTAGTTATAGTTGTGTGTTTGCAAGGAAATCCACACTTACCCTGTTTTGCTGGTAGTTTTGCCAAATGATATGGTCATATCTACTATGAGGTATTCTATTTAGTACAGGGAGAGGGGATGCTGTCTGAAGACTAGAGAGGAAGTACCTTACCTAGAAGTACACCTTTCATTGCTTTGCCTGTTATAAAATCAATTTACCTACTGTATTATTAAAAAAACCAAACAAACAAATTCTGCAAATCTCCTGGGAAAAACTTTCTAGGTTTCCAACTACAGAGGAAGAGACCTGTGGAGGCAGAGGTTACTTCTCTAACTAGGTAGTTAGCTTAAGTTCTGTGCTACCACCTTCTGTAAATTGAAAGGCTAATGAAAGCCCTGTGACTTACAGGTTGATCTAGACATCCCATAGCAGGGTATAACATAAAACTGTGAAATACTGAACTGTGAAATGAGATGCAGCTTTGGTTTTTGCCCAGGCCTTTTATAGCTTCCATCAAAATATTACTTTGTCTGGTACATTAGGTACCATCAGGTATGGTAAATGTACCTAATTTCTGGAATTTAATATTAAGGGTCTATGGAAGAGTGATGATACAATGTATTTGTAATTGTAGAAGTCCATAGAACACCTAATTCTAATATTTTTTGTACAAAACTCATATGTGCTGCTCTGTAGAAGACAACCTATTGTATGACTCATGTTTCCTTAAGCCTGTGTTTCCCTAGAGAAGGGAAAGGTATGCAGAATACTATCTGGTGGAAATGATAACACAAATTGAAATTTGTAATTCAGGTTAATTTAAAATAATGTTTTTATTGTAGTGCAATTTAGAAATCTTAGTACTCAGAAGATCAGATACTTTCGAATGGGCAGCTAAAGTGATGTTGCACTGTACAAAGAATTGAAGAATACTACCTTGCAAACCTTTGCTGATGATTAATGTCTTTGAAGAAATGCTCATATGTGAGTTGTTTCTTTAACAGTCTTCTGTGGGATATTCAACATATCTTGATTGATACTTGATGATATATTCAACCTCTTTGTTTTTCTTTTCACATTTATATATTTAACATTAATTTAAAATGAGAAAACAAATGTGGCTAACAAATTCCTCTCCTTTTATTCTTTGTGTTACTTGAGATGTTTGACTTCTGTCTGTATAATACTCTGATTTGGTAAATTTAGACTAGTGAAGAATCAGCATAACGTTAAGACCTACCTGACAACGTCAAAAACTATTTTCAACTAATTTCTGGTAAAGTGTCTCCTGTGTAAGTATTTCTAGGAGGATGTTACATAAGTTTATTATTGTATAAATAGGGTTTGGAAATTAAAAAAAAAAAGCTTTGAGAGATGGTTTGTAAATGAGATTAAGAAAACAGTGAAGTAGTAACAAAGATGAAATATCAACAGAATGCTACAGGATGATCTAGAATACAGGAAAATTGAACTCAAGTTTTACATGATAAAATTCAAGGTTAGATACCAAGAAGTCAAGACTACAGGTACATAAAAGGGACTGAAAATCTTTGAGCAAGACAGAGACAGGATTGTAGTGAACAATATATTTGTGAATCTACAATTTTTTTCCATAGTGGCTAAGTAACATTTTAATGTTTTCTTCACTTAAAGCTGTAATATTTCAGAATTATAATAGTGGTAATCTTGTTAAGCCTATGTAATAGCTCATCAATGAAGAAACATAATCAAGACACATTACCAAGAACAAACATTTTTTAATTCAAAGTGTGTGCTTGGATTCTTTTTTTGTGGAATTGAGGTAAAGATATTGAAATGGATGAAAAAGTGCTGTATACTAATTTTTGCTGCACTTCTGATGAAACCTTTGTGGGTTTGGGACAATATAGCTGTCTGAAAAAAGCTGTGGGTCATTACAATTTTTCTTTGCAGGATCAATTTTACTAAGGTTTTGATTGTAATCCCTGATGTTCAACCTGCCATTTGTTTGACAGGAACCTGACAGAACAATTTGAAATTATAATTTGTCATTACCATACATAAGTAGAACCCTCACAAATATATTGTAGCAAAACCACGATCACATTTCCCCAGACTATATTTATTGCCATTTAAAACACTTTTATCGTACTAGGTCATGTTTTTCACTACAACATTTCATTTTTTGTTGACAGTAATTACTCTTCCAGCTCAATGAAAAACAAGTTTGTAATGCTTTTCATGAAAATGATTACTTGGAGATACTGCCAAATTTTAGATAACTTTTCACATTATTAAAAAGTATATGAGCTTCAGCTGCCAGTAATAAAGACAGGATAATATTCTCTTACATTAATTTTGTATGTTTCACTTTCTGTTGTTTCTTGCCTTTGTCCATTTTAATGATAATTTTGCCACAACTGTAGCTTACAGCCTGTGGTGTGGACAGGGGCATATATGGGCAATAGGAATGCTTGCCTTTGTTATTAACATTTTAGTAGTTTAAAGATTGCTGATCCGTATTTATATGGGCAAAGTATCTCATGCTTGAATTAAAGTTCGCTCTATCGTAGAAATACTTTTTTGGTACTTGTATATGTCTGTATATCCAAATATATGTATACATCTGTATATCCAAAACTCTTAAATATTATTTTTGCATTTATATATATTCTTAATTTAAATTTCATCATCAGACAGCTGGTGAAGATTATAGCCACAGTAGTGTAAGACAGATGGCAGGTTTTTCGAGAGAAATCTTGTCTGCTTTAGGCATCCAATTGAATTATTTGTTTTCACATCTATTCAGCATTGAAGGACTATATTGGGAACAATGGGAACATTGGGCATAGTAATATTTTTGCATATGCAAGTTGAATACCTTTTATCCTGAATACTCTAAAAATATTTCTTATAGTTATTATTTGTCATAAAAAGCTATACTTGTGTAATCATATATGTAAACACAAGTTTCCTCAAGGAAACTGTAACTTAATGTCATCTCCAATACAAAATGAATGAAAGAATGCAAGATCTTTTTAAAAGAAATGTTTAATCATGAAAAAAATTAAATATCCCTATTCCCCATCTAAAATTAATTAAATACTAGTCAGTGACACAAATATAATTTGCAGCCATAAACAGAAGCAGATCCAAACTCATTATCATACTGTAGGAAACTGAGCAGCAAGGCAGCATCTGTATCTTCTCCTACTAGTAAACTGATACCATTTTCTGCCTTGAGTTTCTGTGTTTAAAGATATTTTAAATAGCAAGGTACATGAAGTTGTTTTCTTATTTGTGCAGGCCATTCCAAGAAGAAATATGACTGTGGAGTGCTTTGTGTCATTTCCCTTCAAGCCAGCAAAGAGGCTGACCCCAGGAAACAGGAGAACTTAGCAGTTCTCCTGAAAAGTAAAAGTAGAGAACAGAGAACACTTTTTAGTTGGATCAGGAAGTATAACAATGACAGTAGGATACTATTACTTCAGAAAGTAATATGTGACCCACAGTGTAAATCCTTAGAACAGAATATTTAACCAGTAAACTAATTAGTTTAATATAAATTTTGATCCATTCCTGAAGTTACAACTAGAGAAAACATCCAGTAAAGCTGATTCTTGGTGAAAGAGGATGCAGTCCATCACTTGCCTAGAATATTTGCAGTATAAATAATTTTATGCATCTCTATACAGAGCTTTGATAATATTTCAGTATTTCTTCAAAATATAACTGTGATTTTAAGATGTGAGTTCTTAATCAACATTTGTTAATGCAACTGCTGTACTGTACATTTTTTACGTCGTAAGAATATTTGTTAGGATAAGTATCTCATTTCAAGGTAACCATTCAAACTGATCTAAAACTGACTTGCAAAAATCAGATCTGTGATCTCATGTCTGAACTGTCTGCAACAGCTCTACAGATATTGATGCATGTTCAGAGTATATGCAAATTTATGGAGGAGTGCATCATTATCAAAACTTTGTTTTCTAAGAAATAGAGATAAATACCAATATAATTCTAATGTGAGCCAGTGGTAGGAATAGAAAGTTTGTAGTCCTGACTGCATACCTTATTAATACTCCAGACTACCCTTTTCTAGGCTTGAAAAGTAAGTTTGATAAACAGCAGGAGTAAGACAGCCTGCTTAGCTACAGATTGGGGTCTTGCGGTTGATTGGCTTCGGTGTCTGAAGCAGTATGTTCTCAAAATGAATCTTTTAAATGAAGTTGCGTCATCCATAAATATTCTATTCCGTGTGAGTCCTTTGGAAGCAAAGTTCACACTAAGCCTACTTAGTGAAGCTGCAAATATAATTTTTCTCCCTTACGTAGCTGCCTTACAGAATTTACAATCAATAAATACTGTTGCTTTGACCTTCTTAATCTTTACAGTTTTCTCCTTTAACTGGTCAATTTCTTCCAAAGTCATTATGAAAAAAACCTCACTTTCTCCTTAGGACATTAGCATAATCAGACTGAACATATTGAGGTATTTTTGGTAATATGATATTTAATATCATATATTTAACCTAATATTAATATTAGATATTTAACCTAAGACCCTTTTCTTTCTAGCTGAAGGTTTATTTCTGATAATTTTAATTGAAAAAGTTTCATTTAAATGATTTGTTTATACTTCTATTAATAAAAATATTCTTCATCTCAAAATGCAACATTTGATTTATGGAAAATATTCTAAGAAAAAAACCAGGTTTCCATAATTGCCAAAAACATAGTAGAGAGTTATTTAGAATTACATAGTTGTTTAAGTTTAATCCTCGATCCATGTTTGAAAACTTTTTCTTATAAAATTAAATTTCAAGAGAGGGATACCTGTTTAATTACACCTTTAGAATCTCTTGAGCTCTTGCCTGTTACTTCTGGGCAGGTTTAATAAATATGCCTTCCAGCTGCCTCCTTTACTCCAGATGATATAGAATATACTAATTTCTGTATATGATTCAGTTGTAAATTAATTGGGATTCTGTGGAGATTTTGGTGGGAATAATTTCAACTGACACATCTTTCTCACCTGATTTACCATGCAAACGATAAGGCTGACTCAAGGGAAAAGGTAAAAAATACATGGCTTGAGGAGCAAGGAGACCCAGTTTCAAAGAGTAAACACCTTAATCTGCAGTGGAGTAACATTCTGAGCGTCTGAGTTTTGTGTAAATTTTTTTCTTTATTTTATACCAGTACTTAGTTCTCGGGAAAAATTTTGTCTGGAGCTAATTTTAGCAGAGAAGAATCCAGGTTCCCACATTGTAGCAACTTTAAAATAAATTTGTTCTGAGTATCCATAATGAATAATATTCTGCTGAAGACTTGACATCTATAGTTTAAAAAAAGTTCTGTTCTCTAGTAGTTCGGTTTTTAAAAAATGTTGTTTTAATGCAATTATTCTGTCATTTGGCTATTGAATGTCTCCTCCTCCCCCTTTTTTTTTTTATTTAGTTTAGCCCTTATTTCAAATCTACAGCAAAAAAAATATATTTTACATATACAAATCTACTAGGTTGCCTGGATTTTTGTTGTTTGTATTTGGTTCTGTTTGTTTGTTTTTGCATTTCTGCAAAAGTGTTTATTTTCCTATGTAATAAATGACTAATAGATGCCCATATAAAAAATTAATAGCTTTCATAAGATCTTGTTGTTGCTTCATACTCTGAGAGCTGGCTGTGCTTAATGTGTGAACAAATCTCTTCCAAGCCCCCTTTTAGCTGCCTAACCACCCTGCATTCATATTTACTTATGAAGCTTTGCCTGTAAAATGAATTTTGGAGTTTGTGTAATTTTAACTATGTGGATAACTGGTTTTTAGTGGTGTTCCAAAATCACAAATATCTGTGTAATTTATTTGGTTTTAGTTTTAAAAACTGACTGCTGGGACTGGTTTGGAAATTGTAACTGCTGTGGTGGGTGACATAGTATTCTGCTGTGTGGATTGAAAAGAAAATCATGCACAGACTTAGTAGAGTGAACTAAAGTTACAACTTTGAGCAGTGTCCCAGAAAGAGTTTGTGTGTTATAAAATCAAAAGGAACAAAGAGATACCCCAGAATAGCTTTTGATTGCATTAGGCAAAATATGAACAAAATCTGTCTTTAAAATTTTAATCATGATCTTGCACAACTGCTAGTACTAATTAGAATGTCATTTACTTCCTATGAGAAAAACTTGCTTAATATTGTATTGAAGCCCTTTTTTATGTGTGTATTATTAGTGTACCTCACCACTGTTTCTTGTAACCTGTTTATGATGCTCTGTTGGAGCATTCAAAGAACTATTCTGGGCTAACTCAAACGTTGTTTAATATATTTAGTAAGACGCTTCTCCCCTCCTCCAAGAAACTACTGAGAGATTCCATTATAAAATATATGCCACTGTAATTTGATGACAAAGAAATTCAACCATTGAAAATAGATAATGCTATTATTAGAGTGTCAATATGCAAATAAAAAACCCCCATATTTTGTTGGGGTTTTTTTTAATAATAGGGTTAAAGTTTGGAAATTTAAACACCAAACAGAAAAAGTATTGGTTTTGCATTTTAGTATTTAAATTACACCTCAGGCAGCACATTTTTAAAAAATAGTAATAGTTTGCAGGGATCCGTAGGTTATTTTCTTTTGTTTATTTGTATAGGGTTAGGTTAAATATATGGTGTATGAAGCAGCTCAGGTAACAGAAAGTTGCAGACTACTTATGATGGTAGAGAAATAAAAAGATTGTTACTTCAGTATGTGTAATTAAAGGGAAGAATAGAAAAATGGGAAATTGCAATTTTTGTTTTGTGGAATGGTAATAATATTTTCAGTGGGAAGAACTGAAAAGAAAGATTTCTATGGATCCTTGATGGGATGAGATGGTCAGCTGATTTGATCCTTACAGTGCCACTGAAATAAATTAAAGGATATGGGGTCATGGTCTTATTTATTTTTAATTTTCTTGAAGCACTAATTAAGAACATGACCCAAACCTGAATGAATCAATCCCTTTTCTGGATAGGAAATTCACACTTATCCTGGGTAGATAGTGGTAACTGTGTGTTGCAGTAGCCTTTCCTTCTTTTTGTTGTTCTGACTTTTGTTCTGCACCTATTTTTATAAAATGTAAACAATTTAGGTAAAATTAGGATGGGTTTTCACAGTAAATCAGAGCTTGTGAGGAGTTAAAATAACTGTTTATTTTCAATGCACAGTAACTTTCTTCGATAATATGCTTGCAAGTGTTTTATTTTATTTTTTCTGTTTCAGTAGTAGCAGTAGTAAAGACACCAAATTCGAGTTTGTCGAGGCAAAACCCGATTCCTTTTCAAAGGAAGTGGGCCCCCTCTACTGTTAAACGGGAGTAAATGCTCTTGCATGCAGGTTTTTTTCTTAAGTTCGTGCAGGTACGAAGTCGACATAGGACGGTTGAGGAAAATGCTGTAATCAAGACCTCTGCTTTTTTTCTTTCTTCATAATGCAACATGGGATTATATGTGAAGATGAGGCATATTATTTTCATTTTATGCATGTGGTCACAATATGTGGAGTCTCTGGAAAAATGAAAGACAGTATACAGGACTTGGTGACTTTATGTGTCAGATCTGTACCTCCCACGTTTTGGCTGCACAGCTTCAGGCTACTCTTATTTTTCATCTGTACTTCCATCTGTGAGACTCTGAGAATTCATTCGGGCTCCAGGAACTTTTTTTTCTTTTGAGTGTGTGCTCGTGTGTGTGTGTAAATCTGTATTTGAACAATATTCCTTTTGCAATAAAAGTAAACTTTTAAAAATAAATTTGATTGCAGCACAGAGTGCCAGAGAGCCATATTTTTACACTGGTGCATGAAAAAAAATGTCTAATTTTATTTCCTGGTGCTGGTAAAGAAAAGAGATGCATCAACTACAGGTTACTAAACCAATTACTGAAAAAGAATATACAGAAATTACAATTTTGAAGACTGCCTTCTCTGGAACTGTTTAATAGTTGTTTTAAGAACAGCAACTTGGTTGTTTTCTGTTTTTCTTTCAATTTCTGAGAATGTTAAAAGTTCTTTCAACCATACCAATAAAAGGACTTCTTAAGATGTGTTTTAGCACTATAAAGGCAGTTTCCTTATCTCTGCATGAGTTTTCATATCCTGTAAAGATAAGCTAGCTATATTTATTTGAAGTCCTTTGAATGGTTCAGATTTTATTTTAAAATATAAAGAGGTATTTATGAAAGGCAATCTTTGTCATATGCAAAGAGAAAGATTTCTTTTATCCACTTGTTGGCTCTTTTAAGTATGAAAACATTGGAACTTGCTGAAAAAAGTCAAGAAAGACTTTTTACTGTAGTATGTGCCCCATTAATAAATGCAATAAATGGAATTTTCTTAATTTTAATCTGAGACAAACTACCCGAATACCCACTCCCCTTATGACAGAAGGATGGGATTTGCATAATCATATACTTATTACAGTTGAAGATAGGAAGTACATAAGGATCTGAGGCAATGTTGTAAGAAGTGTATTCAAGTGACTTTTATATTGTATTTCTGTATTCTTAAAGCAGTCCTCTTAAATACTTTCAAAGGTGAGACTTCTCTCTTGCTGTGCAGTGCTCTTAATATGGCAATTCTGGGAGGGAAAAATGGATTTTTAAGATACTTTATCTTCAAGTCATACTTTAAAAAGAATATACCATTGTCATTAGAAGTCTCTAAAAGTCTCTGTGTTTCCTTGAGAATGATTGCATTACTGTTATTTTTTAGCCCAACAAGCATGTTTTATGCAAGTGGAGATAGAAGTGTTCTCTCCCTTGAAATAACTTCATTTCATATACAGTATAGATCCAGATTCACTTATAAATCTACTCCAAGTTCATTCAGAATTGAAGATAACTAAAAGCTAGCAAATTTATAAGAAATGGCATTTGCAGTAACTGCTATTGGGACTCATCACTATAAATTTTCATCAATTCTTTATAGTTTTACAAAAACCTATATATTCTTATATTCCTTTTACTCTCTTGGTACTTTAGCATATCTGATCTTTCAGGCTTGCAATAAAGACTTTTTGTCAAAACTGCAGTCTGAAAACAATCCACTTTTTGCACGTTTCTAAATTCCTTACTCTCACTTTCTGATCCGCAAAAAAACTTTATGCTTATTCTGATGTCTTCAGTTATCTATTGTTTTCTTTTGGTTTCCTCATTTTTTTCCTCTGCTGTAATATGCAGAACATATTAAAAAAAGTGTTTTTATTGTTCAACCGAGGTTTTTCCTTTTGTTCCTAAACATATTATTGAATACAATTGCTCCTCCTGTTTTTTCCACTCTACATGGAGTCAAAACTCAAATTGCTCATCTTCAAATCTGTGCAGTTTCCATTTCAGAAATTCTTTTCTGCTAGCTTTTCCTTCCTGCATGTTACCATGGCTTTTAACTATTAAATGGTGAGCACTGTATCTCTCTTAGAACAGTTGTTTGCGGAGGGTTCATCAAGTCCAGAATTTCTTTTTTGACTTTTTATGATTTTCTCCATAGGCAAGTTTCTAAGAAAAAGTCTTTCAAGAAAAAGTGTAAGAAAAGCACCAGCATATATGATAAGCCTACTTAAGACATTTTCATCTCCCAGCCATTTTCATCTATGAGTCTTCCGTGCAGGATGTGGATCCTATTCAGTTAAAAACATGAAATGGATTTCTTTTACATTAACTTGTTTGGTGTGCCCTTCAGCTCATGGAAACTTTTATCTATAGCCATTCTTCACAAGGAGTTTCAGAGATCAACTACTTGTGACATAAAGAACTGAATTGTCCATCTTTGGACTTCATATCCACTAGCTCCCTGTCCCGAGTCCCCAAATCAGAAAACAGAGCAAAATATTTAGTGTATCCTCCTTCCTTAGATACAATCTTGTAAATGGGTTTGACTCTCCTGTATTTGCTTGTGTTCTGTTTTTCTTATGTAGTTTCAGTGTATTATTGTGGGCTTAACCTCATTATGAAAACCTGTATTAATTTAAAAAAATTCTCTGGTCCATAATAGTGAGTGATAAGACAGCATACAGACTCAGAGAGTCCCATATATTAGAAGAGACTTTCTGAGGCCTCTAGCCAGCCTACTGCTAAAGCCTGTTGTTCAGACAGTGCCCACTTGGGTTTTGAATATCTCCACGGGTGGAGTTTCTACAGCCTCTTGGGGCAGTGTGTTCCGATGTTCAGCCATCCTCATGGGAATTTTTTTTAATACATCCACTCAGAATATAACATGTTCCAACTTGTATCTACTGCCACTTGTCCTATATCTGTGCAGTTCTGCTGTAAGTCTCACTCTCTCTTCTCTACACCTTCCTATTAAGTGGCTGCAGACAGTGCTGAGGTCCCAACTTCGTATTCTTTTCTTATGGGTGGACAAACCCACTTTTTAAAGTCTCATCTTTGAGTCACCCTCTGGACTTGCTCCACTATGTCAGTGTCTTTCTTGCACTTAGAAGCCCGAAAGTTAGCATGCTATTCTCCATGTGGTCTTACGATGGTGAAAATCATTTCCTTCAATCTGCTGAGAACAACTTTGTTAATACAGATGAATATGCGGCCTTCATTACTGAAAGGGCACACTGTGGAAGATTAGTATCTTACTAAATAAGTTGCTGTCCACCAGAAAACCCTGGTCTTTTCTGGGTGGCTTTTCCCTGGCTAGACTGAAAAATGCCTGTACCTACTGCATGGGGTTATCGCATTCCAGCTACAACATTTTGCGCTTCATCGTTGTTGTTGCTTCATCCTTGGCAGTGCTGTGCATCAAAATATTTTATGTCTCAAATAGCAGCCTTGCCTTCCAATTATCAACCACCCCCAGTATGGTGTTGTCACCACTGCAGCTCTCTGTTGCAGATGCAGAAAACTCAGATTTAGTAACAGCCTGGAGATAAAGGTTAAAAATAGAAATTCAAATTTGTCAATCTTTAGACTAAATGTGTCTGAACAAAGAAAGAAAACTTTTATTATTGGTTTAAAACTACTACTAATTTCACTCCTAAAGAATAGTTGAACTGTTATGGTGAGTATCACTGAAAAGCAACAAAGTGCAAGAGAGTACCTTCTTGCTAAATTCAGTGCAAAGCAAGATTAAAAAAAAAGGTCAAGAAGATGTTGCTAGTGGGCATTAGGGAGGTTTCAGGCACTATGTTTTTTCTTCCTCTCTGAGTTCCTGTGTGCCCTATATACTTGCTCAGCTTGCTTCTGCAGTGACCGTGTTTGTCATACAGTGTTTATTTACAGTGCACTCAGAGGAGCTCAGCTAGAAGCAGATTTTACAGTTTCAGCCTAGTGCCCGCCACTTTGCCTCTCACACAGCTGACCTGTCATTCCTCCCATCCTCTAGTCACTTTAACACAGTGTGCACAAGAAATTATACCATTGGTGCTTTCAATTTTATAAGTTAAAAAAATATTATATTCTAACTGATTAGTGTCCTGTGAGGAAAAGAACTGCCTGCTAAAGACATTCCATGCTTCCAATATTATCTAGAATGACAGGGCACAACGTGTTTAACTCTGCTTGAAATGTACAAACTTTGCCCCTTCAGGTGGAAAGTACGAATCCAACTTTTTCTACTGACCAGTGATTACAAGCAGATATGGTTCAACTGAGATGAAGCATCACTGGTTTGTTAGAGAGGTACTTGAATTAATTAAATTTGATTAATGCTCTGCATTTTCCTTGAGTTTGGGATAATCTTGCCAACTCCTATGTGGAATTTTACTCTCTTCAAGAATTTAATTTTATCCAGTAAACCTGATATTTTCTTCCCTGCCACTCTTACTCAAGATACATTGAACAAAACCTGCCATTTTTAATTTCTGCTTTGCTTCCTCCACTTTAAGACCTGGATCACATTTTTAATCAAGTCCAGCCTTTCTCTTATTCCATGCTGTAGGACTTGCAGCTGTGCCTCCCCTTACCTGTACTGCCGGTTATAATTTCCAGCTATGTTCAGAAGACAAAAATTAAGAGGGAAAATGACAGCTGCAGCATGGAAAATCAGAATAGCACTGCTGTGGTTTAGTGCCAGCTGGCAACTAAGCATCCCACAGCTTCTCGCTCATCCCATGAGCAGGATGGACGAGAGAATTGGAAGAGTAAAGGTGAGAAAACTTGTGAATTGAGATAAAGACAGTTTAATGGCAGAGAAAAGGAAGTAAATAATAATGCTTACAATAATAATAATAATAAAATAGTTGGAATACACAAAACAAGCGATGCCCAGTACAATTGCTCATCGCATGCTGATTGATGCCTAGACACTTTCTAAACAGTGGTCTTCCAGCCAGCTTTCCTGCTAGTTTTATGTACTAAGCATGATGTAATATAATATGACCCCTTGGGCACTTTGGGTCAGCTGACCTGGCTTGTGTCCACTCACGACTTCTTGTGTGTGTCCAGCTTTCTTGTTGGCTGGGCATGAGAAGCTGGGGAGTCTTTGACTTGGAAGAAACACTACTTAGCAACAATTAAAGCCATCAGTGTGTTATCAACGTTAGTCTCATATTAAATCCAAAACAGAGCACTGTACAGCTATTAGAAAGAAAATTAACAATCCCAGCCAAAACCAGAACCGTATTTACCCCTAACTGAATACCATTTACATAATGTTCAGGTACCACACTTTCCAATTAATCACCTTTCCTGTCTTCTGATATACACGCATAAATACCATTCCCTTGGAAATGAAAATAATATAATCTCAGGAAGAATTTATGTTTTTCTCAGTGGGTTCTTTTCCTTTTGATTTTAGAATCACAGAATCACAGAACAGTAAAAGTTGGAAGTGGTTCATCTGGTACAACCTCTTTGCTGGAGCACGGCCATCCTAGAGCATGTGGTGCAGGACTGTGTCCAGACAGTTTTGGAATATCTCCAGTAAGGGAGACTCCACAACCTCTCCACACAACCTGTTCCAGAGCTCAGTAGGCCACCTGCACAGTAAAGAAGTTCTTCCTCATGTCCAGGTGGAATTTCTCTGCATCAGTTTCTGTCCGTTGCCTCTTGTCCTGTTGTTCGGCACCACTGAGAACAGCATGGTCCATCCTCTTGACACCCTCTGTCAGGTACCTCTATACACTGACAATTTCCCCTCTCAGTCGTCTCTTCTTGAAGTTGAACAGAACTTTTCCTTGTGAGAGACACGCTCCAGTCCATTAATCATATTTCTTACCCTCAGCTGGGTCTGCTCCGGGAGCTCCGTATCTCTTGTCCTGAGGAGCCTTGAATGGACACAGCACTCCAGGTGAGGCCTCACCAGGGCTGAGTAGAGGAGCAGGATCACCTCCTGTGATCACAATGAGATCAAAGTCCTGTGACTGCACACAGGTCTATAGTTCATCCTGTTTGTTCCCTATACTGCGGGTGTTGGTTTACATTTAATTGTGTCAATATCCCAGTAGAATTGCAAAGGGATGCCCCATAGTCCTATCTTGTAATTAAGTCTTTCGCTACTTGTGCTTACTTGGGCCTCCTTTTGATACTGGGGTGGTCACTACAGTTCTCCCCTTCCCACACCCTATCTCTTCGAGACTGGCAATATTCCTGTCCCCCTTCAAATCTGGTTTAAGGGTCTCTCAACAAGCCCTCTAGCTTGTCAGCTAAGATCCTTTACCACCTTTGAGATAGCCCCATTTTTTACCAGCAAGCATGCTGTTGGATAAACTGACCGTGATCAAAACCCCCGAAATTTTTCTGGTAACACCTGTCTCATAGCCAGATATTTATCTGCATGATTAGCCTGTTTCTCGCCCCATCATTCCCAGCAAGTGGCAGGACAGAAGAGAATACAGCATGTTCTCCAGATCCCTTGACCAATTGTCCCAAGGCCCTAAGTTCTGTCTTGATTGTCCACAGCCTTTCTGTTGGGACCTCATCACTGCTCACCTAGAAAACCAGTAGAGGGTGGGCTGTACCAGGCTAGGAAGTTTCTTGGTAGTGTCCCTCACCTGGGCCCCAGGGAGATAATACACCTCCCTGTGGGTCCAGTTGGCATATTGGGCCCTCCGTTCCTTTAAAAAGGGAGTCACCAGTGACTACTACCCTTCTTTTCTTTGTAATTGAGGGGGCTGTGATGCAAGGGTAGGCTGCCCTGCCCTAGGCGATCATTCCATCCCAGAAGAACCTTTATCCAAAGCCTCATTTCCCTGTTTCTCTGATTCCAGAGCCTCAGAGAGTCAAAGTATAAATAGACTCAATATTTATTCTTAGTGGTTATCTTAGGATGATACGGAATTATCTCAAATATAATAAAACTCCCAGACATAGTGAAAATAAGCAACAAACAGCAGAATAATAAAACTAAACAAACACTACACTGCTTTATGGTTTGTCCTTTGGATTATCTCGTTTAGTTAATGGATTTCACGTTTTACATTCATATGAAAGGAAAACCCACTGAATCCTTAGTTCCTTTTCAACTTGCTGGCAAATGTTATTTTTAGTGAGCTTCATATGTGTCCTCTGCTAACATTAAATAGAATATCCTATGTAAGCACAGAAAGAGTAATTTAAAATTCAGATCAGAATTTTTGATTCTGCAATTGCAACTCTTTCACTTAATTTTTGTCAAGTTAGTGTGATTTGGTTTCAGTCAGTAATCCAGGGGTGTTAATGTAACACAAATATTTAACATATCATGTAAAGATCTGACAATTGTTCTTGCCCTGAGTTTTATGAATGAAAAAGAGACATTTTGATTACAGTTATACCTGACAAGAATGTCTGAAACATTTACCTTCTCTGAAAATAGAGGTATCCCTTAAATCAGTGGTGAAGTGGTGATACAGGTTTGTTTAATTCTGCTTTTAAGAACTCTCTCTAATGTAGGGTTTTTCCTGTAGAGGGTGACAGAGGACTGATGATTTCTTATTTCATTGTCCTAGTTCTAGAGATTGTTCCTGTCCCCTTTTGAAGTCAATGGGAAGTGGTTCAGAAAAGAACTCTATAGGAATAATTTTGGCCAGTCTATTAGGGGATCTTAAAGCTCTGCTAATTGTATTTGTTTCCTAAATATTCTAGTTTTCTTTACCTCACAGACTACTGAAGTCCTTTGGACTATCAAATAGCAGATTTAAATATATTTCATATTTAAATAAACATATTTTATATTTAAATATATTTTTATTCCTCTGTAATTACAATTACCTTATGATGTACCTCAATAAATTATATAGGATGTCTCTAGACAGATGCACTAAAATGCCCACTTCGTTTCCATTTTTCTCTAAGACATTATTTATATACTAACTTTTTATACCGTGCATCATGCTCTAGTCTCACACAAAACAGATCTCTTACTTATAAAAAATTTGTAAGGCATATGCAACCAAAAGGAGTTTTGAAGGTCTCTTTCCAAATGCATTTAGAAAAAATTAACAGTATTTAAAACTGCAGACTAGAATTCTGCAATATAGAATTGAATTTCCATAAAACATTTGTGGAACCTACGTAAGTCCTACTTGAGATTAAGAAAGACACACTATAGAATTGGCAAGCACACAAATACCTACAGTTGAATTCAGAGATGTTTCTGAAAATCATACGTTCTGGGACGACTCTATAAAGGAAAAAGTGTTATACATTTAAAGTATCACAATCCTAAGCTTTTCCATGTAGGAAAGGAACTTTTTCCCATTGAAACTCTTTCAGGGTGTCAATTCTTAGTAACATTATAGAAGAAAATCTTTTGTGTTGTTTACATTGCAATTCTTTCAAATCTGCAATGTGATTGGCTTAACGCCTGTAGAAAAGATACAGAAATTACTCCAAGTGAATTGTATGTATAGTTTTTTTTAATGTTTTATTTTATTTTCTACTCAAAATTTTAGAAACTTCAGACTAAAAAACAACTTACAATAACAGGTTTGAACTAAAGCATTTGTAAGTTCAACAGCCTAAAAAGGAATCTCCAGACTTTGAGGCATCCTGTGGTATTAAAGCCTGTTAAATAGCTGATTCTTCTTTTAATGCACTTATTTTATTTGCTATTAAGTAGTAGCTCATCTCCAGACAATGAATTAGTTGTGCAGTCTTACTGTACACTTTTAGACTTACTTTCTTTTTTTCTAATCTTTCACAATTTTATAAATATTTCTTTGAATTCTTCTCAGCTTTTAGTGCATGATCAAAATAACAAATTATTTGAAATATAACAGATGGTGTAGATTTTTTATTAAGTAAACTCTCTGTGCATGTGTCTGACCTCAGAGAAATGTACTTGTTTATTTGTACATTATATTCTGGCTTAACCGCCATGCTTGGAGAGCCTGGGTTGAGTCTAGTTTGGTAAAACATATTGCTTGTGCTAGCTTGAGAAATAAACTTGAAAGTTTAGGAATCTGGAATGTCGATGTACTTTTTGCCAAGTACTTATGATACTTTACAATCTTTAGATTTTTACAAAGCCATGATGCATTCACTGGTATCACTAGGCAAAATTATGTTCCCATGATTAAGCTAAATAGTTTTCTGAAGGTTCTAACAGTATCTGTCATGAGTCTAGCCTTAAGAGATCTAGGATTACAACCAACAACTTGCTTAGCTGCTGTGCTTTTAAATGAAGTCTATACCCCTATGAAACACGGACTAGGGGATTGGACTCAGCATGGTTCTTTCTGTGCCCTGTCCTTTCCACTGACCTCTCCTTTCTGTTCTCCTCAGGACTGCCCTTCAAAGCAATTTATGCTTTTTGCTCACGTGGGCCAAGTCCTTCCCTTGGAATTAACTAATAGTTAACAGATATATTTGTGCATTGCAGTGGCAGAAATGCTGCCTGACACTCCTGCCTGTTCTTTGATGTAATTGTGTGGAAGTACATTAATTTCCCTTAATCTTACCCCATGAATTTTTTTTATAGGATCATGACAATATTCGCAAACATGGAAAAAAAATGATTGATGAAATCACATTTTATTGACTTGCAAAATGAATTTGAGCTGATATTCTGAACAGTTCTCATTAGAAACATCTCAAGAATCAAAGTGCTCTAGAATTTTAAGTGACAGCAAATGGTTTTATTATAGTGGCAAACACACCATACCCAGCTTCATGTGTATTCTGTTCCTCTCCTGAAAATATACGTCTAAATATATGTATATCTGATTATGATTTTGAAAGGTCTTTTAATGCCATTTTAGGTACCATTGTTCTGTTAGGATGTTAAAAATGTACTCAGATCAAAGACAGAGCTCTCTCTCTAATACGTCAGCCTAAAATTTCCTGTGAGTATTTAGAGGTGCATGTGTTTCCCATACCTTGGTCTATTAAGGGTTTTATCTATTGGGAATGCCTGACATTTCTGTGCTAAGTGCAACCAATCCGCTTCCTGGTTACCTATGGCAGCTGCATGGTACCTATGGTCAGCAGGCCATGCACGTAAGTGCTAGGAAAACAGTCTGGTAAACATTACCCTTCGTTTGTCAAATCCATAAATACTATCCCAGCTCTTTGAGAATGAGACAACTGGTAGGTATTGAACTTTGCTGACACATAACATTTCATTAAGACTTCTATCACCTGCTAATTTTTTCTTTTATCCTTTTCTTCCTCACTACTATGCTCCTCAATTAGTTTATTAACCTCTCTTTCCAAATAAGAATCATTTTTCCATCCAAGATTCTTATTTTCTGCTTAATCTGGAACAATTCTCCTCAGCCACCCCATACCTTCAGTACCGTGTTATTTGCTCCAGGAAATTAAACCGTGGCATACCAGCCATTCTTCACAACCACCTCTGACTTTTTCTTCTTTTTTCTCCGCTTCTGCACCATTCTCAGATGCTCTAGTGCCTCAACATGGTTTGGCCTTACAGCTGCTCCTGCTTTGAGTAGGAGAGTGGAGTTGATCAGTGTCCGCTGACAATCAAGTTCTATGATCCTGTGATACTGATCTGCTTGCTTTCAAAGAAGTAACACATTGGAGGGTTGGTTTTGGCTTGCATTCCTATGTGTCTGGAATTCTCTACTTGGTCCTGAGATGTAAAAAAAGTTCTTCTACTCCTTTCAAGTGACTGCATTTATTCCCTAATAAGGAAAACTCTGTTCAAGGTAATTTAAAATAGACACAATCCCATAATAGATTTTATATATTGATTAGCAGTTAAAATATTAAAGTAACTTTATCATACTCTGTGTTCAAAATAGTTGTAACAAAGAAAGTACTTTAAAATCCTTGTTTAGAGTCTTTTATGTGAGATCAAATACTTTATTCTTGCACAGTATTCCCTGCAGAACCAATTAACTTATTCTTTCTATATGCTGCAGCTCAGAAAGTTTTTGTAATTAACAGAAAAGTAAGCACTTTAAGCCTGTATTTTTTTAAAGTGTATTTATCATATTATAGTACAAGAACTGAACACTCTGATTTCATTTTTTAGTATTTTTAAGTGGTCACCAGAAGACAATAAAAGCTACCGGCACTTCTAGATTTTTTTGTAATGAATTTCCCTCATTACAAGATTCCAGTTCTATGCTTTTGTCTTGAGCTTTGTAATGATTCAGTTAAATGTGTAGCATGCAGAATTACATCTGTTCTTGATATAACTTTTACCTATGAGATGTGTCTATGCAAAATCTGCAAAATTTGATTTAATTGTCAGTGTCTTTAAATAGGACATAAAACATGCTTAAAGCACTATCAATATTTTGGAAATTAGACGTGTATCAGCTTTCAAATATTCTTATTTCAAAAGGAGCAGTAAATAATTGTGATTGAATTTAATAGAAATTTTCAGTGATTTAATTTCAATAGGGAAGAGCTCAGAAAAATAACTCATCAGAATAAAGGCATGTAAAAATATATATTTTTTTTGTAATCTTGATTAAAACCTCTAGAGAAAGTTTTCTAATTGAACCCTGTGCTTTCTTAATGTATGTGAAAAACTCATACTTTGTTTTTCACTTGGGGAAGTTTTTCGAAGTTTTATTAATAATTTTGGTGATCTTTGTAAGAAAATGAGATGTTTTGATTGAAACACAGTCTAGTAGGGATGTTTCTCAATCTTTATAGAAAAAAAGTATTTAATTTTCTTTTTCTCAACACATTAAACTGGAAATACTATTTTTTCTTTATGGAACAGTTTTCTTTCAAGTCTTTATTATAGGACCTGCATAAACACCTCATGCTACTGCCATTTTTCTGCTTTATCTTCCCCCAGTTCCTGACTCTTAAGATGAGCATTTTGTCATAATGCTTATTTGATATTGCTGGAAGTTAGATCTCTGCTTTTTATTATAGTGAAGAATGTTCATGTTTCTAGTCTATAATAAAATCAGTCCGCAGGTCTTCATTTAAATTTGTGACCATGCTTGAGAGTTTTCGTAGCTTTTTTTTTTTCCTTTGAGGACAAGGTAAAGGAAGATGGGCAGGCATGTGCCAAAATGAGGTATCTGGAACATACATAATTTATGTTCAGAAATTTCACCTACTAACACAGTCAGGAAAAGCATTTTCCTTAGCTATTCATGCAAATAAGGACTTAGTTCACTTTTTCTGTTAAAGGGACTTATCCTACTGTTCTATACACATGATATCTTACCTCTCTGAAAATGTAACAAGCCCACTCAACACCTGTAATGCAAGGTGTCAATAGCCCTTGCTGACTTGGTTTAAGAACAAGGGTAATAAAACTGCTGATCCTTGGGCTAATGCTTTCCTCTTCCATAATTACCTTTGAAACATAGAGCAGCTTAAAATATGATCCCAGGCCCACTATGATAAGTGTTAATGGTCTTAATGATGTCATTGATTGTTGATCTCCAGTGGATCAGTTTGACTAGTTTTGTAAAGCCACTGCAGTTATCTGAAGACTGTGCTTTGGAATAGACATCAGATGGCAGTATTTCGTAGCATAAAAGAACGTAACTCTCCTTACACAGACTGCATTATTTAAAATAAGTGTTTGGAATTATTATGCAATTGCTAGTGTTTTCTAAAAAATAAGAAAAAATAACAGTCTAACCAAGGGTGATATGTTTGTTCTTCACAGTTAAAAACATTTTAATTGATCATGCTTTTATTTTGTCTACTGGTTGAAGACCTGTTCTGTATGTTCTACCCTTCCAATCAGGAAGGTGCAGAAGCAGTTATTGTGCTAGTTATGTGTTAGCTGTGATTTAATCAAATTATTTTTCTGTCTGTGAATCAACACTTTATTTCCAGGTTAAATTTTGTTCTTAATGAAACATAGCTTAAAATTTTGGTTTTTGTAGTTTTAATAATATCTGGGCTTTATTCTATATTTGGTCAGTGTTAATTTTTACATGATGATTGGATTTTATACAAAATTTTAGAAAAATACACAAAAACATAATGCACAGTAATTTCTGCATTCTGTGGTGCTGTTCAGTACTGAGTTAAATTTGCAAGTACATTGTTATCAAATATCACATATGACGCAGTACAGTTAAAACGTGTCTGCATAATGGGGTTGATACCTGATAGCAATGTCATTCTTAATGTAAGCTGACCTTTCTGCTGCTGTTCTGATCTACTCCTGTCAGCATCATGGTGTTCTCTTTATAATCCTCATCAGGAATTGTGGCTTCAGTGCTAAGTACAAGGGTGATTCCTCTCCATTGTGAGGGAAAGCTGCTTTTGCAGGATTTCTGATTTTGCTGCAAAACGGGGAGCAGTGTTTGCCTTTCACACCTGGTCATGCAATTGTAAACGCCCTTCATCTCCCTGAAAGCCAAGACACTGTGTGTGCTTGAAAGGAAATTCTTATTCACAAAAGATAGCTGGATTGTAAGACAAAGTGTAAGAGGAACAATATATTGCAATAATGAAAATTATATGAAACCAGTGTTCTGATTTTAAAAAGAAATCTCTCACAAAATGTTGATTCTTTGTTCCTGTAGGATGAACAGGAAGTGTGGTTATAACTGAAAAGACTGTTGTTGTTACTGTTACTGTTAAACAAAACTTTAAGCAAAGTTTCACCTGCCTCCTATTATGAGAGTTCCTCTGCTATTAGTGAGTTATCAACACAGTTTAACATGTTTATAAAGTCTTTGTCTTTTGTAATAAATGAAGTATTTATTTTATTAAAACTGAAAAAGAGTGTAGGGCTCAGGTTTGATTGACAATGTGTTGTATCATAAAATTGCACCAATATCTTATTTGCATAATTACATGAAAATTAATCTGAAATTTATTAGCCGTATGCATTCACCAAAAAATTGCGAGTAGTTTTGCCTTTTTATCTTCTGGAAGTTCTCTTTGAATAGATTTTGATAGTTTATCTCCCCATCATCTGTGAATAGAAAAAAGGCATTTCCTTAGTTCAAGCACTGGTTACAATATGATAAGAATGCTAAAATAACATCTCATTAAACACATACTGTCATAGTCTTATTTTATGTGCATATCCTAAATGTTAGGTTTGTTTTTCTGAAAAATATAAGGTAGCAAGTATTTGACTTTCCTAAATGCTTTTGAAAACTGGTTGTGATAAACTGACTCGAGGGCAGGGAGGAGAAGGGAGAAACTAAGCCCTTTTGCACTATTTAATTGTAGCATTTGCTAGCTTAAGGGGTAATAGTTCGGAATCTTGGATTTTTTGTGGGGACAAAAATGAACATGGGGGATCCTTGAAAAAACAGAAGAGGTTATTCAGCAGTCCCCCTTCCTCTCCACCTCCCTGAAAGTTCAGGAATAAGCAAAAGAAAGAATAACCAAACAAAAGGAGCACACATCTGATGTTTAAGCCCTCCTCCAGCATGTTTTATGTACATAACCAGAAGTCACTCAAGCAGCTGCAGCACATTAGTTACGATAGTTTAACAGGCAGCTTTACAGCTCTGATAAGGGTTGTGCTAAAGCAATTTCTTCCTCTCGTGCTTACTTGCTGTGATAGCTCAGAAGTGATCTTTGGCAGCAGGGCTGTGAGAGGAGTGGTAATGTTTAATAGGTTTCTGTGGAGGAGTTAGCTTGCTTTTTCCTTTGTAGATCATTATCTATAGAAAGACGTTAAGGGCAGGCAACACCATGTTGAAAACAGAATAGGCTGAACTGGTGCAGGGACTGTGAACAGTTCTTGGGAACTGATTTAGAAAGGAAATATTTCAAGCAGTTAAGCCAACATTCGTCTGTATTAGACCTTAATAACAAAGTTCCTTGAGAAACATGGCTCAGCAGACAAGTCCGGACAATTTGCCTGTTCCTGAAGTGGATAATACACACAGTCAAAATCCATGGCTAAATGAAGATCTTGTGAAGACCCTGAGGGAAAACCTGTTGCAACATGAAAAGTCCAGGACGACTTGGAAATCTGCACCTGCTTCTCCCCGGCTGTGTCCAGTTATTTCTCCTCGAAACTCTCCAAGGCTCTTGAGAAAGATGTTTTTAAATAGCAACATATCAAAACAGCGTCGTTTCACTGTGGCACATACCTGGTAAGCACTGAGGTGGTTGACATAATATATTAGATAATTTTTTCATGGAATATTTATCTCCTTGATGTTAGTGCTTCTATTTCTTGGTTTGGACTCTGCATTAATCTCTCTGGTTGAAAGAGACAGTTCTGATTTTTGACAAAACTAAATTGCAGTCCAGAAGTTTAAAATAGTAATTCACATGAAGTAAGAAAACATATATTTCCTTCTACAAAGGCTGCCAAATTTCCTCTGATTTCTTAGGTAATAACTCCATTCTTTCCTCTCCTTCCAAAATAAAAAAAGTACTTATTTCATTCTGTGCTGTTCAGGCCAGAATGACTTGGCAACTCTTTTCTTTGTCTGTTGAAAATATTTTATTTTTTTACTGAAAATTTTTGACCCCTCAGCCTCTTAGAAGAATAATGTAAGTTTATTTATCTTTTAACAGTGCTCAAATTAAGAAGGACATGATAAAGAAGAATGATGGGAATAGAAATGCCATGTGAAATAGTGGTTTTTATTAAAGCAGTTGCTAGAATAAACAGGAAAGATGGTAAGGGAAGCCCTTGGTAAATTATTCAGTAGTGATATTTCTTTGGTAACTTGATCACTTCTTAGACGTGTTTGTGATCAAATCCAAAAAAGACATTCATTTTTTGAGTACGTCTCCGTAAAACAGTAGTATTATTTCATTACTTTTAAAATTATTCTTTTAAAAGATGTTGTATATGAGATTACTGTAACTCAAAAACACATTTGTGTTTGCTTTGATGGTCCTGAGATGTTTGGGTTTTTTCTTGTGAGATCTTCCCTCCCCCCCATTATTCCTCTAACAAAAATATAATAGAAAGAAACGAGGGTGATGAAATATATTCAAAGAAAATTAGTCATGCATTCTAAGCAGCAAATGAATATGCTCTTGAAGTTTATCTTCATTTGTCTGAAATTAGATCTACACTATAGCTATGTGATTGGTGTGTGGGTTGCACATTGTATACTAGTGTGCTTAAATCTTTACTATGTATGTATTAATGTAGTTAAAGTACAAAATAATACTTTTACCCCTGAAAAACATAAGAAAAAACATATGCCTTTATAATTCAAGAATACTTTTTTGAAACCAATGTACCTGTTCAGATATTGCTTGTGTAAAATAGAAAACTGAATGAAATCAGGATATTTCATGTGTCTTTAACAATTATGCACAAATCCCAACAACATTAAGTATCTCTAACTGCTGTTCTGTGTTAAAAAATTTATGAAACATTCTATACATAAGAATGTGCAGGTTAAAAAAGTAACTCAGGCAGACCTGGCTTACAATGTAAGATGAAAAAAAAACTCTGAAAGTTTAGAGAGGGGATTTATCGTGTGTGATTATGCGTGTGTAGGCAGTCCAATGTGACAGTAAAGGAAGGGAACAGATATGAAGTCAACAAACATGTTTGGGCAACATAGAAGGACAAAGGCTTGCATAGTATTAAAAACTGGAATTTTGTTTAAATGCACTTTCTCTAGTGAGCTTCAGAAGTTTGTACAGAGTGCCTTTTTCACCATGATGAGTGTAGAAAACACCTGAGGTTTTCCCGAATATGTGAAATACTAGACCTGAAATCGATACTTCATTGTTATGATTTATGAGATGGGCTTATCATAGTAATGACGTTTTTTTTCAGCAAGTAGAGAAGTACAGAGTCAAGCAGCAAGTTACTATGAATTATCTGAGAACCTGCAAAGAACAGTATTTCCGAAGTGACAAAGCAATAACATATACGATCAGACTTACAGGCATATGAAGGGCTTACAAAATTTATTAATTGCCAAAGACCATCAAGTCTGTAGTTACTGATATGTCCTCACTCGGTTATCTATTCAGAAAACTGAGATGTTATGTGATGAACTTGTGGTTTCTGTACACTTTGGCTACTTAGGCACCATAGTGGTTTTAATTCCATATACATATAATCTACTTTAGACAGCTTATAGGAAAACAGTGCATTTGAAAATGGAGTAGTTGTAACCTTAATTCAAAATGTTACGCTATGAAGGATCCATTCTGGGGTTAGTTTGGCCCACTGTAATAATGACCATCTCGGCTCTATTTTTCTTGTATTTCTAAGGTAATCAGTTTTGTAATTTAAGAAAATTTGTTGAATTCATATATACATCTTTTTTGTTTAGTGCACTGTTCATACAGGCATTAAAAATTCTAATAACATTACCTTATTCAAACTACCAGTAAGCTGGTAAGCTGTTTTGACTTCGCAAAATGTCACTAATTTTATATGTTTTTTTTTATTTTCTTATGTTTTTCTGGTGATTAGAAGATTATGTGTATAGGTAGCATAGGAAATAAATGTATGACATTAAAGATACTGCTGTGTGTTGCAGTGATGCCAAACAGCCACCACAGACCTAGTGTGCCAAAAAGCCCTAATTTTAGCTCCCTGATTTCAAGGTTCTGAAAAAGCATTCAGATACAGTCAAGAAGTGAGTGGGAGATTAATTGTTCTGGCAATCCATTTCTCCCCCTTTTTTATTGTAAAATCTATAGCTCGCTCTCTGTAATGGCTTGGGCTGTAGAACTTTTGACACCAAAATGCATTTTCTTTATCACGTGACCATTATCTTTTCACATTAATAATTGGGTTATCAATTTTAGTCATTTTACAAGTCCTTCTCTACTTCCCTTTCTTTATTCTTCTCTAGTTGTACTCCTGAATTCATTCAAGCACTTGAAAGATAATTTGCTACTTTTAGGATTTTAGAGAGGAAAAAGTACAGCCTTCAGAACTGAAATAGATGCATTTAAGTGTCAGAGGTGCATAAGGCCTTCCTTTTAGTTGGAGAAATTTCTGAATATCTTACAGTTTCAGAGAGTGTTCGTCCTGCCTAAAACTGAAATTAAAACTAGTTACCTTGAACTTTTAGCCTGGATTCCTCTCAGTCTGTAAACAATATTAGTCTACAGTCTGTAGGAAAGAAACACAGCAACTACAAGTTTGAAAGTTTTGTGGCCAGGATTTCAAACAAACTCTACCCAAACCCAAATTCAATTTCCTCTCAAATCCATCTTATATTGTATTACTGTAAAAGTATTCATAATGCTTTAAGATCTCACCAATATAGTGACACCACAGCACATAATACAGCTGGACATGGACAAGATAAATTAAATCCTCTGGTATGTGCTTGACAAAATTAGTTTGTGGATTGTCTTGGTTTGCTCTTCATAAGGCTTTTTTAATGTGCTGATTACCTCGGTACCTTTGGCAGGACAGATCTCGAGGGTGGGATCACACATGCTGTGATTTGTGAGGAGAGAGGGATTTCAGATCAGGGAAAGAGACTGTCAGTTCCCAGCTGTGTGGACATCCAGTGTGTGTGATCTCTCACATACACACTGTCCAAAGATCTGTGGAAGGATGTTTAGATAATTTAAATCATACACTCTTAGTTATTTCATTTAGAAAGTCAGCTTTCCTTAATTTTCTGTGAAAAATTCCTTTGTGTAAAGGGAGGAAAAGCATGAAACATAAATATTTAGAGCAGGATAGTAAGGTCAGCGGAACATAACAACGTAATTATATCTGTTTAATTGAAAGGATGAAGTCATCGCACACATGTGCTTGATATTTTTTGGCTTTTGTTGGCTGCCTTAATACTTCTCAGTGAATACAAAACGATCAACCAGTTGGTTTTTTTGTGTTGTATATAACTTTGGATGGTGCATTTGCTGCTTTTGTGATTTGTTTGTGTGTGTGTTCAGGGACAGCAACTAGTGAAATATGCCTCTTTTTAAAGTCATATAAAGTGGATTTGCTATTCACAAGTCCAGAGTGTGTTCCCCTTTGATAACTGTTCTTTCTCCAGCTCTTGTGGAGTTCCTTTAGTACTTCCTGATGTTCAGGGGTTTGTGCTCTTTAGATATTTTTTTTAGAACGTGTACCCCCAAACCTAGGCATTTAAAACAATTACTGACTGGAAAAATACAAGTATGTTTTCAGTTAAACGGAATACTTTCATCTGAATTTAGGCAGTCATTGTCCCCACCCATAGTAAATATTTCACATTGACTTTGGCATTCAGATATGAAAACGATAGATGCCTTAGAAATAGTTTAGATATATATGGGCAAGGTGTGCCATTTTAAGTTTCAGGAATGTAACAACCATTAGTGGACCCATAAAATCAGGTTTGTCTTTATTTTTATTGCACAATATCTTTTCATGCACTTTTACTGCTAGTTACAAAAACCAACAAAACATCAAGTGCTAGCTATAGGTAGATTGCAGAAGAGCAACATATTTATTTTGATGTGATTCTACACAGCCTGGTTCAGTGCATTTCAACCATGAAACTAAAATGAAGCTGTACCATGCTGAATCAATATACTTTTTATCACTACTGTTTTCTTCCAGTTTTCGGTATAAATTTTCCTAAAAGATTTTTAATACATATGTTTTCCTCTCCTTCGCTACTCAGTGCTTTTCAAGAACTGAAGTAATTATATTTTGGCATATGGAAGTAATTTCAAAATGGAGAAACATCAAAGCAGATAACTATCCAAGATAGTAGGTGAATAACTACTTCAGAAAACCAAATGTATCCTGGGCTGCATCCAAAGCAACATGGTCATCAGGTTGTAGGAAATTCTATCCCTTTACTCCATGCTGGTGAGGCCCCACCAGGAGTACTGCATACAGTTGTAGGGTCCCCAGCAGAGGAATGACATGGACCTGTTGAAGCAGGTTCAGAGAAGGGACAAAAAAAGTGATCAAAAGGATGGAACACTTCCCCTATGAGGAAGGGCTTGGACAGTTGGGGTTGTTCAGTATGGAGATGAGGCTCTGTATAAAGTTTGAGAAAAGGAGATTGCTTGAGTAAGGTGATGTTTGCCATCAAGTTAATGATGTTACATCAAGTTACATCAAATAAGATGTAATTTAACAAGGGCAGGTGCTGGATTCTGCACCTCAGACAGAGCAATGCTGGCTGTGTGTAGACTGGGGGATGAGAGGCTGGAGAGCAGCACCACGAAAAGAGCCCTGGGGGTCCTGGTGGATGGCAAGTTGGACATGAGCCAACAGTGCCCTGGCAGCCAGGAGGGACATCCATGTCCTGGGGACATCAGGGACAGCATCGCCAGCTGGGCAAGGGAGGGGATTGTCCTGCTCTGCTCTGAGCTGGGGCGGCCTCTCCTCGAGTGCTGGGAGCAGTTTTGGGTGCCACAATATAGGAAACACAGCAAGCTCTTAGAGAGAATCCAGAGGAGGCCCATGAGGATGATGAAGGGTCTGGAGGGGAAGTCATGTGATTAGTGGCTCAGGTCACTTGATTTGTTCAGCCTGGAGGAGACTGAGGGAAGACCTCATTGCAATTTACATCTTCCTTGTGAGGGAAGATAGAGAGGCAGGTACTGATTTCTTCACTCTCGTGGCCAGTTACAGAACTCAAGGAAATGGCATGAAGCTAAGCCAGGGGATGTTTAGGTTGGATATCAAGAAAATATTTTACACCCAAAGTGTGGCTGGGCACTGGCACAGGCTCCCCAGTGCAGTGGTCACGGCACCAAGCCTGACAGAGTTAAAACCCCATTTGGATAACACTCTCAGGCACATGGTGTGACTCTTGGGGTGTCCTGTGTAAGATTAGGAGTTGGTCTTGATGTTCCTGATGGGTATCTTCCAACTCAGCATATTCTATAATTCTATGATGATAAAGTGCACATATGCCTATGTAATCTCACTTGTTCTTATTCAATTAAAAAAATACCAGTTCCTTTGACTACTTCCTTGTTTTTCTCACACAAACTTTATTCACACTTTCTAAATCAGATCACCAGTATTGCACAAAGTTTTAGTCAAGGTAACACCTGGCATATTAGAATGGACTCTATTGATTTTTTTTTCAGACTTTTTAGACTGAGTTATTATACTCCTTTTCTAGAACAATATGTGAACCACTTCACGTAAAATGTAAAGATACAACAGATGCATAACATCATGAGATATAACATCATAACAGATGCATGAATCATTCCCAGGAAATAATTTAATTCACAATATTTTCACAGAGACGTACCATATTGTATAAGTTAACTTAATCCACATATCCAGTCGTCTTGAAATTCTGTTACAGAAGTAGGTGCATGCTTGTATGGATGCATAGGTTAGTGGGGCAGAGAAAAGGAATAAGCTTTGGGAACATGATGCTCTCTGATATTTTACAGAATGGTTTGTGGTGAGCTAGGAATGCTGCACAATGGTGTTAACTACTGACAAAAATCTACCACAAAGAAATAATACTACTTCTCCACAACTCAGACCTGAAGAAAGACAGATGAGGAGAAAGTTGATTTTTCCATAAAGAATGAAATGGCAAAGATGTATTTTCTCAAATAAGAGTTGTGTTAGAGAGAGCTCCTAGTACTAGGGGGGAAATCCTAGGGTAGGAAATTGAAAACCACTTCAGAAAGATCAGTGAGCAATCAAAGACTAAGTTCTAAGTTTTTATTGTACAGGGGCAAATAACTGAGCAAGGAAGAGCAGAGTAAAAGAGAAAAAATGATAGATTTGGCTGACTAGATTTGGTAGCACAGGAACTGTCATTTATAAAAATACCTGTTTTATCTCTCCTGTTCTTCCAAAATAAAATGTATCTCAACCATTTTGATTGAGCCTTTTTTTCTTGTGGATGACCTGCTTGCCTTGTAAAATTGGCATTTCTTCATAAGTTTTAGTTACTGAAGTACTATGCCTGGGCCATGCTATTTTCTGTCCTATGGTCTTTAATAGCATGTCCTGTGTTAGACAGAATTTGGGAGAAATTAAAAAAAATTTAGCAGAGGTGGAGCAGAGTTCCTGGAGTTCTACTTTTGTTTAGTACCTACCTCAAAACCTAAAACTGCTTTGCTAAAGTGCTATTGCACCCCAAATTTTTTTTTATATCTTACTCTAATTGTACCACAAGCAATTATACATGACTGTAAAGGTTTTAAATATTGTACTCTTGGGATGTGATATTATCTGTTTTCTAGAATTTCTGTTTTTTTAAATGTGCAAAAGGTTTCAGTGGGTTTTGCTGCATGTTTTTTTAGCTTACTCTGCAACACCTTGCAATGTCTGTTAGCCTCAAGCAGTCTTCCAAATTGCTCCTTATTAGATTACTCTTGACTGCATTTTGCAAATTTGCTATCTTCATTTTCACTGTGCATGAGTAAATTACTATTTTATTTGTGGTTTCCTAAAAGTTTGTTTGTTCTTGACCCATCCCATGGAATCCTGCCTGCTTTTTCTGTAATTCAAGACATTTTCGAAGTTTTATGAAAGCTCAAATTTGTATTGCACGTTAGCCGTTCCCTCCATTTGGAGTATCGAGTCCTCTGTACTTTGGCCTTAAAGATTTCATAGGTTCCATACACATAACCTTAAAGTTTCCAGTGTCTTATAAAAGATTCAGAAGTTTATTTCCCTTTTTGTTTTCTTATAGTAACTTATATTTCTAGATGTGTTTGTCATGGGAATAAATATTCTTACAATTTTTTTAGCAAAGTCTAACACTGAGCTAGCCTTTTCTTTCATACTTTCTTGAAGAGCTTTATCTTCTTTGGAATTGGTAGGTATTACTCAATTTTTTTTCCTCTTGTGACATTTCTTCTGTATCTCACAACCTTTTTGGGGTTTTAGTCTTCTGTTTCATTTAGTACTGCACGTGATTTTTTCCATTGGTCATCCAGAAGAACACTGAGCTTAAAACTTGCAAGAGTTTATTCCAAAAATAGATAAATTAACATTTAAGTGAGAAATCCCAATCCTCTGATTGGGGGAGGGGTCTTAGCATTTCTGTCTGTCAAGCTACTAGCCCTTTAAGGGGCAACTGTTAAGTGGAACCAGCAAGTTTTACCCTGTTATTGGGCAGAGTACTATCAGACTTCTACTTTATTCAGAAAAGCAGTGAAACATTTGCAGAAGGCTCATTTCTGTCCTGATCTGGGGGAAATGTCCAGGCTTAGAACTGGTCTCTATCTGGGTCAGGTTCCTTAGGCTGTATATGCAGTGGTCCCTCTGTTGTGGCTGGATGCTGCCAGACCTGTGCTTTCATTCATTCACAGCTAATGTTCAATCTTGGCCACTGGAGAGGCTTGGTAATATTGTCATCTGCTCTCACTGGAGAGTTTTAGGGAATAATCTCGTAAAACCTCTGCTGCTATCCTGTGTAGTATATTATATTATGCTATATATTGTATTATACTATATCGTACTATATAGTAAACATGGTAAATCTGTTGTGTGTTGACTTTCCATCTTCTAAACCCTTAAAATACAGCAAGCTCTCTTATCTACAAGGCATGACAGTACATGGCTAACACTTCATATTAGCAGAAAATTTTTCTTCTAGTAGTCGTATATTCCCCTCTAAGTAAATGCTCAGTATCCCTTCTCTGTTATTTTCAGTAGTTTACTTTTACTAAACCTCTGCACTTATATAAAAAAGGACAAACACAGAGTTAAAAAAACCCCTAAAATTTACATGCGCAGGGAGAAATGTAAGACAAGAAGGATATACTCTGTTTCATTTAATTTGTTTTGATAAAGAAACACTCATGGTCATGTTATAATGCTTTAGTTATAACCTGTTTTCTTCTTAGACTGTATTTTTCTTAGTGATCACATCTTTTTGGTAATCTTCAGTGTACCAAGTTTATCAACACTCATTAAATATTCTTATTATAACATAGAACTTATCAGTTAGAATCTCACCGTGACAAGTGTTTAACAGGTGTGTATTCCTGATAGTGGGGTAAAGTTATTGTAGGCTAGCAGTAACAGACTTTTATTGTTCAAATAAAGTTGGAATACTTTAAGGTGTCATAAAATATAAAAAATGAATGGCATATAATTAAATACATTATATTTATGGGCCAGACTAACTTTCTGTTATGTTATGAATGTCCAGGGATTTTCTTAGTATTCCTTAATGCACTAATTTATCTCTGGGATTATCTCTTGATAGCATTTTGCTAATTAAAAAAACCCAACTAAATAATTGTGAATAAATTGATTGAACACATGAACTATGGATTCATACATACTATACTACAAATATAGTTTTGTTTTACACAAGACACATGCAATTACAGATAGCATATATTATTTTCTTTTGGGGATGGGGTGGTTCACCGACTGCTGAATCAGACATATTAGCTATTGTATTTCCAGTCTTAATACACACCTGTAAGAACATTTAAAATCTGCTGCAGGTTCATAAGCACAGTCATAAGCAATAAAATATTTTAAAATATTTGCCTCTTAGACCTCCTCATTCTTATGCACATTCACATGATAGAGATTAAATTCTCCAAAGGTGTTAATTACAGTCGTAGCATGTGGTACATTACAGAATCAAAAAGAAGAATAATGACTTTTGTAAATACATGCTGTCATGGAAAATAGAATAGACCACATAATTAAATGTAGAGATCCAGTAAGATCTTTAAAAATATTCATTAAAATGCCTAAGAAATGACTTTACAATGAACTGTATTCCCCACATAAAAAATAATTTACCACAGAAGAAATATTTGAAACTTCTAAATAGTATTATGTTTCACTCATTTCCAAAGAATGCAATGTATGTCTGAGAGAGCTAAGTTAGCTATACCAGCTACAAGATGACTATTTTAAGAATCATTGTGTACTTAAATATTTCTCGCATTTTGTGAGTTATAGTCTGATAGTTGCTGTCTGGAGCCTTTCATGTCGTTCTCTTGTGAGTGTGTTGATGATGTCATGCACTTCACTTGTAAGAAACAAGTTACAATATGCTATGTTGATACAACAAATTTCAGTGGTAGATGTGGCTGTGTTTTAACAAGATTCGATGGCAAGGTACATTTGACTATTTGCAGCACAGGGGGCAGAGTCAGACAAAGCTGTCAGGGAGGCCCATTCATTGAGCCATGAGTTTCAGACAGGGCCCCCTTGCTTCCCAAAGTTCTCAGAGAGGAGTTTAAGTGGGGCTGGATCCAATCCTAGCAGCACAGACTTGGACATTGGTTTATGTCTGAAGGACTGTATGTGCACAATCAATCCTGTGTATCACTCAGCTGAGATGTCGAAGCTTAGCATGCAGTTAGTCACTTACTGAGAACGTGCTGCTGCAAGGAATTGCTCAGCCTCGAGAATCCTGTGTATCACTTAGCTGAGATGTCGAAGCTTAGCATGCAGTCAGTCACTTACTGAGGATGTGCTGCTGCAAGGAATTGCTCAGCCTTGAGGTGTAACCTGGACAGACATTCCTGCTCAGGAGGAGATCCTGCGTGCAGCCCAGCGCCCTGCAGGAGAGCCCTGGGCCCTGGGCTGCCCACTGTTTATGGGGTGAGGGGACTGGCTGACAGCCACGATTGCACAGCAGCAGGATGTGTGTGTCCCTGCTCCAGACAGCACTTGGCTGCCAGGTTGCATCCACACCGAAGTCCAGAGTAAGCTGGATGCAGCCATCACAGCTCCCACTGGTGATGATGGCTTCAGCTGGGGCTGCTGCTGGGGAGAGCACACCACCACAGCATTGACTGTGTTTTTCTGCAGTGGCTGTGCAAGATAGTAGATGTAGATGTAGATGTAGATGTAGATATATATACACATCAGAGAAGGAGTTGTTGCAACAGAGCCACACACCAGTTGGTGCTATCTGGTGGCACTAGTATAGCATAACACCTGTGACAATTTCAAACTTTTGGCCTTTCATCAACATTAGCTTGCCAAGAGAAAAAATACATGTTGTGGAGAGGGGAGTGGTCTAAATTAAATCCCATCATGTGACCATTGTAAGCAGTTTGAAAAGTAACGCTATCACTGGATCATGTTGAATTTAAGACTGTACTGAATCTTTCAGTGTGTAAAAAGTCATCTCAACAGAAAAAGACAGATTTCAGATAGAGCTTGTGAGGAATTTTCTAATAAAATATTGCGAAATACCAACTTATTATAACTGAATTATTTAATTTTAAATACTTCAGAATTTCCCATCCACTTGACCTCCAAGAAATCGCTGAGAGTAAGGAATGCCTTGTTTCAACATCTCGTCTTTTAGTAAATTCACTGTATACTCAGTGGCATGTCTGCCAATTATTCTCTCATTTTCTCTTTTACATTATCAAAATTGTTTTCTGACCCCTTTTGTGGGGTTTTGGTCTGGTCTGGAAGCCTTCTCTTGGAACACTATCATATGCACTGCTGTCTCTTCGTAATAGTCTTCTAATACCCATTATTCCAACTAAGAAGGCAGTATCATATCAACCATGCTTTAAGAACCACAGTATCCAATATTTCATTACAGGGAAATCCTTCTGTGAGAAAAAAAAAAGTCAATATTTTCCTGATAATAATATTTTCACCTGATGTTGTTCAGACAGTTGTTCAAATTTTTTATGACCTGTGTGAGAATCTCTTAATCTGGCTTGTAAACCAACAACCCTGAATGAATGTACTTTCTAAAAATACACATTGTTGTCATTTTTATTCAAAAATATATAAAACAAAAAAATTGAAAATGTGTCTTAACAATTATAAATATTCGCTACAAAATCTTTGTCAAGATTGATTTTTGATGAGTTGTTGTAACTCCCTTTTTCTCCTTAGTTCAGGTGATCTGCCGTCACATTGTCCTGCTCTTCATGTAACAGTTGTGGGTATTTTAATTGTAAGGCTTCTCAGAGGATGACAGTCTCTGCTTCTTTTAGAGTTTATATTACAAGGCAGAACTTGGACTCTGTGCTGATGAATTTAAAGTACATGCCTTATGAATCTTTGTGGATAGATCAATAAAAGTAAAAAAAAATTAAATCAATCCTGTTTCAAACTGTGAAACGAAAATAGTTTAACCTTAATAGCCAATGAATTTTTAAGAGATGTGACTATTTAGTAATTAATTACTAATTTGTAAATTAAGCTAGAGTCTGAATAGACAGCATCAGAAAGGGTTTTCACCACCCCTTCAGACTGTGGAGCATCTATTGCAAATCTTGCGGATATGCTGAGCAGGAGGAGCTCCGTTTCTGGTGTGAGGCCTTTTTTTCACGTGTGGCGAGGAGAATGAAAATAAAATCACAGCTGATTCCAAGGAAGGAAGCCTCTTTCATTCTCCATATATTCTCATCCATATAATTCTCCAGACTACATGCTACATTTAATTAAAAAGCTGCTCTAGATATATCTTACACAATCAAAAATGTTTTGTGTGTTGTGTCTTTGCTACAAGCTGCTACTTGCATGTCCAAAGTACGAAGATCATCACCAATCAAAAATAAACAAAAGAAATTTACTAATATTTAAAAGCCATATAAAAATGTTATCAATTATTTGAATGCACTTGATGAAGCACCATTGTTAAAACGGCAAGTGCAGGTAAAAACATGAAGTGACCTTGGTCTGTAAAAGTTGCTTGGTAATGTTTTCATCATATAATCTTGTGCTATGAACTTAAGCTGTTCAATAGCTGCTGTTTCTATCCACACCCTTTCTGTAACAGAACATTATGCTTTAGTTGTCACAGAAGGAGTTATAAAGAAGACAAAAAAGAATGACTTTGAAATGGAAATCACCTAAAATTATAAAGGTAGTCCTTTCTTTACAACCACCAGTGCAGTGTATCTTACCTTATGCAAGAACTGAAGTTTAGAAAACTTGGTTGGAAAGTTCAGAAAGCCTACATCAGAATAGAATACGGCTTTTCCAGAATTTAGTGTGTGCAATGTGAATAGAAATAGAAAGATGATGTAGTTACTAATGGATACAGTCTCCATTTGTAAAACAAAGTAGTTACATGAAATGTAATTTAATCCTTTTAAGGATGTTTAAGCCTTGGTGTAGGCTTAGCTCTTTATATAGACTCTGCAAAGGTAACTAATACTTTTGCATACCTAATTCCATCCATATAATAACTTATAGAGAAGCTTACTGTTTAAGTGTGACTTTTGCAAAGTAGTCTGCTCAAATACATTGTATTTTGCAGACAGTAAAAGAAAGGCTTCATGAGGAACAGTAGTCTTAGATAAAGATATTAAGATGAACAACTGGAAGTATAAAGATAGCTGGTTTTAGGGTATTTGAATACAAATGAAGTAGACTGGGTGAGAGTGTGACACAAAACTCAACCACCTAGCAGTAAAGCCTTGTCAGCAGCATTAAGATTTGAAGCATGGGAAGACCGGAGAAAAACAAGAATTGTAATGCTTGGGTGTATATGAAAGTCATTTGATTGAAAGCCACTAAAATTGTCTGACTCACTTTTGACTTCTTGAAGACTGATAATGCCTCAGTATGTTGACAAACAGGTTGCAACGCAGGCCACATACAGTAGTTATCATTGACCATCTCATTTCAGACTATTTTAATTCCTGTGAACTTGTTAAACACAATTGTTATTTGCCTATTATAATCCAGTTTAATGAGTGAGAAATGATGACTCTTTCTGTAGCAAGGCCCTGTTCTGTGTGCTATAATAACTACTAATTGGACAGTAATCTCTAGAAATCTTAATTGCTTTCATACTCATCCTGACATAGTTACCTGATTGCATGAGGGATTTTTTTATTAATTTGAAGTTATTTTACTTTTTCAGGAGTTTTGTTGCCCCTAAAATAATGGTATTTGAATATCATTGCATTTTCATGCAATGACTAAGAAATATAATCAGTATCATGTTTAGACTAAAATGTGATATGGCTCAAAATTAATTTAAATTGTTTAAAAAATAAAAATCCTACCACAAAAAAAAAAAAAATTCTGGATAATAATTTCCTGCTTGTAACTACAAGAAGAAAACTCCAGCTTTTCTATAAAAAGACTATTACAACATGGTTTGTGCTGGTAAATTATAGCTCATTTTTCTGGGTAAAATCTTTGGGTGAGGATTAGGAAGCATTTCTGTAAAACCTACTTCTGCTCCATTAATTTATTTGACTAGAGTGTTAAATCATAACATCTAATCATTAATTATTAATTGTGTTGTGGGACTGAGTCAAAATATCCTGGGATTTTACACCTAGCTGTGCCATAAGTTCCTGTACTTTTGAGTCAACAAAGTTGTTTATAACATATTATCCAAATTTCTAAATTCTCGACATAAAACATTATAGTATTTATCTCAGGAATGTTTCGGAGAATATTGGAAAAATATTGAGAAGTATGAAATTCTATCATTGCCTACAGGTTAAGAAAATGTTCAGTTTTCATCTTTTGAATATGAAATACTCATTTATCATTTCTTACAGTGTCAACATTCCAGGTATTGTAGGAATCTAAGAAAACATTGTTTCGAATATTTCAACTATAGCAGAAACTAAAGCAATACAAGCTTTAGGGGTTCTTGAGGTATCATTGTCAGAGTACCCACTGACCTGTAGCAAAAATCTGAAACATTAATGTAGTTGAGTGTGATAAATACATCTTAACAAATTTATCTTGGTTGTCACCAGACTTAGCAGTTCATATGTGCCACACTAACCTTGACTCTGCAGTCCAAAGCTCAGTTGTGTCTGATTCACAGGAAGAGCACTCAGTGCAAAAGTTTACCTGCTTTGATAAAGGTGCAGACATCCTCCATGGTGGGGAAAAGGTCAAACATGGGTTTACAAAGTAGTGGCTCCTTCTTAAATACAGTGTGTATGTTCTCTTTTTTACGCATTGCGGTTTCCAATATCTTCAAAAACTGAAGGGCAACCCCTCAGTTTGAGGCCCTTTTGCCTCTTTTTCTCTTTGGAAAATACATTTTTTCTGCTCACCCAAAGTATTACTGGTCTGATGGTTGTGATCACTCTTAAAGATCATGTCTATCATTACGTGTGCTGTACGCGAAGGGCAAATTATGGCTGCTTGGACAAACAATTTTAGCATTTTTAACATTTAAGCGCCCGTCTTGCAATCTCAGTAACCTTTCCTGGAAGCGTTTTCTGAGTGCAGGTTGGGCTTTTTTGGTTAATTTCTCAATAGAAAAAAATTACATCATTTTATGTTGTTTTCTTCATTACTTTTCTGTAGGCTTGGCTGTACTGCATCTGCCTTCCATACTTGTATCAGGAGGGATTTACAGGGAGGTGAATGAATTTTCTGAAGTTGGGATGCTGGAGCCACATAATGTCTGAATAAGTACATTAGACATCTATGAATATAGTCAAGATGGGTTAACATGCAACACTGCAGAAATTACACTTTTTATTTTTTTTGCATTAGTGGGATTGTATTTTCCAGGTGTTCATCTGGTTATGGAGCAAGCAAGTTTAAATATTTCATTTTCAATATAATTTCTTTTACTTAAAAGTAATCTAAACCATTTGGGAGTTGATTAAGATGGATCTTTTCCAGGAAAGTCTTCTTGGCTGATCTTGGAATATTTCTATAATGGTTACCTATTAGTGACTTAACTAGAAGGGCTATGGGGACTTCTTGAAGTCCAAAACTCTTTTTTTTTTGAGTTTTGCATTTGTGAGGGACAGGGTTCTATTTTCTCTTCTAAACTAAAGATCTGAATACAAAAAAGATCACCTTCAGAAAGTAGACATACAAATTAAAGAATCAAAGAATAAAGACATAAAGACATAAAGAATTAAAATTAAAGACATAAAGAATTAAAATGTGGAAATTTAAAGTCCAAGTATCTTTTTATATTCTCTGGGGGTTTAATTAATTTTAATTTTACATTCTGCTTCCTGTTTGTATGCATTTCCATACTCACAACTGTGGAAATTAATCCAAGGTTTTTATTCATGGCATCGCTTTCCATGAAATATCTATCATATAGGTGGTGGCTCATTCTGTAGATAAGGAGTTAAAAGCCCTACGGCAAAAGAAACCGTTTCTTTGCATTCTGATACCTCTTGTATACTGTAAGGGTTATAACCTTCCTGAGACCTTCATGTATGTTACTTCTGCACCTGTAGGCCTGTAACACCCCTGAATTTTGTGGAGCATTTGCTGAAATTATGTAAAGAGATTATTCTTTTTATACAGCTCTGAAAACAGCAACTGGGGAAGAAGGTAAAATAAAAGCTTCATATTCTAATAGTAATTATGCTGACATTAAAAGCAGAAAATATTTTTTTCCAGGGAAAAGTAGGACTATTTTTATGGTAGCAAAAACATCTTCATTAATTAAAAAAATCAAGCTGGAGCAACGCACATATTACAGTCCTGTGAACTACAGAGATTGTTCCAGAGGTAAAAAAATTGAAGAAAAAGAATGAAATAAATATCCATTTTAAAAGAAAAATAATTTAAACAGAGCAAACTTGAATAAGCTATTGGGAATTGAATGTAGTTGAAATCCTCTTTGCTGTTGCACTCATTGGGAAAAAAGAAATAGAAAATTAATGTCATGCTGACCATTTCCTTACTGTGAAAAATGTGGAGGGAGTGGTAGGTAAAATATTATGATAGCTTTGCTAAAAGAAATCAAGTTAAATTAATTTTGCCAAGACTATTTTTTGTAAATAAGCTCTGTCCAAATCCTAAGACCAACAGAAGTGTAAATTTTCTTTTTAAATGTAGATTACATTTCTTTATATCTTAAATAAAATACCCAAATGCTTGAACATTTATTGCTGCCAATGCAGAAAGACAGGCATGCAATCGTAAAATGAATATATTTTAAAAAACAAAAAGTCGAGTAAGGAATGAAAGACAAGGGAAAACATAACAGTTAAATACATAAAAGGAAGGACAGAAAGCACAAGTCATCTATTTACATCTCGAAGAGTAAGCAAAGGAAATTGTCTTGTTGAGTTTGTTGAAGTGAGTCCTAATCTGAGAGTATTTTTGTATATATTAAAGTTGCATGAGTATACTGTAAAGCTTTCTTTTTTTTTCTTTTGTTGTTGTTGTTGATTTTTTTTGTTTATCATAATAATCCATCCATTTAGAAACTGATCAAACACTTATTAAAACATCTTAGTTAGGAAAACAAAATCTGTCTATCATTTCTGTCCATATCTATCAAATCTATCATTTCTGACCAGCTTAGATGTCCAGTGTAGAAGTTCTGTTTTATTTGTGTGGGAGAATGAATATATTGAATTAACAGAAACGTGGCAAAAGCATTGATCTCCTTGCAAGCTGTTTCTTCTCAGCCACCGAGCAGAGCATAAACCCTGGAGCTGTGGGACTTTATTGTTCTTTGAACTGCACTGCTTTCGGTAGTTGGAGGCCGTGGATGCCAGGGGAGGACCAGGTCTGAACACGACGGGAGAGGGTGTGGGTGGTGTGCTGTCAGAAGCAGTCTGTTGGCTGTTTAATTCACTCAGGTTAGGGATCACTTTGCAGAGAAGTGTTGCTGCCCAGACGGTTGACATCTTGTCCATGACTCTGAGCAAGTCTTCTTCCACAGCTGAGACCAGAATTATAGCTGCTTGAGGAATAAATTGTCTCATGTAATCACTGTTACCTTATAACTCATATAATATATGCTATATTTATATCATAGATATATGTAGGGAGAGGAAGTAGAAGCTCTGCTTGTTTACTTTTAACAGAATTTTATACATTAATACATTCAGGTACTTATGTCATGTATGTCACTACAGAAATACACATTTCAGATATGTAGTGACTGAAAACCATTGCAATTGGTTAAAAGTAAATATTCTATTATTTTGAATAGCAGCATAAGTAAATTTGCAGAAGAGCTGCAACAGTAGAGGTTTGTTAAAGATTTAAAACATTCTGGTTTTTCAGTGATGGAACTACAAGGAACTACAGGGAACAGGAAAGGAACCATAAGAGTGAACCCCAGAAAATAAACAAAAATAACAAGATTAGTTTTAACTGATCTCTAATGAAATTACAGCTTTTTAATAAACTTCTTTATAACAAATACTTTAGATTTATTTTTATTACTTCTTTTGGAGGTAATTTTCACCAAATAAATTCAGACTACTTTAAGTTAGAGTGAGTATCTGTATTACTGTTCAATATGATTAAAGTAAGCACATTTAAATTAAACCTTCTATGAAACAGCCAATGCTCAAGCTACTAAATCCCCTCTACCAGAAGTCTACCTCATCCACCTGGATCAAAAGAGGAACAAGTTCCAGAACTGGCAAAGTTATGTGGCTATCATAGAATTGCGGAATGTCTTGCGTTGGAAGGGACTCTAAAGATCACCTAGTTCCAAGCCCCCTGCCATGGGCAGGGACACCTTCCATTGGACCGCATTGCTCAGAGCTCCATCCAGCCTGGCCTTGGACACCTCAAGGAATGGGACAGCCACAGCTTCTCTGAGCAACCTGCGCCAGTGCCTCACCACCTCCACAGTGAAGAATTTCCTCCTAATAGTAATCTAAACCTACTTTTTTTCAGTTTAAAGCCACTGCCCCTTGCCCACTTACTACTTGCCAATGGAAAAAGTCCCTCTCCATCTTTCTTGTAGGCTTCCTGCAGGTACTGGAAGGCTCCAATTAGGTCACTCCTAGGCCTTCTCTTTTCCAGTCTGAACAAACCCAATTCTCTCAGCCTTTCCTCATGGGAGAGGTGATCCATCCCTCTGACCATCCTTGTAGCCCTTCTCTGGACTATCGTTTGATTTTAATATCATTTTAGTAACAGACGCTTACTCAGAGATTTTGTCCAAGTAGTGGCTACACCGATTATAAAGACAGACACTATTTCAGAAAAAAGATGTCCTCCACACATGGCTAAAAGGGAAGGAATAAAAAAAAAAAAACCACATGAAAAAAAAGAGAAGGATTGGAATACATGAGGTGGAAGAAGCAAATGCTTGTATTTAAACTGCATGATAATTATGAGTTCTAGCACCTTTTGGGACAAAGACCAGCATGCTGCATAGCCATTACTTTCCTGTGTTGCCTGGAAACTGAAGTGAAATATCCCTGTTCATTTGCAGCTTGCCCTAGCTCTCCCCTGCTGTAGTGTTTGATACCTCAGAACAGAATATGTACAGAGCAGAACACAACATTGGTAAACCCATTAACTATATGGGGGTTTTTAAAGTGTGATTAGTTCTACTACATTTCAGTAGAATACTGGAGAAAATAACCGGTAAATTTTCAGGTGAAGGTAATATAGGATTATTTCAGTTCTGTTAATCAGCAGTGTGTTTTCAGTGAGAAATAGAACTAACTCCAACATTCATAATATCAATATCCTGTCTGAAAAACTGATAGGTTTCATGTTTGGCAAACTTTGGCAAATTATGCCAGTCGCTAAAGTAAGAAGTAACAGTCTTGGACTGTTAACTCTTCAATAGCTATAATTTAAAGTATTTATTAAAACCAGTAGAATTAATAGTCTCAATGAAAGACAAGCGAATCCTATAGAGTTTAATTAAAATTAGCTATTTTTTGTGCCAAGTATCCCCCCCCTCCCAAAAAAAAAAAAAAAAAAAAAAAAATGGATACATTTGTGGTGCAAAGGATAAACCCAAACTTTTTGTTATTGGGCAAGTTCCTTTCAAAGACTAGATCTTTCTGCTTAAATATCTGTAGAATAGAAGCTAATGTTGTCTGATAATGTGCAGTTTCTAAGTAAAGTTTTATTTTTGTAGTCAAAGACTCTTTGAAAAATTTGTCTGGACAAAAAGAGTAACTTTCCACTAGTGTTATTTTTCAGTCTAGCAAAGTCTGTGGAAAAGATTACAGGGCTGGCTTAAGGTCTAGGTCCCTGCATACCTCTCTAAATAGCCAAAAATTAATTGTATTGTGCTTTGTACTTGATCAAGCCTTATTCTGAGTATTAAAGGCCAGGATTAGTATTTCTGTAGTTGTGTAAATTCTGTCATACATTGCACTCAAGTGTATCGTGCAACACCTAAAAGCTATTTACATACCTTCAGTTCATCAGAGCTTGTTTCAGGTTTTGTGGTTTCACACAGGTAGATAATGGGCTTTTTCTAGCCCACTGTATAATTCCTTTTGAAAAGAACTCAGTGTTCATGCATGTAACATTTGATACATAACTTGATAAATGATTGAGAGATAAGAAGAGTGTTCAAAAAATTAAAGCAAGAGCAGAAAAACGAACCAATTTTTCTTCTATCGCAGTTCATGAAAAAACAACTTAGGCTATGTTTTGCAGGAGAACTTTGGTTTGCAAGTGATGAATTTAACACTTGCTTCAAGCAGAGACCAATGACTGCTCAAAAAAAAAAAAAAAAAAGAAAGATTAGTAAGTTTATGTGTCCAGATGTTTTTCATTCAGTGTTTCCAAAATAATTCAAATATGTAAAACTATTGCTTCCATCTATCAGTGAGATCAGTGGTATTGCCTAAAGATCAAATGGTGGCAAATATGATGCTGTATTTTTAATAGACTTGTTTTTGGAGAGAGAAGGAGGATTTGGTTTTGGAGAATCCAGAGAATTTCTAGCAAGCATGCCTTAATTCTGTACTGAACAAACCCCAGAAACTTTTGTAATCAAAAGAAACTTTTTAGTAGAGTGGGCTTTCATAGAAGAAAGGCATCCTTCAGAACCAGTTAGAAGGTGTGGTGGGTTTGGGGTTTTTTGAGGGGGAGAAGGGGATATGTTGATTTTATGCTTTTGTTTCTTTGGGGTTTCCTTTTTTTCTTTTTAATGGATTTTTTTTTAAATGAGTTAGCAAATGTAAGTAAAGAGATTCAGTTCTTTTTATAAATATGGATTTCAAAATAGCTTTTTTTTTATTGTACCTTTTAAGAGCTCCTAGAATCAAGGCTATCAAGCAATAGTGATTCCTGGTGAAGAAATATGTTGAAGAAAGTTCATTGGCAATAAATACAAGATTACAAGAGGGAAAAAAACAACTTTAGCTCTGCATAGCTAACAATGGATCTTAAATGACACTCCTGGGTTCTAAAAATTATTGTGGGTAGTTGTCTGAAAATATCTATTTGGTGCTAATTAGGAGTCAAAAATATACTTGGATTGTTAGAAATTATTAGAAAATAAATAGTGAAAAAGCGAAGATTAATCAGATAGACCAAAGTGCTTCAGTTTGGAAAAGATCTTGGGTTTATAAGAAAATATACACAGATGTAAGATGCTGAGAAAATCTGAAAAAGGAAAAGTCACTTGCTATTTCTCATGTAAGAACCAGGTCACTCAGTACTGATCAGGCAGCAGGTTTCAAAGAAATTATTTTTTCACAGCATGCATAATAAAGGTATTTATGTGGATGTCAAAGTATACATGAGATCAAATATGTTTAGGCAAATTCCAAGGATAAAAGCCTGTTGAGAGCTATTCAACACAATGATGATGCTTATTCAACCACAACTTCAGCTTTCCATATTCTGACAGGAAATATTGAGAGAAATGCCATTCTGTTTTGAAGTTCTACTTTCACATTTTCCATGAGCACTTGTCAGTGGCTTCTGTCAGAGAGTCAGAAAACTCAGCTAGGTCAATTTACACTCCAATCCAATGAGGTTGTGTCCGTGTGTGCGTGTGACTAGAGAGTTTGTACGTCTGTATCCAGCCAGTGCTACCTGGAGGGTTCCCAAATAGAAAAGATATTTTGAGAACTGTTAATATGAATTCAGTGGTATTATGTATGGCTGAAATTATTCACAGGTACTGAAGTGTGGAAATTGACTTTATCAGAGGCAGGAAATCCTTCCTTTTCTTTTAGTGCTTTTCAGTAATTAATAACAGTCCCTGTGAAGACTTCACTTGCTCACCTGAATTAACTAAGTAATTTTCATATACCCTGAATATTGTTTATCTGCATGCTAGGCAGTATTTCATCAGGTTCAAATTCTATTGAATTACTATCATTGCTCGTCCCATGGGAACACTGACTAATTCATCTTTTGAAAGATTTTGCACTTGCTTTCAGTGGAAGCAACATCGTATCTTAACATTCTTTGTTACTTATAACATTGGCCAAACTGAAATGAGGAAAAGGAAAACAAAAGGTGCCTGTAGTAACCTGGATAATCACTAGCAAACCTTTACCAAGAACTCAAAACAAATTGATAACTTTTGTTCTAAATACTTGATCCTTTGATAACTTGGTTGATCTGATTTATCACTGTTACTTTGATTGATTTATGTCCTAAAAGGGTACATGTAAGTTTCTTTGTGTTTAAGACCAAGAACTCAGTGCAGGTCTGAGTTGGGGCTGTATGGGACTATACAACACTGGTAAGGCTTACCAGTAGAGATTTGGGAATCTCTCAGTCTTGTTTTATTGCTCAAACTAGCCTTTTTTGATATTGCAGAAAGTAAATGAAAATATCATGCTGTCTCTCTTGCTTAGGTGGATTTATCTTGTCATTAAATAATTATAGAGCAGAAGATTTTCAATGTTTTTAGGATATGGGCATATTATGTTGCATTTGTTAAAAGTTTGTTGTTGTTTTGTTGTTCAATAGTCAAAATAAGAATGTGTAAGAAGAAATTGGTTCAGGCATGGACTGTGCTGTCTTTTTTTCTTTTTTCTTGTGGAATGACATAAAATCCCCTGCTGTTTCCCATGGTACTTTAACTTTGCATGTGTGTGACATGCATCAGAAATGTATAAGACAAAAAAAAAGGCTTTTTTATTTAAAAGATCAGCAAACCGGCAGTGGCCTGCAGTAAGGTAAAAATAATTTCTCAGAAATTTCAGAGTATTTAAGCTGATTAAAGATGAGTAGAGATTTTTTGTGATCACTGATTATTTGTTTATTATATTAATTTTATTTAAAAGCTATGATGTTTTATCACTTTAGAGAACATTTTGGGATAGTGTTATAATACAACATTTAATCTACTGCAGAAGGCATAAAATATGGTTAAAATTTTACTTTATAACTGACTTCACTGACTTTCTATCTGGTTTCCTCTGGAAATATTTTAGATGGTTTTGAGTGTTCATATAGGTATATTTACCCTTCATTAAATTCTATAGTTTTATCCATTAAGTTTTTTCTTAATCTGGTATTTTTTGTCAATATTTGGCATTTCTTGTAGCAAATTAACACTTTTCACCTGACCGTCCATAGCTTGATTAGTGTGTGAGCTAAATATATCAAGTAGAAAAATTAAAACTGAGTTTGAAATGTATCTCGCTGAGTTTAGATTCACAGAACTGTATCTTTATATGCATATAAAAAGCATATGTTTACTGCAAGTCAGTTTTAAGATAAAGCAACATGAAACAGCAATAGCTGCTGCATACCCTTTTTAGTCTATATTGATTACATCAATTAGGATATTCTGGAGTGAGAGATCCTGAAAAATTTATTGGCAGCCCAGAATGTCTGAATTAACAATTAATTAAAAATTAACAATTGATGAGCTGTTATGACTTCAGCTCTTGTTATAGTGGAGCAAATCACTGTGTGGATTTACAGTATGTTCCCTGTTTTCCGTATGTTTGTCATTGATGCCCCATGTTCCGGTACTCTAATGTCTCTTTTTCACATAATTAAACAATATAAAGCTATACATCAGTATTTAGCCATAAACTCAGCATCTGTGATACCACTGTTGTGCTTTGTGCAGCATTTTTGAAGTTGGTTTGTGTTTGCAGTCCTCTGCTGTTGCTTCTCTGGCTCCCTCTGACCGTAGCTGCTTGCACATACACTCTACACCAGTTTTACGGAAAAGAATGTGATAGGGATTAGCCTCACTCTCTCCTTCTTACTCTGCAGAAAAATACGTTTGAATAGACCAGATTTGCAGTCTTTTTGTAAGTTTGCTGAGTCCTAAGTAAGCAAAATGTAAAAATGGGAAACTCTAATGGACACTTTTTAAAATCAAAAGTGTCAGAGAAGTATAATCCTTAGTGAAAGGATATTTGTTGGACAAACCTAGGTATTGTGCGTTTTAAAAATCATCACTCACACTGAGTGCAGAGCCTTGGTTAATGTGAGAACTGACTCTTCTTCCACTAAGAAAAAAAAGCCATATTGCATTTTTGTTATCTATTGCACAGTAAAAATGAGCATATGAGCAAACACCACAGAGTAATAAACTTGTAAAAACTTGTAACACCAGGAAGACTTGTCTGTGTTTCAGGAGCTTTTTAGTTACTATGCTGCCTCTGCTTTCCTGGCCTGAGCCCTAGCATTGCTAGAACTTCATTTTATACATTCTGGCTTGCCAGATACTTTGAAATATAACATCCTAGAACTTAGCCTAGAGTTCTGTGATTGAGAATGAAAGCTTATGACAAAGCTCAATTTGTCATTTGGACTACCACTGCAAATAGTTCACAATATGAAGTTCTCAAATTTATCAGGAAAGAAGCTACAACAGGCGATTGAAACATGCATTTCAGGGGGTGCAAGTCTCTGTTATGTATATAAGTATATTCTCTGCTGACTATTTTGGGGCTGTAAAGGACAAGTATAGTGATTTCAGAGATTAAAAGAATTAATTCAAAAAGGATGTTACGTTGAGCAATGTTTGGAGTATGCTAGTGGTAGTATTACAATGCATTAATTATAGAATAGAATGCAGTGTTAAAAACAGTGTTAAAAACAGTTAAAGACAATGATTTGGTAAAACCACAGAGGGAGAGAAAAAGTAATCCACTGCTTTTCAACAATTAGAATTAGGTAGGTAATTAGGTAGGTGAGCATGATAAACTTCTCAGTTTTTGGATAGAGCCCAGTTAACTGAGCTTGCCTGTGAAGTCCTACCTCCTCAAAGCTGATTTACCTATGAAGCTGTCCCATGTGGCTTTCTATGAGTGCTGCAGCAAAAAAAAAAAGAAAATACTATATAGAGGTAATCTCAGATTTTCTGAGCAGCAATATTCCAGTACTACGTTAGAAAAAATGAGTCATGAAACAATGTAGATTATAATTACAATCTTTAAAGAAAGTTTAATTGTGACTTAGATTTCTTTTCATAAGGTAATTAGTGCCTATTATTTGCGGAGCAAAGACTTGAAACAAATTCATTATTGTATATATATTTTAGTCCATTATTGTCATTAAAGTACTCATTCTACTATACTATTGGATGAAAGATAATGTACCTTGCTAATTTATGACATTCACTGAACTACTTGTTGTCTTGAATATACTAGAAAGCAGTCTCATACACAAATACTAAAACTGAAATAAGGCAATTTCCTGTTGGTCTAGGCAGTTATTTAGGGCAGAATCTGAGGCAGAACATTTATATGTAGCAAACATACCATAAGGTATGAAACCACACTGTGAGCTTTCTTCTTCCTACCATCCCTTGTCCTTTTGATGTTATAAGAGGCAACATTTGACAAACAGAACTGAGTATAAGATTTATAATTAAAAAACTTTTTAAAAACCTTTCAAACTTTTAAGTGCAGATGACTTCTAATGAAAATCTTGGTGATTTTATATTTCATAGTTGTAAAAGAAAAAGAGTAAGAGAATAACACTTTCTGTATATAACAGACAGATAGTATTTCCTTTTTCCTGAGAATGAAAATAACTATCATTAGTAAGCAATGTAATAAAAGCAATTTAATAAAAGCAATTTATTTGCCCTTGTCAAATTTGAGACTGTTTTTCAGCTGCTGTACAAATACCAGAAGGGTCACGGTGGTATTCTAGAAATGCCAAAAGGGCCACAGAGAAATTATATTCTAGGAAGAAAAAAAGGTTGCAGAGGAAGATGAATAAAATATGTGATTAGTGCTTAAAGTAGTCTACAGGCCATAAGTGACTTGAAAAAAATATTTTTTAATGGGATTTAAAGAAAACATACATGATTTACAATAATTTCATGTGGCATCTCTTAAAATTTAATTTTTTTAAAAAAAAATAATGTTTTTTGAGTCACTTATTTAAACTTAGTATTAAAAAGACATGTCAAAAAAAGAGAAGCTCTTTGACAAGCATATGAAGTTTTGTAAAAAAGGCATTTAAAATTATATAATAATTTATCAATATATTTACACAAGAAATTATTCTCTATTATTGGCTATTATTCTCTCTGAATTATTCTCTATTAAATGTAAATTAGACTTATTTGTTCAGTATATTTTTATATAGACTTGTTGAGGCTACAAGGGGCCTCTGAAGGTCATCTAATCCAACCTTCCTCTCAGGCAGGACCACCTGGAGCAGGTTGCCCAGAACAGCCTCCAGAGGGCTCCCGGGTACGTACAAGGTGCCTCCACAACCTCCCAGGCAACCTGTGCCTGTGCTCACCCTCACGGCAAGAAGAAAATGTTTCCTGATATTCAAAGGGAACCACTTGTGTTTTAGTACCCCTTGCCTCTGATCTTGTCACTCAGCACTGCTGGGAGGAGCCTGACTCCATCTTCTTTATAACATGCCTGCAGATATTTGTATATATCGACGTGGCAGCCCACACCTTTCTCTTGTCTTCTCTAGGCTTAACAGTCCCAGCTTTACCAGTCTGTCCTCATGTGAGAGGTGCTCCAAACCCTTGATCATGTTAGTGGTCCTTTGCTGAACTCTTTTCGAGAGCTACATATTTCTCTCGTACTGGACACAGTACTGCACGCGTGGCCTCATCAGTGCCGAGCAGAGGGGAAGGATCACATCGCTCAATCTGATGGCAGCTCTCCTCCCAGTGTAGCCCAAGGCCATGAACCCTCTTTGCCATTAGGGCACGGTGCTGGCTCACATTGAACTTTGTGTTCTCCAGGACCCCCTGGGCCTTTGAAGGAAAGCTGCTTTCCAGCAGGGTGGCCCCAGCAGGTATTGCTCTATTGCTCTATTCCTTGCGGAACTGCAGGAGGCTCCTGTCAGCCCGTTTCTCCAGCCTTTTGAGATTCCTTTAGATGGAGGTATGAACCTCTGGGCGTATAAGACACACCTTCTAGTTTTGAGTCACTGGCAGACTTCCTGAGGCTATGCTCCACCCCATCATCTGGAATATTAATGACAATATTGAGCAGACTTGGATCCAGTGCTGATGCCTACGGTACAGAACTAGATGCTGGCCTCAACTAGGCTTCATGCTACTGATCACCACCCTATGGATCCAGCTATTCCACCAGTTTTGAGTCTGCTTCCCTGTCTACTCATCCATCCCATGCCTCACTAGATTATTTCTGAAGAACTTACAGGAGACATTGTCAAAAGCCTTCCTGAAGTGGAGGTAGACAATATCTTGCTATTAGATTTCTTAGAGGAGTAATCCTCTCCTGGTCATGTGACTTTGCACAGTGCAAAGTCTGATGATTATTTTTCATTTTGCGTGAATGTCATACATGAATAATAAAAAAAGTTTTAGTTCAGTTGTATTGGAATTATTTCCCCCCCCTTTACAACCCAAGAATTGTTTGCTCATGAAAAGTTAATCAGTAGGGACTCCCTGTGGGCTCTCAGAAGTGGCTGTCTATTCTGCTCCTCTGTTCCAGTGGATGTATCATTGGTGATAGCATACAAGGTGGTTAATTTCTGTTACTTTTAAGAATACAAAATGATGGATGCTGTTGCCTGTATTCCAGCAGAAGAAAAAGTGGCAACAGAAAGGTTTGTTTTAGAATGCTAACAACTTTGAATGCATATTATCAGCCTGAATGTATAAGACTTATGCTTAGATAGAAAAGAAAAATACAACCCTGTTTTTGTATGAAAAATATTCACCAATTATTCCCTTATAATTTTCTCGGGTAATTGCATCCTTAGTTGCAAACACTGAGAACCAAAGGGACAGTGAGAGACAACATCCTGCACTTGAGATCCTAATGTTGAAGAGAGGACATGTAATGCAGATGTGACAGGAGGATCATGTCTGTGGATAGGACATAGTTTCTCAGCTCCTAGTTATTTTGCTGAAAATTTAGTAGGTAGACAGCCAGCCTCAAGCTAGTTGGAAGTCCTTATTTTATAAATAAGGAGGAGAATAAATGGATACTCTACAGAGCCCTTGATAAATTAAACTGAGGAAAAATAACTCCCAGAATATATAATTTTCCATCAGAATATTTGCATTATTTTTATAGCATATTTTCCAGTTTTTATAACTCATAAGAAAGCAATCAGCGTAAGTTTAATGACACAGAATTAGGTCTTTAACTACACTAAACTCACAATTCTTTTTTTGTTGTGTAATATCTCGTACATTGCACCGTTAGGTTGTCAGTTTGTTGGCAGACTTTCACAATTTTGTCTCTTGGTGTTGTAAAGTTCAGTATGCTTTGTGAAACTCTGTTTTTCTTATATTTAAACATTAATTATAATGTTTCAAAGCAAAAAACCCAACAACTAACTTTGCAAAATTTAATAGAGAAAATATGTACTTGTGCTTTTTGTTTAATTTTGCTTTGATTATAGTCATCCTAATACAATTACATTAAGCAAAAGATATAGTTTGCAAGGAATTTTGAAGTTCTTCTGATGCCATGAAATTAATAAGCCATTTGGCTAAAATAGTTTAATTTCCAGTAATCCTTGTAGAGTCCCAATGTTCCAATTCAATTTTTGGATTATTCTTAATGTTGCTTCCTAACAGGAAAAATGCAAATATTTTCTAGTTTTTTGGAAATTAGAAAATTTAAGCTTTATGTTTAAGGGAAGAAAAAAGAAAAAAAAAAAGAGGACACACAAAGACCTCAGCTGATCAGGTAACAACCAAGAGCACAACACTTGGGCTGGTACAAAAGCAGGATAATACTCTCATGTTTTCCATTGTATCAGCCACAAGAAAAGTTTACTTACAGCTTTGAATTATTAATAATTTTAAAAGCTTAGCCATCTTGATACTATAACATAGAGTGGAACAAGTAATCTACCTCAAAAATTCATATTTAAGGATATTTGATAATATTAACACTGTCTTGTAAACCCACATCACATGTTAGGGATATTTATTGCTCTGTTCTGTAGATTGATACACAAGTGGAATGAGAGATAACCTGTGGCTTAGAAGTGAATTTTGTTGGCATGCTTGTGTAGGTAGAATGGCCACTCTCTGCTGACAGACACTATTGAACTATTCCAGTGAACTCACAAATCAACTAAATCCAACAAGGAATCCTGGAACTACACAGTTTTATACTGTTTTATACTTGAAACAATTCAGCAATGATAAGGTTTCAGTGCAACTAAGCATATGAATACTGTCAGCATCTCAATAGTGATTTCAGGCTCATGTAGACTTCTGTGCAGGCCTAGAGCCTCTAATTTTATTTTGAGATTCTTGAGAACTGGGATGATGAAGAAATTATTCGTGTTCCTTTTCTTTCTTTATTTTCCCTTCTTTGGCATCTAAAAAAAAATGTTAACATTACTTTTGTTTTCTGTGGATATATTCAGTAATCTGTACTAAGCACTTGATAAAATTTGCCTGTGAGCTAGCTTTTAGACTTCCATGACATAGGTGGAAGTTTCCACAGCAATAGGCAGCAGGCACACTTTCAGTCTGCTAAGACATTTATAGGATATGTTAGGAAAATACAAGGAATCCTTAATTGCTCTGGATTTTTTTTAAATTATTTTTTTCTATTATTAGAGCAAATAATCTTCTGTATAACCTCCTTTTTTTTTTTGGCTTGATGTAAGTAATTTTCAAAAGCTAGCATAATGGTTACAATAAAAAGACTGTGTGAAGCAGGACTGTCTGCTGTTTTGGGTGAACTTAAGATATATATGTCTGCTGTTCAGAGTTTTAGTTTGGGCTAAAATCTTTGCTGTCACCTTTTTCTGATGGTGTTTTGGCTGTTCTGGGTGTATATCATGACTGCAATGAGGAAAGTAAAACACACAAAGAGTACACACGCATCTTTCCAACTTTGTTATGCACATCATGCACAGATGGGCATGTTTGCTGGAACCACAAAATTCCTAGGTTGGCAGAAGTGGAGCATTTGTGTTATAGATAAAGAAAAAGAAAAGCCAATTACTATTGCAACCAGGTTACTGGGCAGAGCATTACAACACCCAGTGCAGCAGCATCACTGCTATTTCATAAATACATAATATAGCTCAGTCTGATCTGGATCCTGGCACTGTGTTTTGCTGTTCTGAAGTAGCTCACAACAAACACAACATGGTGTGAAACAGATTAATGTCTTATATTTTCTACTGTCATAACAGATCTTTTGTATCAAACTGCATTCTTACCTATCTAGTTTTTACCTTTCTGTACCTAACAAATGCTCAGGCATCTTTGTTGCTGTGGAGTACTGATTTTTTTATGCCTGCAGACACAAACAAATTGAAAGATTTATATACAGCAACACAAAATAATTAAGAACAGCTCTACTAGAGTATGGATCAACCCTATGCAGAAACAGAAGTACTTGGTCATAAGATAAACTTGGGGTTTCTTTGGGGGCTTTTGGTTTTTGTTTTAGCAGTTCCTGGTTTTGGTCTTTTCGTTTCGGTTGTTTTTTTTGATTCATGATTGTGCATACATCAGTTTAGAGACTGTTTTACACAACTGGAGCTGTTCTGGTAACCAATGTCTAAGCTCAAGCAAGAAATTCACAGCTTAGAAATTTGTACATGTCATGAAATTTCCTCTGTGTTTTTTTGTTCTTCTTAGGTTTTTTCCCCTCCTCGCTCCAAGAACTGAAAACAAAGGAATGCTTCATGATTTAATGCTTTGAATTGACTTTAAAGAGTTAGATTAATCATGTTTGTCCTCTCTCCATTGTATGTCACATGGCTGTGTGTTTGAGGACTAAAGTATTGTTTCAATTTGATTATTAACTGATGTTTTCCAAAGCTGATCAAGTAAATTTTGTGCTATGTTAGTTTTTTTTTACCTCTATCAAAGGTAGGCAACATATGGAATTGAAAAATTGGATCTATGAATAAATAAGGTTATTTATTGCAAAATATTTATAACATTGGAATAATTTTTGAGCTGAGATACCATAGAGTTAGAATTTCAGAATAGCATTATCAGATATTAGAACATAAAACTGCATAAAAAATAAAAACTCTTAACCTTTTTAATAACCTGCTTAGAAATATTCTAACTATTTTTCTTACAGCTGTTTCTACTGAATGCTTAATTCTGTGGTTAAAACTTTTTCAACATATTTTTCTATTGCAACTGATTTTGAAAATTTGAATGTAGGGTAGATAGCAGAATTTTGCAAGTCTTTTTAGACCTTAAAAGTGGTGATTTTCCAAAATTAAGAGAGAAAAATGGAAAACAAAGCTGATATGAGAATATTATTCAAGTATCTGTGACTATTCATGGCAAATGGAGTATAAGCTGCAAATCTAGGAATATGTTTTGGCTGGAACCTTTTGCCAGTACAAAATTTATGAGTACAATATTGTGATCCCCTGGCATTTTTAGGATGGTTATATGTACATGTGTCTCTGCATAGATACTTAGTGTCTCTTTCTGTTTATTTGCTTTTTAGGTAAGTACCTTTTATGAAGAAGTAGTTTGGTGAGTGTTTGTACTGTGTCCTTCTGTGAATTCATATGTCCAGTGAGTACTTACAAAATCTTTTATTGTCTTGAGATTTTTAACTCATCAAAAATTACTGTCATGTAATTAAATCTTTCTGCTGTGTTCTCTGGATTTTGCATGAGATCGGTAGGAACACATCCACAAGTATGCTCTTGTCCTCTTCTCTGACACATGCTGCTTCAGATGACTGCAAACTAAGGCAATATTCATGGTACTTTTTTGGAACTTCTCTGTGTTTAGAACTCAAGTACAAAAACCTGTAAGTGAATTAACTGCAATGTTTTCAACGAGCAATGATATTGGCCCATTACTCTCATTTTACTGAAAATCTGAATTCGGATGAGTTACCTTGAATGCTGCTGTTCAAAAAAAACATAGAAGACCTGCATCAAGATTTATAGCAAGAAATCAGTAAATATATGAGAACTTCCTCCAAAGTTCTTGAAGCTTATATGCAAAGAGTTTTAAGGAACAAAACTAGGAGAGAATACAAACTATTTACTCAATGTTCATGTGATGAAAACCCAAAATGGTATTCAGGATTTGCAGAAATTGTTATTCTGAGCTCTAGTGATGTGATTCAGCAAACTATAGCAAGGTCTATTTTAAAAGAAAATTATAAACGGTTAAAGAAAAATATAACCTTTAAGGCTACTAGTGTCTAATTTGCATGGTTAAATTATACCTTTGCATTAAAAGATTCTATAAACCACTTTATCCCTGGGTGGTTGGAAATTGATAAATATATGTAGTTTTACAATTTATATGAGTATTTGTGATCTAAAGCATAGATACAATGGTATTATGAAATACCTCATGACCAAGGTGATACAGAAAAATCTTGTATGATGATGACATTTCTGTGGTCTTTATGAACTATAGTACTGGCAGACATGAGGGGAAGATGAAACACACAGGGCAGGAGCATTTTTCTATTCCAGTAATTCTGATGAACCATTTCCTGGACTATATGTAGGCATAAAAATTCATGCTAAACAATTCTGTATTGTCAGAAGTTATATTTTTACTTTATACTAGGGAATAGGGAAAATAAATTAAGAAAATTTGCAACGTGCAAGACTGAAGATGATATATTTCATCTCTGTTTGCAACTGATATATATCTGGCTATACATATGCTGCCTTAGAAAGCAGCAACACATTCAGGAAACAACTGACTTACATTAACAGTACAGATATTTTATATATGTTGAAGATATGAATCACTGAGCTGGGCTGTACTGCTCTACTGTGGCACAAGCTCACTTTCCTTTTTTTGTACCCTCCCCAATTTACTCTGGACAAGATTCCTGGACTTTTACTGTACCATGGTAGAAATTCATACACAGAGTCATCTATCAGTAACTCTTTTCTATGCCTGTGTCCTCAAAGCATGACCTGCTCTCCCTGGAGATTGGGAGGATACTATACCCAGTTCCCTTTGGGTGTTCCTAGATCAGTGTAGAGGAAGATTGGAAAATTCACTTCATGCAGCGTAGATATTAGAGACTTTTCTGCTAAGAAATCAGTTTAAGTGATAGTATATTGTAAAACAGACCTTAATTTGTGATTTCTACAGTGCAGCTTTAGACACTGTCAGTGTTTTTCAGGAATTTGCTCAGAGGGATTATAATCTCATAAAGACCTCTTAGGCTGTAATTTAACTGGCAAATAGGGTATTACAGAGAGGTTACTGCAGCTTCAAGCAGTCAATACTGATAAATCAGTGCCTACATTGCCTGTACTTGAGATTATTTCTACTTGTGTCCCACTGACCACAGAGCACTGGGTAGGCAAACCTAGTACTTACTTTCCAATTTCACTTTGTTTATGCTCTATTTACGTACTACAGAACTTCTCTGCTATGCACAAAAAAGTGATATAGGTGGACTAATTTCACAATGCGCTCCCGGGCCAAACTAAAACACAAATAGAGATGTGACCTTGAACTGTGGGCATTTTATCTAATTTCCTGATTTGGCTAAGGTGTTTTACAGAAAGAGAACATGCTTATGTTCCTTAAATAACAGGACCATAACATAGGTGATATGAAGAAGAACTCTGAAATGAGTGAAAAAATGTGGGTTTTTTTTGAAATGTAAAATTTGGTCAAATGTATAAAAATGGCTTATATATAACTGTTGTCACCCTGAAAAACCATATGGACCAATTAAATAAATAAGCCATTTCATCTTTTGCAGCTACAATTATAGATTTCATACTTTATTTCTAATGTGGAAAAACAGATGGAGTTTATAGTGTAATTACTTATAAATACCCCTACTTTAATAAAATTTATTTCTTATAAGCGAATTAGAGTTGTGTTTAACACTATGTTATTTTATCATCATCCTAAACTTCAGCTAAGTTGGTGGTTCAGATTTTCCATTGTCATTAGAAACAATACATTTTGTATCTAAATTATGCAATCTATTTTATTAATAATATATTAATTTATTAATAATTAAATGTTTGTTGTTTAGGCAGGAAGAAAACAGAGTAGATGGCTAAGTCTCTAAGCTAGAATCTTTATTTTGACAACTATGATTTACAGTAAGAATTTACTGATGTAGATGTTTTGATTGCTTTTTCCAAAGTTCTCTGATGCCTCTCTTAGAGTCAGCATGGGATTAAAATGAAATGAGATGTGTTTACCAATTCCTTTAATCTCTGTAGAGATGCTCTGTTTAAAATTTGGTGCAGACTCAAAAGGCAAAACATCTTTGCCTACTTCTTTTAATGGGAACAAGCATGCATATAAATAAATATTTTATTTCACAATGCCTGTTTTTAGGAATTTCCAACAGTGTTCTTTACATATATAACAGGAGAGAGATGATCTAAGGTCAGCACAAAATTTGAGTACATTTTAGTTTGTGTTACTCTTCAGAACACACTTGCAAATATGTCTAAATTTCATAATTATCCAATGGAATTCAGATATATATATGATCTATTGGGATAAAAAGACACATTGCAGAAATATGCTCCAGTATTTTCCTGACCTAAAATAGCCTGGTATATTATGTGCAGTCTTTCTCTAACAAGGAAAGAGACAATAAAATTACTGTATCATTACTGAAACAGTGTCGCTGTTGAGGCAGACACGACATGAAGGACTTACAGTTTGGGCTGAAAAAGCCATTTATTGCAAAAACCAGTGTAATCTATACACTTTTGTCTGTTTATCAATCAGGCTACATGTTCGTTGGGTCTTTAACTACTACAGTACATCTATTGGCTATTACCTAACCACGACATACACCATTGGTCATCTATAGCATAAGTGTTCAGGAATTCAGAAAAATATCTGGTGCAACTTGTTGCTGTTTTCTCTCCCTCTTCTTTGGATTCCTTCTACTGAATTTCTCATGGATAAAAATGAACTGTGTTAAGCTCAATGTCAGAATCAGACAAGCTGTCAGACCTGCTGTTAATTCCCATAAAACAGCCTTCTAAGTTAATTTTAAATTTTACCAGAAAAAAAGGAAGAACCATAAGATGATGTATTGAACACACTGGATAATGTAGATACTGTGAAAATAAGAACTATAGGTTTCTAGAACAAATTTCCCATCAAGGACAGCTAGAAGGGAGTCCAGAATGGTATAACAGAGCACCTACATTGCAATGATGTGAGGTTGTCTGCCTTTTTTGTAACACATAACTAATAGAACATAAAATGAACTGCTAAATAATACAGATGTTGTTTTACACAATGTTATGTTGTCAAGTCAGTAAAGTAAAAGCTGAAAAAGTTTTACAGTATACATACAATGTTATAAAGAACTGACATGCAAAAATACGAGTACAAATTTTATTTCCCAGAAATTCATTCACTGTCTTGGACACTATGAGGGAAGTTATGCCTACTGGAGAAAGAAACTCCCAACTGTTTAAAAAAATTACAGAGAATATAATGTTGCTGAACTCATGTATCTATAACTGCAGTGCTACCATGAAGTTTTTATCTTATTCTTTATGTTGTGGGACGAGTAATATAAAGTCTTAACTTTCTTAGTGCAGCATCCATTCTGGGGGCAAGAGGGAAGAATTTAAATAGTACACTAATTTTTGTTAGTTTTAAAAAAGAGTCTGTCAAGTGCAAGTTATGATTTACTGTTTTCTGAACATGCCAGTGTGTGAGAACTTAGAGTTTTGGGGACATTTGCTTTGCAAAATTAAAATGATGTGCATTTGTATAGATACAGAATCTGGATACAGATTCACACAAACAAGACAATTGAAGTCTTGTTTGGTTTTTCTTTTGTGATTTTTAACAGAAGAAGCAGTTAATCTTGAAGCTGCAGGGTGTATATTGTGGCCACAAGTGTAGAGGTGAATGTGAATTAATTTAGCCCTGCACAGTGAAGACAGAGTTGTGATTTCCTGTCTTGTCACTAGATGTCATTGTTTTTCTCAACAATATTGCTAGTAGACATTAGAAAAGTTGTCCAATATTTCAGTTAGTATATAATTCAATAGCATCGGTTATAAAGAAGAGAGTTTTGTTCTTTAAAGGAAGTGAGATGTCTTGCATAATTTGTTTTGTTGGTTGTGATTTGCTGCCTCTTTGTGTAAAGTTCTGTGCACAGGCTGCAGGAATGAAGGCTGCCCATTCACCTTGCTCTAACCACTTCACACTGAATAGATGAAGCTCTGGAGAACAGACTGTTTGTACCATCGCAGAGAATAGCTAAAGATGAGTAGGACAGGGGAGAGCCTGAGAGAGAAAAGTCAGGGAGAGCACAGCATCAAGAGAGGTAGGCAAAAATTCTGAGTAAAGCAAGAGCAGGATGAGTGATCAGACCAGAGCAATGGGAGAAAGCGAATCTTTTCCCAGGGGCATGGCTGGGAACACATTGTTGCCAGATGGTTAGCAGATTTGTTTTTGGATTGAGGGTGAACTCTAAGGGAAGAACCCACTCTGAGGTCTGGGTCAGCCTTATTGATGAAAAGGCATCTTTATTGATTATGCATCATTCAGGCATATTCAATATGTCTGTCTCAAAGATAAAGTGCAGCAGAGCTCTCTCAAAACTGCTTGAGATGATCTCATCACCACCTTATGCTATCTGACACGAGGGTGTGCAAATATCCCTAACTCATTGTCTGAGCTAAGCTTTTCCATTTTCTGTTTTCCCTTTTCTTTTTCTCCTAATCACAATCTAAGTGAGTGTCTTAGTCTTTTTGTCTTACAGTGTGTCAATAAAAGATATAGGTAATTACAGGTTAATATTGTTTTCTTGCTTAATGAATGCTAAATTCATTAGGAAAGAAGGTGGTTCTGAAGGACAGATATTATTTCCCCAACACTACTGTAAAAAGGGAACTTTTGCAATTTTCACAGCTGTAATTCATGTAAAAAATTATTAGACATTTATATCATATTCTTTCCGGAATAAGGGCAATTTGATCACTTATAAAAGCAAATTCATAGAACTTTTAACTCTGTTTTCCACTTTCTTACATGAGATGCAGTATATTAATTCGTATTCCTTTACTAGATAAAGCTCTCATGGAAATTTTGTGAAATCAGGTGGCTAATGCACATGTGCATAAGTTATGGGCTAATCTTTATCTGAAGATTTTATTTTTAAAACAACTACCTTAAAGATTTTATATACTATAACATTAATTTTATCTTCTAAATTCCATGGAAAAAACCCTTTGACTTTCAAGATTATTTTATAGCAGGCAGATGCAAAGGGTATATCAGAAAGCTATTTCAATATCATCGGCTATTTCAAAAGAACAACAAACAAAAATATCATAAGTTGTTCCAATGAAAAAATTGACACTTTAAAGTTTCTATAGGGCTTCGTTTCTGAATGGATTTCAAGACAAAATGTGAGCAACAGGTTGTTGTGCTGGTTACATTACATTTGGTAGATCGCAGCGCTTCAAATATTTGGCAATCATGTTTTCAAATTATTTGGAGAAATCCATCTATGCAGGTTATACTGCAACTTAAAAAATATTTTATTTTTTATGATTGTGTTTTATATATGTAATATAAAAATATTTTTTTCACTTCTAAGATGTTTCTTGTCTTGGATATATATATTATCTCAATTTAACCACATGTATAGTTATGTTATATAATGTAGAAATCCGTGTTTGTTTTGTTTTATGTATGTTTTATTTGTTGCAATGTAGACTATGAGTTTTAAGAGATTTTTAAATTTAAGATTAAAGGAATATCAAGTCTATTATGGCAAAAACAAGTAGAGGTAGAATTTTCCTTCTGAAACTGAAGTGAATTTTCATAGTGAAACTGATTTATACTATTGCAAATTAAAAGATCCAGATTTTTAACTTATCCTCAAGGTCTAGGTGAATTTCTTAGTGTGATAATTTTCAGTGACAGACTGAAGGGACAAAAAAGTGTGGGTTGGGAGTATGACTTCTTAATGCTGGACTGTGTGGCCCAGGTCATGACTTTGACCTGACCACCAGCCAGAAGTTAATTCTCTCAGTAGTGTCAAAGAGAAGTGCTAACATATCTATAATCAATTGTTCACTGTACCAGACGTACTGGTAAGGAACTCATTGTTCCTCACCTCTGTTATTTGTCTTCAGTTAATCGACCTTATTACTGAGCCGAAAAGTGTTTGAAACACTCTTTGGAATTAGCTTTTTATAGCTGTGGGTTACAGGCCACATTCAATAATCTCTGGTACTTGCCATTAACATCTTTCAAACCTATCAGTAATAAGAAAGTGGGTTTGGAATACAGCCATGGTTTTTATTTTCTTTTCTTAAATTGCTGCCTTGGTTTTTGAGTGTCCTTCTTTTTACTATCCTTGACAAAACCTTCACTTGCTGTTGTCTTGAACTGAATTCCATTCCAGCATGTATTATACCTCCTTACAGTGCTTGCTATAAATAAGAAATCCGGAACTCTGCAGACTCAAAAATGAAGTCAAAACTACCACTTTGTTGCCATATTAATGAGGAACGTATCAGCATAGTTATTATATTCAGGCTGGCCTTAGAGGTTTGTCATGTATCTGACATAACTTAGCTAATTATAAGCTATCGTGCTCTAAGTCATGAAAGCCCATGGCACTGTACAAACAAAAAGGGAGTTAAATTCTTAGGGATTATAAGCATGAAAATGGATTATCAGTAGGAACCTTTTTAACTCAGCAATTTTCTTCTTGTTAGAACCTGAAGTTGAAACAATATATCTTTCAAAACAATTAGATTTTTATAGTTGGAGATGAAATGGCCATGTTTGTTCTTAGTATCTGTATTTATTGAAATTAAAATTAGGCTCTGTGTGTATATTTTTATAAGACAAGCATTTAGTTACCTTTCACAGAAAAAAATTATGAACACATCTAGTGCTGATCTCTCCTCAAGCTTTCATTTACTTTAAAAGGCAATTCCAAACCCTCATATATTTCTGTTAGCAAATCCTTCCAAAAACAGTGCTACCATCTTGAGTGCCCTCTTTGCATAATGACAATCGAACATGCAAGTGTTTGGAGAGAATGAAACTTAAGCGTTTTGGAAATGAATGGGGTACAGAGGGAGGATCTTGACTTTTGCACATCTCTGTGCATCTCTGACCTCAGAACCAGAGAAGGTCATAGAGCAGCTCATTTTGAGTGTCATCATGTGGCACGTGCAGGACAACCAAGGGACCGGGCTTAGCCAGAAGGGTTTGTGAAAGGCAGGTCCTGCTTGATCAACCTCCTTCTGTGACAGGGTGACCCACTCAGTCGATGAGGGAAAGGCTGTGGATGTTATGTGCCTGGACTTCAGTAAAGCCTTCGACACCGTCTCCCACAGCATTCACCTGGAGAAAATGGCTGCTCATGGCTTGGATGGGTGGGTTGTGGACTGCTGAAAACCTGTATGGATGGTTGAGCCCAGAGACTGGAGGTGAATGGAGTTACATCCAGCCGGCAGTCAGTCACCAGTGCAGTTCCCAAGGGCTCAGTGTCAGGGTCAGCCCTGTTTAATGTCTTTATTGATCATCTGGACAACCTCAGTCAGTTTGCAGGCAAAACCAAGTTGGGCCGGAGTGTTGATCTGCTGGAGGGCAGGAAGGCTCTGCAGAGGGATCTGGACAGGCTGGATCATGGGCTGAGGCCAATGGCGTGAGATTCAACAAGGCCAAGTGTTGGGCCTGGCCCATGGGTTGCAACAGCCCCAGGCAGTGCACAGGCTGTACTGGGTTTGCATAGCCAGGTTTCGGTAGTGGGGTGGGGGGAGCGGTAGGGAATCTACAGGAGTGGTTTCTGTGAGAAGCTGTGAGAAGTTTCCCATATGCCTGAGCCAATGACANTTGTGCACTGCTGAAAACCTGTATGGATGGTTGAGCCCAGAGACTGGAGGTGAATGGAGTTACATCCAGCCGGCAGTCAGTCACCAGTGCAGTTCCCAAGGGCTCAGTGTCAGGGTCAGCCCTGTTTAATGTCTTTATTGATCANACAAATCAGAGATGGTAGTACCATCTCTGTGATAGCATATATAAGAAGAAAAAAAAGTTATTACGCAGTTATAATTGCTCTCAGAGAAGAGCAGAGTGAGAACATGTGAGAGGAACAGCTCTGCAGACACCCAGGCCAGTGCAGAAGGAGGCACAGGAGGAGCTCCAGGTGCCAGAGCTGAGGTTCCCCTGCAGCCCGTGGTGCGGCCTGTGGTGAGGCAGCTGTGCCCCTGCAGCCCGTGGAGGCCCATGGGGATGCAGAGATCAACCTGCACTCCATGAAGGAGGCCCACACTGGAGCAGGTAGATAGCCATGAAGAACTGTAGCCTGTGAGAGGGACTTGTGCTGGAGAAGTCTGGGGAGAACTGTCTCCTTTGGGAGTGACCCCATGTTGGAGCAAGGGAAGGATTCCTCTCCCTGAGCAGCAGCAGCAATAACCTGTGATGAACCTCCAGTCCCCATCTCCCTGTGCTGCTCTGGGGGAGGAGGTAGACCCTGGGAAGTAGGGTAGGATTGGGGAAGATATTTTTAAGATTAATTTTACTTCTCATTATCCTGCTCTGATTTTGAGTGTTAATAAATTCAATTAATATCCCAAAGTTGAGATTGTTTTGTCTGTGATGGTAGTTGGTGAGTGATATCTCCCTGTCCTTAACTCATGAGCTTTTGCTATATTTTCTCACCCCTGTTCAGTGGCAGAGAGGAGTGATAGGTGGGTAACTGGCATCCAGCAAGGGTCAATCAACCATACAAACTTAGAACAGGGTGGCTGGAAAGCTGCCCAGTAGAAAAGAACCTGGGGGTGCTGGCTTACAGTGGCCGAGCATGAGCCAGGGTGTGCCCAGGTGGCCAAGAAGGCCAATGGCATCCTGGCCTGGATCAGCAATAGTGTGGCCAGCAGGAGCAGGGCAGGGATTGTCCCCCTGGGCTGGGCACTGCTGAGGCCACACCTCGAGTGCTGTGTCCAGCTCTGGGCCCCTCACTCCAAGAAAGACACTGAGGTGCTGGAGTGAGGCCAGAGAAGGGCAATGGAGCTGCGGAAGGGTCTGGAGCACAAGTCCTGTAAGGAGCAGCTGAAGGAGCTGGGGGTGATTAGCTTGGAGAAAAGGAAGCTCAGGGGAGACCTTATGGCTCTCTACAACTGCCTGGAAAGAGATTGCAGCCAGGAGGATGTTGGCCTCTCTCAGGTAACAAGAGCTAAGACAAGAGGAAATGGTTTTGAGTTGTACTTTGATATTAGGAAAAATTTCTTCACTGAAATGTGGTCAGGCATTGGACCAGGCTGCCCAGGAAAGTGGTGGAACAAGTGTCTCTGGAAGTGTTGGATGTGGCCCTTGGGGACCTGGTTTAGTGATGGACTTGGCAGTGCTGGGTTAACCATCAGTCTTGATGATCTTAAGCTTTTCCAACCTAAATTATTTTGTGATCCTATGATTCTGTTATCCAATATGGAATTCATCAGTCAGTTCACTCAAGTAAAATGACAAGGAGTAATATACAGTTCAGTGGTGAGATGTACTAACATCAAAGATCTCTTTGATTTTTCAGTTTGGGGACCATGCTGAAGCAGGTGTGATACTGTGTACTAGCCCCCTACTGAAATAAGGGTAGCAGTAGACATTATCAGGGACATAAAATGCAGCAAAGGAGTTTCTACAGATTTCTTACTAAAGAAACTATTATTAACTAGTCAAAATTATGTTCCAGAACACTTCATATGAAATATAATGTTGACACAGTGAACTGTTGGTGGGCATATTTAATACTGTACTGCCTTGAAAACAGTATGCTACCATATTGCAAGTACTGTGCATGCCTACTAATGATGCCTGACACCCTTGGCAATGAGGAGGGAAAAAGTTTGTCTAGATAAGGGGAAAAAGAAAATGAGAACAATATGCATCTCTAAGGGACAGCTAATAGAAAATAATTTGTGTTTTCACTGGGCAAAAGTAGGGCCCTGAACACCCAGATCTGGCTGGAAAATGAGAACTGGCTTTTGAGGAGAAGGAATTTTAATATTTCCATTGTATTTCTGGAACAAACCCAAAATTCACAAATTTATAAGCATAAAATCAAGTCATAGTGAAGAGCTACTTCCCCATGCTTTCCAGTATGGAAATGATTTAAAAGGTATTTAATTGTGATATAGGAAGATGAAGTACAAGCTCTTCCTCTGCATGTGCCAGCATTGAGATTCAATGTGCATGTCCCACAACACTGCTGATTCCTATATAACGGGGGTTAACTAGGGTTCCTGGAAATGCAACCTAAGCATGCCGACTGATTTAGCACTTCCTCAGTCAGTTCAGCCTTTTGTGATTTGCAGGGCAACAAGTCCAATTTTCATTTTATAGATAATGAGGTCAAACCAAAATATTCTCTTTTCTCTTACTTAATTATTAACATGCTTTGTCCTTGTCCCCTTCCTTCTGCTCTCACAACCTTAGTCTGAATTATAATTTTAAGGATGTAGAATTGTCAAAATCAGAACACCATAGGTATTAAAATGAGCAAAAAACCTGCAATCGGCACCCTGCTGTTTCTTCCCACTCCAGCTAAAAACTGTGAATTTTCTATAGCAGGTTTTCTACAAAACCTATTGTGCAACGGTTTTCATTTCTGTTGTTTTTATTTTTTGCTTCTGAATTAGCCACAGTGTTATACGAAGAGTTACAAAACAAAATAACTTTCTCACATCTCCAACATTTGCAAAAAACCACCGAGAGATTTCTTAAAATCCAGCAGTGTGAAATTTCTCTGCATAGAGGAGTTCCTCTTTCTGATGAATTCTTCTCAATGCTAGCTTAATTATACTGCTTGAAATACCATTTTCCTTCTGCTGACTATCTTCATCAGAAACTTCTGGCAGCCTACCAAAATAACTTTACAAGCAAACTTTCTCTAAACCAAGGTTTGCCCCATGAAAAAGACCAACAGCAGCAGATTTTGTGGGCAAATCTGGAAGCTGATGTGTGAGTTGTCCCAGCACTGGGAACTCATCATCTGACCAAGCTATAGCAGACAGGTTTAATCAGGGGTACGGTGATTTAACACTCACTGAGCAGTGCTCACACCTAGCCCCCAGCTCTAGACAGTGGCCACAGTGGAGACAACAGCTGTCTCCAGCAGAGGGATATCACCTCTGTATAGCAGAGATATTAATTAGCAATATGGGAATATAGGAAAATTAAAAAACTTCAGCTTTATGCCTGGGCAGGTGACTTTAATTCTTGCTCTCTGTATAGATCTATAATGATGCAGCATTTAACTATTTAATCTTAATTTTTGTTTGGAAGATGTTTGGCTGGCATGCACAGTCAAAGTTCACTGAAGAATGGCAGCAGCTGAAACAATTTTACAGCAAAAAGCAGCAGACAGTAAAGACAGAAAAACATTACAGACACTAATGAGAGGAAGACCACTTAATCTACAACACTGAAGTGATAATGAATTTATGTAATGTGCTCATGGCAAGTTTCTCTTGAGTGTTTTTCTTAAGCTAGTATTGTAAAAGGCTGTGGTCAAAATCCTTTTTTTTTCATATTTAATTTTCTTATTAGCTTTATTTTTTCCATTGTGTATAGCCTCCTTATTATTGTCTTAATAATTTAATTTCAACTCCCACTTTTTCCTCATTAATTTTAGTCTATTTTACTCTCTACTTGCCCCAAAAAAAGTTTAGGAATGTGTAATATTCCTTTACATTGAAGAACAGCAAGAAATGCACTTAGTTCCTTTTAAAGAGGAAAGAATACATACCCCTTTTCTTTGTAAATCTAGTATTAATTTGTTCATTGACAGTATTAAGGATGGCATTACGGAAGTTAATACAATTTGTAACTGTTACTTCTATTGTGACAGCAAACAAAGATGAGCAATTGCCTAAAGGCATAGGAAACATAGAATCTTGGAATCAAAAGGATTAAAATGTGGTATTTCAAATAATATGACTTAATATCAGTATTCCCTCTGATATACCACATCATGAAAAAAGTACTTGCAAACTTGCAGGGTTTTATGGCTGGGATATCAGCTGATGAAAAATATGAAGCAATGATAGCGAAATGAATAAAATGTGGTGAAATCTATGAGCATAACTGGAAATGCATTTTCAGCCCCCAGCAACTGAAATATCTATTAAATACATTTAGAACTACACAGCCACCACAGCATAAGTTAGTACTATTGGAAGCTGCTTACCTTGGGACACAAAATGAGTCTTTTACATAGTCCAAGAAATCAAATATTTCATGTCAGGAAATGTTAATTCAAAAAACTTTCTGTTTCCCCCTCCTTCTTTTACATTGTAAAAGATGTCAGGGGGGCAGATTTATTCACAGAATTTTTACAACATAGGTCCTAGGTGTAGTTTTAGATTAAAAAATGTTTCACTGGGGACATTTGCTTCAGAAAACAGTATTACTATTGTTGTCAGGCATTTCAAGTAAGTTTGTCTTGTTCCCAAGTTCAGAATGAAAACAGGCTTATTTATGAAACAATGTACAAAGAACCATTTTTAAAAGAATGCCACTCCATAAACCTGATGTAACACCAAGAGTCTTGCTCAAGCTTTGGCAACATGTTATTGATATCCCGGTAGACTGATACAATGCCAAAAAATCCCGTAAAGTGGCAAGATATACTACTGCAGATTATAGTAATCTTTTTGTGTCACAGGAAATAAAAATTAAAAAAAAAAAAAGCCCAAACCAAAACCAAACCAAAAAACCCAACCACAATATCTAGAAAGAGTTGTTTCATTACTATTCCATCTGCTGTCAAAACTAGCAGAAAGTTAAACAGTTATCCTAATTCCTGACCAAGCATTTTAAACCAGTATGCTGAAAAGTTAAACTGTCTGTAAGAAGCAGTAGCTTGTTCTTCACAGCTGAAGGAAAAGAAGAGTGATTAAAAAATGTTTATTTTATCAGGTTGTTTTGCCAATAATGAAATAGAAAATCTGATTAGATTTCTTGCTTTGCCAGCTATGACTTTCCTTCTCCTTCTTCTTCTCCTTCTCCTAAGCATTTTAAGAAAACAAGAAAAACCCCAAACCAAATCCAAACAGTCCTCTAAACACCCTCAAGGCTGAATCTCAGTTATGAAGTCTTGAAGGATACAAAGAAGTCTCTTGCTATACTTTCAATTATTTGCATGCTAATTGAAATCCATATCCACCGCTTATTACCTATTATCTATCTTTAAATATCTAGAGCATAGTGATTATTTTCTATTAAAAAACAGCTCTAATTAACAACAAACACTCAAAACTGCTGAGTTCTGTATTGTAATAGGATTTTAGTTTCCAGTGAGAAGCTGTTTTCCAGAATCTTTGAATAAAAGATGTTGTCATCAAGTTTAAAAATGGTGGCATTTAATACTTTAACATGACAAAAGTAGTATGAAAAATAAATGGCTGATGAACTTGGAATTACTTTAAATATACACAAGTATAGTGTATGTTTGTTAGTAAAACCAGAAAAATGCAAGAAAAAAAATTATCAGTGATTGAAATATTGAAATTATTTCCACTTGCTAATTCAAATGATATTAAACTTTTAAGATTTAAAGATTTATTTAAATCTCTCCAACAAAATTAGGGGAGTTAATCTCCTCTGTCTGTGTTTGAAGAACTTTTATCCCAAGTTATCAAGACCCTCTGCCTAATATTCTGAGTGTGTTTTGGATTGAGACCTAAGGCCATTTCACAGCTGTCTGGTCAGACTGTCCCCACAGAATGAACTTTACAAAGATTGAAGAAACCTTCCATCTATCCTGCAAAATAAATTAGTTATTGGGTATGATGTTTAGCCCATAAATTAAATGATGCAGAGTGGTGCACGCTGCTCAGGACCCTGCAGTGGGCTGTGTTTGCATAGCATTTGGCTCTGAATTCCCTCTGGATACTGTTAAGACAGCAAGATAATAATTATTTTTATACATTCAATTAGGTGTGTTTGAAATAATAAATAATGACACAGGGTGTATTTGCAGCCCACTGAGCTGTTGCTTTTACACTGTGTGGCTTGGGCTTTTGCATGAAGGCCTTTAGTGGTATTTGGGGATAAAAAGTTCTAGGGTAGCAGTGGAGGATTGTGTAGGTCAAAGGAAACCCAACTGGATGCATTCTGGTCTATATCACCCGCTGGAACTCATCTTCAGGATGAACTAGTTCAGAACCCTGTCCTGATTTTGCCTTAGAGAGAACTAGCTGGAGTGGTCTGGAAAAGAGCCAAGGAGAAACTGTGGCTGCAGAGCCTGGCAGCTCATGGGCTATCTTTGTTTTTGCGGTGTGAACACAGCCCATACGGAGGCTGGCAGTGTCGCCGGTGACAGCACTGTTGGTAGCTAAGAAAGTTTAGTCTTCCTTCTGTTTGTGTATTGATCAAAAGATCTGAGTGTGGAGCTAGACAAACTCACAGTTTCAATCTTCATGTCTGAGGTTATTTGGTGACCACAACCAGAAGATTGTCCAGTTCTTGATACCATTACTTAAAAAGGTGCAGTCCACAGATGTTTCAAAAAACGATTTGGAAGTATGGAGAATATGTTTATGCCATCTACAGGACTGCAATAGGACAGGACTTATCAAAGGACTAAATAGGAACAGTTTTATATTTAAAGATAGTAAGGAATTCCTACTTGAATATTTTTATTGGTAAACCCTTGTAACAGAGATTCATCTTGTTCTTGAGAAGTTGTTGTTGTTTATAGGAATTGAATTTATTACCCAAATGGAACAGCATACACTACAATTTACCTGCACCAAAGCTTTGAGCAGATACTGTTGGACAAAACCACACCTTGTCCTATAAAGGAGATTATTGGATAATTTTTAAAATAATTATTGGATATTAAGTGTGGAAAGACTATCTGAGAGAACGCAGCACTAAAATACTTCATATTTATATGCTTTCTAACCTGGAAGGGAAAGCTGTGACAATCTTCCATCACTGTACAAAGTTAGGAAGATATAGAAAGATATTTTAAAATAAATCACTCAAAAAAGCCCCACAAAACAAAAATAACCCCCTTAAAAACCAAAATAAAAAACAAGAAAGCAACTGGAAAGTTTAAACTACGTTTTACTGGGATAACTGAAAAAATTAATGAGCTAGACTTTGTTGACATTTGTTTCTTTTTAAAAACTGCTGCCTATAGTGATCTCTCCCAGGTTTAAAATGTAAGAACTGTAATACTTTATATATCCGACAGACAATTCCAGGGGACAATAATAATAACAATAAGAAAATATTTTTTTGTGTTTCCAACTCTTCCATTCTGCTTTGTAACAATTTTTTCTTTTTATTTTTTTGTACCAAACACAAGATCTCTTTCCCATGAAAGATTGGACAAGGTGATCTGAGCTCCCTTCCAACCTGGTCTGTTTTATGCCTCCATGATTCTAAATGGCATTGCAATGATTTTGTACCTCACCAGTACCTGAAAGACAATTATTTTTTCAGATATATGGGCTTGCAGAAATGATGACAATCTGACCTTCAGCTCAGTATAAATGTTGATCAGTGAAGCATTGCTTGTCTCTCTACATTGAAAACAAACTAACCAAACAATACACACACACACAAAACCTAGACAAAACAAACAAAAACCAACAGTAAACCAGAACTGACTGATCTTCCTAAGAATTTATTTACTTTTCTTCAGAAGAAAGACAGCCAATTCATATTTTACCTTTTTACAAATATGCCACAAGCTGCAGCATACCTTTACAGTGCATTCTTACATGCTATGCTCAATTGTGCCAGAATCTTTTCCATGCCATGGATAAGGGCTTCTACTTTTGGAAGTCTGGGTGTTTATATTTTCTTTTAAACATTGGCTGTTTCAAATCATTGCTTTTATGGAATAAATATGTTCTTATTTAAGAGCTTTCTTTTCAATATGCTTGTGAGCTAGTTACCAGACAGTCCAGGCATAGTTTTGAACATGATGTGCTGTAGTATTTTCAGCTATTTCAGTCTATGTGTGTGCCTATAAATTGCCTAGAGACCTGAAAGTTACCGAGCCTTTAGTGAATATATACAGATGGACTATGTACTTTAGAAAATCCTTAATCTGTGTCCTCCAGATCTTGCCTTGAGATTTCTACAGAAATGTTACTCACTTGAGAAAGAGTTATCATATGAACACACATAAAACTCAAAAAAAAGGAGTCCATTTTCTAAAACTTTTGAGAGTTTCTATGTAAAAATATACAGATCTAGCGCTGGAGGGAGGAGGGAGTTGTTCTTATATGACAAGCTAATAATTTTGTCCCCCAAATCTATAATTATATTTTCTTTGCATTTGTGCCTGAATTAAATTTGCGTAGGAAAAAAAGCTTTTTATGAACAATGAAAAAATTAGAATCTATGTAAAAAGTATCTTTCCTAGAAAAATGAATGTATGCTTATCTAAAATGCACATGAAGAAGAACATATCCTTAAGCCTTCCTTAAAAACATGCCTCAAATTTTACAAGATTTATTTACATCTTAAGACTTCCAAAAAAATCTTATGAGTTGATATATTTTATAATGAATATTTGCATGATGATGATTTTAGATGTGACTGAATACCATCTGGTTTCAATACTGCCACCAACTTCATAGCTAAAACATCAGTGTTTAAGGCATACTGAATCTTATGGCAGCTGTCTTTTTATTGCTCTAAAAAAGAAGGCCTGTCTAAATACTTCATCTGGGTCAATGTAATAGGATTCCATAACCAAAGTTTAAAACGTCACAATAAATTTAGAGCAGATGAAGAAGCTAATTTCCATAAAACTTCCTTATCCAAACCCAAAGACATTTTATCAAATTATTCCAAAATCCTATCAAAAGATTGTGAAATTTTATCAAATTATTTGAGGTGTGTGGTATTAACTGCATGGGTAATATAAACCACTACCTGTGATAGGATCTTTCTTGTATATGCATGTGAGATCCCAGTTCCATGGCTAATTTTTGAAAATAAAGACTTGCTCTTCTTTACAGTCTTCAGCTCTGTTAAGAAATGCATTAAGAAGTGATGGTATAAAAATATTTTCAGTAATAATTTTTTTCACGTGAAAATCTTGCTGATTGTACATTAAGTCTTTAGTTAGTCAAATGCTACTTAAGTACTGATTCCTAACATGTTCAGATATTTGTCCATTTTCTCATATTGCATATAGAATCTTTAAAAATTTTATCAAGGATGGTGGAGTAATATTCGAGAAAGCTTGTCACAGTTTTAAAATAGCACACTCTACTGGTTAATTGCAATTGGCCATCAAACTCATATAAGTATCACAAAGGAATCTATTATTGAACAGTATTACATGCACTATTGGTCTATTAACTAGATTAATTATATTTGGCAGCCACAGATAGCCTTACATCTTTAAAACACTTCATAAAGAATAATTAATCTTTGCAAAATGATGTAAGAGATCTAAACGAGAATGAAAATGTGCTCTCTGGGAGTGATTTCTTTGTGTAGGACAGATCAGGTATTGTAAAATACTAAAATAAAAAAGATTATATTGAAACTTTCTGTCATCCTTTTTGACAGGGTTTATACATAATTTTTTATAAAAGCCTTAATAATAGTTTCTGATCTGGTATAAGAGCATATATACACATAATTCCTTATGTGTAGAAGATATCTGTGTGCTGTTGAAATATTAGGACAGAGAAATGTAAAAAGACCAAATGAAAAGCACTGTAAATTAAGGATTCAGAAGATATCCATAAGCCTATGAAACATCCAAGAATAGAATGTATTAAATATACATTGTGAAATGGTGTTTCATTGAACATCAATTTCTGCCTTTTACCTTCTAATAAATTTACGTAAAATTATTTGAAACATGCTTTTGTGTCAAGGTAAGTTGCACTAGTGGCTGCAAGTAAAAATTTTAAACATCCTGGATTAAGCATAGAAAACCTACATGCCAAGGTTTCATGTCACTTGATTTACCATCAGCAATTCCATTTGGGTCTATTACAGAGCACCACCTCTCAGTTTAGAAATCTTCTTCTCAATTAAACATACCTTTGCTTCTTGAAATCTGGGAAAAATGTGGATTTTATGCTATATGTTTATGCTACAATGGCTACATGACCACTTATTTTAAATAGTTATTGCTACAACAGTAATTGAAAAATAAGTTTGAAAATTTCCTGTGAACTTTATTGCTTGTGTATCTAAAAATGTTTTCAGGTTTTCAGATGTTTTCAAATTTTTGTTCCATATAAGAAATAGCATAAGACTAAGTTCAGTTGTGAGCTCTCTAAAGAATAAGCATAAAGAGGTACCTTCTGCTCAAATAACGGAACTGGGATTTTCATGTACATTTCTGATTATTGCTTTCTAAGGACTAGACTGAGAAGAGGAGCACGTGATCTGGGGTTTAGTTAGCATTCCCTTCCATACAGGTGTCAGAGTTTCTGCCCAGGTAAAATCTACAACAGCTACCTCATTCTTGAAGTAGCAACTGGCAATTTTGTGTTGGGTATGATTTCTGTGCTAATTTAGTATGGGACGTTTAAATGGAAAAAAAAAAACCAAAATCAAAATTGGGTTTCAGTGTTACCAGCATAGTCAATTAGCCTGATTTTTCAACTGTTGAGCTGTCCAAATTCCTATTCATTCAGTGAGTCTGTTCTATGTTCAGCCCTTTAGAGGACAATTTCAAATGTTCAGTCTTAATTTAGGTAATTCTGTTATTCTTCTAGTTTTGAAAAAATATTAGTTTGGCCTTCACTTTTTCTTTTGGGAAATCAAAACTGCTATTCATTTTTTTAGTGAGAAAGTATTGCACCATGGCCTTTCAAATGATCAAACAACAGCCAGAAAAAAAACCCTCTTAATTTTTCAAGTAGTCTAAGTTTTACTTTTAGAGTTTAAACATGGATTTAAATGAGTGTTTAGAACCATTTTTGCCAAGCATTTTGCAACTCAACCTCCCTTGAGAAAATTGGAAATTTTCTGATGTTATAAGTAGTAAACTTGTGATCATAGTAACATAGATCTCTAAAATAATATAAAAGAGCTGTTTGACCCCTTTCACGTGCAAGATATGAAATTCATGCATTCTTTTCTCCTCAGAATATTTTCTTGAGAGTGATAGTCTTCTGGACGAACTGGCAGTGAAGTATATTAATAACTTGGAGAAAATAGTAAAGCAACAATTTTCTATTTATTTCAGTACTGGAACATGCTTAAGGTTAGTACCTGACGAAACATTGTGAGAAGATACAAAATACTCAGATGCTGGCATCAGGCTTTAGTTGTTACGATATATTGCCTTTTCATAACAGGTTTATTTAGTTGGCAGCCTAAAGCAGTGTTTCTTGAAGAAGTCATTGAGTAGCTTCTCAGTTTTAGCTCAGCATATGCAATAGGAAGCATATTATGCTTCTGTCTTGTATGTTATGTTCTAAAGATCACTTCCACAATGAGTTATCTGCCTAATTCACACAATAAATACCTTGGGCATGGACTAGTGTTTCATTATTTTAGCATTCAAATCCTGAGGGCAGTAAGAAATTTTGTCTATAACTTCACTATCATTTTGTAGGGAGTAGTGAGATGGTGCTGTCCTCAGTTACCTACATTAACTGAGGGAGAATATTTGAGAATGTAAGCATATACGACTTTAAGAACAATGCCATTTACTCAGAAAAATCAGTGTGTGGCCTGTGTTACTAATAACATCTGTTCTGTTTCTTCATACACACAAGCTTTCCAGCTATAGAGAGAAAAAATCAGAGTCTTCTCAGAACACTCCAGAAAATACATGTTATGGGGATCACTTTCTCAGGAAGAAATATTTGAGATTTATTCAGACGGGTATTTTTATTCCATTTAATTCCCGAAAGTTATAAGCCCAGTTTGGAAAATAGGGAACATAAGCAAAACAGACTTTGAAAGCATGCTCTTTTTCTTCTCTCTTTTAGTGAATTTATCCCACATTCAACTTTATTGGAGAATTTCATGTGAAGGCACACATAAGTAAGAGTTTTTAAAACTTGATTTTAGAGGAACTAGGGCTACTTATCAGACTACCAAGAAATAACAGTATTCTAGTAAATTAATTAAAATAATCCCGGAAAATGTATATTTAGGGGAAAATAACTAAAATGTATCTGTTTTCTTGACTAAAATTTTCTTCTAATGTCTTAGATTTTGTCTACATTGTACTTGACATTTATTACTGAGACATTGTTTTAATATCTGTATTTTTGAATAAATAGCAAAAGCAGTGCGGTTACTATGGTCCAAACTTAGCATGAGAAGCAGCGCTACCTTGGCTTTCCATAATGCTAAAAAGTTTCCATGTTTGTTGTGGGTCATGTTGGCAAAATACTGTAAAACCAATTATGTCATGAGGGCTTTCCAAATTTCCCAAGGGTTAATAGCTAGTGACCAGAGGGTGTGACTTTAGAGACCTAATCTTCTGACTGGACCTCTCGATGTCTGCCTTTGTACAGGTGATATGTTCTTTTTTCCAGCCATCAAATACAAGGAAAAAAATCAAGTGTCAAAGAGGTGTCTAATTCTCAACTTCCTTAGACTAGATCTAAAATTTAGTACGTAAGTACTGGATATAGTGCAATGCCTTGCCATTGGTCTTCAGGAATAATGGGGAACTAGGCCTAGATTCAACTGATCCTGCAAGGACATCAAATATATGTCTGACTTAGAGTGTATGGATCCCATCACGTTTCACCATCTCATCTGACTTACATAATATGCAAAATGGAGAGATTTCTCTGAAGAATATTTCGGTAGACTGGAAAGAGAAAAGTCTCTAGTTGAGTTGTCTAAAGCACCTAAAGTTGTTGCCTGTCTCAGAGATACTCAGTTTAGGAGTCTGTTCTTCAAAAACATCGGGAGCATATAGGAAAAAGAAAGCGTGTTTTTATGTTTCGTGTCCTTCCTAAAAACGGCTGTTTCTAAGCATTTTACTTTTAACAGGCTGAGGTATATTGTGAGGGAAGACTTCCATTTCTTCCAAATATATTTGAGGAAATAATCAGTGAGGCTTCAGAACTTCTCAGTTTGTTCACAATCACACAGTGGTTAACACCATGGATGCCATTGAGGTATTCAGCATGTTTAGTGATGTAAATGCAGTAGGATTTGGACTTCAAACTTTAGAAAAAGCTGCTATAATCTCATGCAAATTTGTGCTTCAATCTGTAATTCAGAGAGGTTTGCTACTTAGATTGTCACATGTTTGCTCTTTATTGTACTCCTTTAAATAATAAATTAAAAAGAAACTAAGAATGGCTTTGTATACAGGGAATATTGGCCCATATTAATCTCATAAATCTCATTAAGTACTTTATAATCAGCTTATTATTCTGCTTCTGTTAAGAACGTTTTAGTCCACTTCTCTATGTAATGAAAAATAATTTCCGTCTGTTTTCTACTTCTTTTAGGACTGTAAACTGCTTAAGATAAAGATCTTGTCTTTTCTATGTTTCTTAGTAACCCTAAGCATCTGTGGTTCTATGTAGCTATAAGATACTATTCTACTATTAAGTACTTGCCCAGGATGTACTTAAGTACATCCCAGCTACATATGCACAAACAGTTTTTCATTCAGCAATATATATTAGAGCATATATTATTTCTCAATACTATTCCTGGGACAGTGAGAATCTCTTAATACTATAAAAAGTCTAGGGGTTTTTTTCCTATTATATGTAGCTGGGAAACAGAACTGTTATCTGAATTAGCTTTCCTTTGAGCACTCAGCAATTTAAATTATGTGTTAATTCTTAAACAGCTTTTACTTAAGTAGTTGACTCTGGCTTCAATGTCTTTTCAATTATGAGTTTTAGTTCTTGTACTCTAATTCAAGTTACAAATATATGTATCTTTGACAGAATACAAGTTGCCACTTAATGCTAGAAATTGCCAGACATAGAATACACAATTACATATTCATGTTTTTTCCACATCTGACAAAAAGGAAAAAAAATTACTTACGTACAAAAGGTAATTATCATGAAAATTCCTGTCTAAAGAATTATTTATCAGTACATGTGTGTAAAGGTAGGTGGACAGCATCATATATTTGTGCATGAAAGGTGATCTGCAGACCCCTGGAGATTGTTGTTGTTCTAGAGACATATGGGAAAGGCAATTAGAAAATAACAAAATGTCAGCTTGCAGGAATTAGTTCTCTGGGATCTGTATATCCACTGGTAGTGGCAGGGGGATTACAATTTGATGAATTGAAAATAATACTGGACATGAAAAGGAAGGTGTTCCACAGAGGCAAAAGAATGTGTTGGGTGAATATTTCCTGGAATCAGTACCAGGAGTCATGATACTATGACAAACTTCAAACTTCTCAAGTTTGTGTTGCAAAAAAAAATCTGTAAAATATGGTAAGGCCTGAATAGTCTGACAAGATAAATCTAATAAATTTCTTTATCAATATTCAATGAATCAACAGAAAGCAGAAGGTGCATAGTGTTAATAAGGAAAATTATGTTAAGCATCACGACAGGCATGATAGATAGGAAGAAAGGTATTTAAATCTAAATTGCTACAATTTATCTGGAAGCAAATCTCAGGCAATAATGCTCTTAAGTTAAGGGGACTGGATGATCTTTGTTCAAGATCTTTGAAAGAACTGGTACAGGAAATCTCACTCTTATAGTAGGTATTGTTAATAAGATTATAAAATCAGGAACAGAATAATATTAAACATGTTACTTGTGTTTTAAGATATCAGAAGTGATCTAGAAAGGTACACTGCCTTTTTCATTTAAGAAAGAAAAAGAAAAAAGTTTTGAAGACCAGAGTTACTAGTCATCAACACAAATATAAAATTGGATAAAATTGCTATGTGTTTACTAAATTAATTTGCTCTCTGCAGTCTTATTTTCCAGACAAAATAGTAGGTGGACTCGTAGAAGAGATCTTTGTTATAATGTTACTTGGGAAATTGATATTTAAAATAGAAAACATGAGTATAAGTAAAGAATTTTAAGGCAGATTAGGAGGTAGTAACAGAAGGAAAAATGGACTGTAAGAAGGTAAATGTTATTTCTTAAGTAAAATGCTATTAGAGTTCAAATATTTCACTTAATACTTTTAGTCATGGAGTGCACTAGTGACATTTTCATATGACTCAATGTTAGGAAACTACCACTATAGAGAAGAATCAGATTACAGGATCTTGCAGTAGTTCAGTAGGTGGGAATGCAAAGCTTACATGTTTGACGTCCTGAAATTTTTTGAAACTATGAAAGAGAACAGAATGTCTATTGATGACAATGAGCATAGGCTGACCACAACTGAAAGGCAAGTTCAGTGACTCAACACTACTTATATTACTTCCATAATTGCTAACCTTTTTAATGACATAATCTCAATGTTGAAGTGGTTTGATTTTGCAAGGCCTGAAAGTTTTGACATAGTACATTTATTGATGACTAAGTTACAAACAGGCAGAAATTATTTGCTCATAAAATTAAAAGCAACAAAATGAAGGCAAATCAGGGCAAATAAAAAAGATTTTCATTCATTAGTGCACATTATCTCTCAGATATCCAACTTCACATTCTGATTTCAAAAAGAAATTATAATAATGTGGGTAATTTTTGTTTATTTCTCAGAAAGTAATATCAAAGGTTTTAATTTGATAGAAAGCTGGAAGATCTAGGTTATTTATTATGAAAATAACATATTGCAAAATTTATTAAGGTATCTGAAGAAGTTTTAGGAATCCTCACATAGAAAATATTCATTTTCATTTCTTAAAAGGAAAAGAATTGCAGTATGCCTATTTCCATCTCAAAAATAACAAGAAATATTTTTGATGAATAAACAGCTCCAGGCAAAACAGAAATCTGCTTCTTAATAATTCTAATGGGTCATCTACAACTTAGATCTTCAAGAAGCTTTTTTGAGATTATTAGGATTATTCAAATGTCTAAACCATATTATAAATCATAAATTGATATTTAGTTGATTGAACAGTTTATTTGACATCAGAAAAGCATACTTGATAGAAAAATAAGATATATTAGGAGAAATGACATTTCAGCAAAAAATGTCTCAAAGCATTGTCCTGCATCTTACATGTGCCCATTCTACTGCTTTTCCTTCCCCATCCAAGAAAAGAAACTACCTAGAGACGAAAGTGTCAAAAAAAAGTATGTCTAAGTAAGATTCCACAAGAACTGTCAAGAAAAGTCCTTTTTCTCCATTTCTTGTTGTAAATCATAACTGAATTCTTCAATTCAGCTAGTTGTCATTCCTTTACAACATATACTTGTGTTCAGAATAACATATGATGCTTGGTAATATAGGAAGAAGCCATCTCCACTAAGCTAATGTGCAACTGAGTAGTGAATGTAATGCAAACATTACCAGATATTGTAAAAAAGTCAAACAAAAAGTATAACCAAGTAAAATTTCATCCTACCTTGTCATTTAAGATTCAAATACTCTGAACTATTTCAAATAGAAATACAGTTGACCAAAATAATGCACAATAATCTCCATATTATAGAACAGGTCATGACTATTTGCTGGAAGTGTATTTAATCTGGCTTCAGTTTACTACCACTATATAAATAAAAAACTGTCATCATTTTCTCGTTGTTTCCATTTTACATTTATGGATGTATGTATGTAAAAACATACAATTTGTTTTCTTGAATAACTGCTGCCAAAATGTCTTTGGGAATTTTAGTAATATCCAATATTTTCACTGAGGTAAAATTTTAGAATTTGTGATTACTGGAAGTCACTTCCTGTTTCACAGCAGACATACATCCAAACTATGAATGTGTTACCAGGCCCATATTCCATAGCAGTAACATGGCTTCTCACAGAGAGCTCAAGCTCTGCTTCTGGCCAAAAATGAGATAGCTAGGACACAGGAGGCAAAATAACTTGATAAGCATGAGTCTGAACTCTGACTCATTTTAATATGTTAAGTCTGTATTCTGTCAGCAAACTAGAATAGTTGCTTTTCTTGCCTTTCTTGAGGCAAAGGAGATTCATTGGTCAGTTGTTGGGTAGGGAAAAGAGTACAAGGGGAAAAGAGAGAACAACAATCTGCAGCTCTTATTTACATTTCTTTTGCATAGGTGTAAAGTTTCTGTTTATATATCTGGAATGATCCTTAAGGCATCTGAACCCTGTGTTATGCAATAGGTAAGATATGAGTCTTTGAGCAAAACCAGTGGTGTTTAATCTAGGGAGGTATGTTGCTACGAAGGACAGTTATTTTTCTTCAGGTATCACCAATCAGTAGTATTCAGGACAGAAAGATTACTTCTCTTTAAATGAGATCAAAAGGTAGTTTAATCTCCCTGAGATGCCCTGGCATTCTTTTCCACACCACTCCTGCTATGCCAGATAATCTATGGAGCCTTAAGGATCTTTTTATATCATTATATCAGTTATAAGACATAAAGGGCGGAACAAAAGTATAACAACAACTTATGTTTACCAAATGAGATGAGGAACAATAACTATTTTTTATACACCTAAGAAGATTTTACATTTTGAAATGAGATTACCTGAAAAAATCTCTTGCTCTAATTGAAGGGAAAAGAGAGAGACACAGAACAAGCTAAGAATTTAATAGAAGACACATAAAATATTAATTTTTCAAAGTTTTTGACCTGAAGATTCTTCGGACTTCAAAAAGGGCTGGGGCTTGGATGGAGAATGTTCTGCTCAAATTACATTTATAGCTCAGCACATCATTTTCTGAACAAAAATATACTTGATAACTAAGCTCTTTTTGTTCTTAAGGGATAGCCGCAAGCTCTTAGTAACATTACCTAATTCATGATTGTTGCTCAAAAGTGAACTACATGTTTTTTGAAGTTTTTTCTTCTAGTAGTCATTTCAATGAGATAATTATGACTCTAAGCTCTCAAGCCCTCAGGGCAAGTTATGTGGTGTGGGTTATTTCCCCACTGCATAGTGCTCATTTAGACCTCTCTGGGTACAGGAAGCAAAATTTCTGTCATTTTTTGGTTCAAAGTGTCTGAAATCATGTGAGACTGTCAGAGCCAACTGGATAATGTTTCTATAGCATGACATCAAATGCATGTGGCTTGTCTTATGATTCATCATGAAAATATCTGAGGGTGGAAGGTCTGTAGGGATGTATCAAGACTGTATAGGAAGAATAGAGACAAACTACTGTTATCTGGACTGCTTGTAGCAAGTACTTCTAAGTTGCACAGGTTTTTCTTTCTGAAGATCTAGTTTCCTTACTCCAGAAGAGTGTCCAATAGACAGCTAATTTCCTTGTAGGGCAGATGGCAGAGGAAGCACACAGGACAAAATCCTAAGTTTATTTTCTTGACATACACTCATATAACATTTGTTTGTGAGCAAAGAAGTCTAGAATGTGTTAAGGAGCTTACTGGGTTTATCTGCTCACTCTGATGAGGATTCTGATGAGATGAATTTGTGCTTTAACTTTCTATGCTATTATTACTAAAGATAACTTGTGGGGACCTACAAACTTGTATGACTAAAGGCCTATCATTTGGATGATTTCCTTCAACTCTGTGCAGTGGGATATATTTCTTACCATTTAATTAACCATGCTGATATTTTAATCTACGTGGTTTTCATAGAAAGTTTATAAATAATGATGGTATCCAAACACTCAAAATATAGAAATTAACGCCAAATGTGGAGATTTGTCATATCCATGTGTTATTATTTCCATAATATTGCAGATGAATACATATTAGGACTTAGGTGACTGCTAATTTTTTTTCAGTTCTTTCCTTCTGTTTCAAATAATCACTATACTTCTTTTTTTTTCTTAAAAATGCATGCAAAAATGCTATCCTTTTTATTTTCTTAATAAGAATTTTTATTTCTGTCTTCTTCCCAAAGCTTGAAATTACCTTCTGCACTGGTCATTTACATTAGCAATGTATTTCCCGCATGCACTGGAGTTGATCTCCAGAAACTCTCCTTATTAGTGGTAGCATATTTCAGGCTCCATAACCATTCGTTACTTGGAGAGAATTTTTAAACTTTTTATGCAATTGAAAAGTTTGATAAAGTTTTTTTACTGATACTTGTCCAGAATGTACTGGTTTAAGTCACCAGCTCATCTCGCATAGTCTCAAAAAATCTGCCATTGGTTGTTATTATTACCATTTAACAATGACACTGATGAAATTTCTGTGTACTCATATTAGGAGATGGATTTTCAGCATTGCTCTAAGCATTACCTTTACCTTTCCAGATACATATATTGCCCTATGTACTGTTATATTTTAAACAAAATATTTGATCCAATTACTTTCATTTGCCCCCATTTTGTAAAAATCAAAAGATGCAGTAAATTAAACAGATCTCTTTGGAAATATTGCACTCAATCTAAGCATACAAATGTTAGTTCTATATGCCCCTTGTGCAGTTTTCTTCTCATGATGCATATGTCTGTATTATATATTTTCATTGTTTTGTTGAGTTTTATATTAAAAATCTAACACTGGTAGAGCTGTTCTTATCTCTTTTAGTACTTTTAGTCCTTTAGAAAGGTCTGCAGTGATAGGACATGGGATACAAGGTTTTAAAATAAAAGAGAGTTGATTCAGAATAGGTGTAGGAAAGAAATTTTTTACAATGTGAAATACTGGAACACATTCCCCAGAGAGCTGGTAGATGACCCATCCCTGCAAACATTAAAGGTCAGGTTGGACAGGGCTCTAAAAAACCTGGTCTAGTTGCAGATGTCCCTGATATTGCAGGGGGTTTGAACTAAATGACCTTTAAAGATGCCTTCCAACCAAACCATTCTATAGAGGATAATGGCCAGAAATGTCACAAAGTAAACTCTTCCTCTGGTGTCTGCTAGTGCATTTGCATCTATGAGAGGAGCAAAGAAAATACTCTAGAGGACTTCAGTTTAACAGACACAGACCTTAGTCAATTTTTAAGTGAATTTTCTGGTATGGCTAGTAATTGAAAAGCTGAGTGCTGTGGGAGGAAGACTAAATGGAAATGGTGATGCAAATAATCCTCTCTCTGGTTCTCCTTCCCCGAAAGAACAGAATGGAAAGGTGTTCACAATTTTGCAGTGTTAATAGACTGCTTAAAAATAAGGTTTATAGGACATATTCTTTACTCCTCCCTCTTTAGACGTTTCTTGGGGCAAGAAGAAATGAAAGATTCCCAAGACTATTAAGAGAGAGAAAGAGGATAGATCCTCGCTCTGTAGCCCAATGCAACTATTTATGCGAAGTGAGAACTGCTTCCAGATAATCAGGCTCCTGCTACAAACATACTTTATCCCAATTAATTTTAGTGGAAAATACTCCAGAAGACTTTGTATAAGGACTGGAATCTAGGGTTCCTCCACCTCAGGGTAGAGTCATAATCACTTGTAGACTTCTGTTTGTGTCTCTGTCATTCTCCCTCCAACTTCTTCCTGCCTAGTCTAGATTCTGCATGAATGGGGAAGATGGACTGCACTATCATACAGCCTAAATTCTAGGGGTTAGAGTACTGTTCTGGTAACCAAAGAATCAAATGAAAATCTGCTTCCAAGTTTTTGTTTATTTGGTTGGTTGGTTTTTCGTTTGTTGTTGTTTTTGGTTTTGTTTTGTTTTGTTTTGTTTTTTAATACAGACTGGTTGGCAAATTCTTATGGGCTTGAACAGGAAGAATTTCACAAATCAACCTATTTTACTGGTTAAAGTCTCTAGCTTTAATTTATCCCTGCTCTGGAAAGCCTATATATCCTGCATTCCAGTTTGCTAGTGAGTTCTTTATCTGGTTTGTAATACTGTATAGTAACTTTGTATACGCCCACACTCCTTCTGCAACTCTGCATCTGAATGAAATTAGCTGAGTCAATGGGTGCTATGCTTAGTGCTGAACTTAACACTAAAGAAAAACAGAGAAATTGTAACACATATGCAGAATAGACTCATTCACAGATTTTAAATGTGGTAAGTGACAGGTCAGTGCTGAGAAGTTATTTCTCAAGATAGTACAGTCATTATGTAAGTCTAGTGTTGAAAATGTCAGTGCCTGTGAGTGATCGGGCAAGTATGCAGTGAGATAAGTGCAATATGAAATAGTAATGATGGTGCAGATTTGTGTACCATTTGGTGCAGTTAATATTTCATAATAAGTTTATCTAGTTTAGAGAAAGTAGTAGACAACTGGAATAGATTTTTTTTTCATTCAGATTAATCATATGATGTTGCAGCTTTCAGAGTTTTGTTTATAGTCTCTTCAAATGTCTCTGGTATAAATTCCCAAACTAATTGGTTTGGTGTGGTGTGGGATAGAGGTGTGGAATAGGGGTGTTTTTTACATAAAGCATGAATGTAACATAGTTATAACAGCTTACCTGGTCCCTTTAGAGTCCCACTAAATATTTATCTTTACTGAATGATTATATATTTTGTTTTGTAGCATCCTAGTGAAAAATGTTAATTTTCATCCTCATTATTTCTGACTCTCAGAGTATGCTTTCTATCATGGTTGTACTTAAATGACAAAAAAATCTCACCTTCTGTATAGACTAGTAAAACATAAATTAAGGTAGAGCCCCTTTAAATTTTGTAATCTGCTGTACTTTTGTGCTGTAAGTCTTTAAATAAGTAGTAATATCAGTATATATAAATATTCAGTAATATAAAAAATATGTGTGGCAGTACAGGCTCCCTTTTTATTACTGAATTGAAATAAATGCCATTCCACTGTCAATACACTGTGGCATTCACGTACTTTAATATTTTATTCTTTCTTCAGAGTGGCATCAACTCTACTAGGGCTAATTTGGGGTTTTGTAGAATAGAGTTGTGACAAGCGACAGAACTGATCTTAAGGAAATAGGATCTATACAAATGTGACGTGCAATAGCTTATCGTGTTACTCCCAAGTTCACCCACACCCTAATCAAATACAAAGTCTTATCACACTTTTTAATGTCATTGAAGTTGCAGCTGGCTTCCATACCGCAGGATTTCCTGTCCAAAAGGGCAAGGGGTCGTCAGAAATTTAAGAAGCCTTAGCGCAGTGTAAGCCATTTAGAAGAATGGCAAGCAAACAATGTATGCCCTGGGTATGCTGAAGTACAGAAGTCCAGAAATCTTCTACATCGCAGTACAGATCAACGTGGTGAACTCTGCTTCCTGCGCGTCTCTTTTCCTGCAGATTTTTGCACTTCCATGCAAAATTTTCAATGCTTTCTGTCACCCGGGAGGCACGGGCCGTCCTAAGGAAGGCTCTCCCGCTAGTGCCCCGTCCTTGCCCTCCATCCCGGGCGGGTGGGAGCGGCAGGGCAGGTTGCGCGGTGCCGGGAGAACCCACCTAGAGGGCCCCCTTGACGCCAGCACAGCCTCTGCCAGGCAGAGCCCTCTCCGCAGCCGAGCCCAGTCTGCTGCAGGACCAGTGCCACGCAGCCCGACACTGTCCGGGGCTGCCGCGGCTGCTGCTGCTGCTGCTGCTGGGCGAGGAGACCAGCAGCCCGAGGGCAGGCTGGAAATTCTGGTCCGGGAAAGGGAAGTGTGAGCCTGTTGACTCTGCATTGCTTCAAAATAGATGTCGTCTCTGTAGCCTGGGCTTAAGAATCTTCCCGAGGATATTTGCCAGAGCGTAAGGAGTGATAACTACTGTCTGGGAGCTGAATTGGGAAAAAAGGACAGCAGAGAAAGAATGCTTAGGTAACACGGGACTTATAGCTTTGCTTTCGTTTTGCAACGTACAAATTGATGCACGTGGGTTTATATACAGTATAATATCAAAACAGAACTAGACTCTGCAGTGAGAGTCAATAGCTTAGTCATTTCACTTAAAGGGAGCAGTCAGCCTTATTACGGGGTTAGACAGCAAAAATGAATTTGATCATGACATGATCATATCCCTTGATGGTATCTAACCATAGTCCTGTCCTATGGAGTGGAAAAAGCATACTTCCTTCCTTCTTTCTTAGCTGAAGAAACAAAGTCACAGTATCAAATTCAGAAAGAAGTTTGGGGTTGTTCTACAAGGCTATTAAACATCTTCCTGTTCCCCAGGCTCCTTAGAAAGGAAAACTGCATTAAATTGATCATTGGTGAATATGTGTCTAAGAAAGAAGAAAAAGCAGTATTCATTTCTGAACATGGCAAAGCAATCTGAAGTTACACATCTCTCCCTAAACACTGATTTGGCACAGATGGCAAGAAACTATCTCTTAACTAACCTTTTCCAACTGTCCAAAATGCTGCATATGAAGATGCTTTAATTCACAGTCAAAGCACTTGGATTTTTATCAAGGCAAACTGTTGGCATTGTCAGAACAGTTTCTGTATACTGATTAGTTTAATGTTTTTTTTAAAATAGCAAGTGATGCATAAATGGATGGACGTGTACCTAGAAAACCCTATGAGAAGTCTTTCACTGGATCCTGGGAATTTTTATTTTTGTGGATTACACTAATTCTTGCAATAATCCCTGCTGTTGACTGCTCATGCAGTTGTTCTGGCATGCATCTATGAATACCATAACAGATAAATCAGTCTGACAAGGAAAACACTAATGTTGGAAGACCTGTGAACATGATGCATGTGAATAATTTCCCCTTTAGGAGGCATTCATGGATATGGTGAGTAATCAATACATATTATAGACTGTTAAACTCAAAATGCTTGTTTGCAAAATACTGTGACAACTACCAGATGCTATGTCTTTACCTAAATAAATGTCAAGTGAGGACTAACAGAGCTATGAGAAAAAAAGAAAATCTAACAGAGATAGTAGTTATGAAGTAATATGAGTTTAGCACTTCTTCATATTTATAAAATAGGAAAGTCATAGAAATTGTATTGTTATGGTCATGTTTTCTTACATAAGTATTTTGAGCAAGGTGATGTATTTTCTTCCTGTATCAAATGAACAGTTCTTCACATTTCTTTCTTAGCCTGACTTGAGGAAAAATAATGAAGGCATATTTTCCCTCCTATATTTTGTTTGTCCCGGAACTTATTTATTTATATACTTGCAAGTGACCTGAAAAAATGCTCATTTATATGGTAATTCAGTAATCATTTATTGAAGATATGCATAAATGCTGTAAAATGTTTTTCTGTGGTAGGTTCTCAAGTGTGGCCGTTTGAAAGACAATCATATAACATTAAAATCCCTTTATCATCATTGAAACATCTGTTTCCTCTTTGAATCACAGGCATCTATAGTTCTTCCTGACTTAAAAATCTTTCTTCTTGCCTTGCAATACACTGCAGTCAACTTGCTTATAAATTCTACCAGTGGTTGTTGCGTCATGTCTTCCTCCTGATGCTGGAATTAGTGTCTTGGTTAGTGCTTAACGAACATTATTAGCTACGGCAAAAATACTTCCCCATAAAACTTTTGCCCTTTGGGCAAATACTGAGTCTCTCAGAATACTGGAAGCAAACGCGCTGTGGAAGCTCCTTACCCAAAGCGGCCCAAGAGCTGCGGCAGGCCGAGGGGCCGGCTGCAGGGCGGCGTTGGCAGGGCAGCGCCGGCCGGGCAGGCTGGCGCTGCGCGGGAAGCGAAGGGAAGGGAAGGGANGCCTCTGTAACGGGCTTCGAGAGCCAGCTGCAAACCACACCCCCCAAAAACTAACAGCGAGATCTCGGGTGTGTTTCATCTTCCTTTGTGGCCGCTTTTTTTTTTAGCAGAGTGTGCTGGAAAGGACACTGCAGGTGTGCCCGCACCTGACAGGGAAACCGCTTCCATTATCTTCTAAGAATATGGTTTACTTCTGTTTTAACTAACTTAAAGAAGTGTTTTAAGCATTCCTAAACCCACATGTTAATCTCCTGACTAAGCATTTTTCAAACATGAACACCGAAGTCTTGCTGAAAGGCGTTTGGAATGAATCGGCTGGTTTTTTATTTATCTTCCCTAAAAGCTAGTTACCTGTCTTCGCTGTCTGCTCCTTGCCAGCCCTTGCTGTCTGTCACAGTATGTGAGCCCATTGTCTGGGGAAGCCCAGCAGAAGTGTTTGCTGGGAAGGCATAGGAAGATAATTATATGTTCTATATTTGCTGCTTTAACTGAATGCAAACCATACCATGATTTCTGCCTGCATTTCTGCTTACTTAATCACAGGCCTTAATTTAGAATGCAAATGTTTTTAGCATGCTGCTGTTCATCTCAGCTCTCGGAGAATAGGCAAATTTGCTTATTCATGCTACAGTAGGTCTGTAAGTGGCATTTTTCAGTGTCAGGATGTTAAGTTGCCAGTCATTGCTTTTCTTTTAAATCTGAACCTTCAAAAAATCGTGCACTGCCTGTAAGGTATGCTGTCCTTTTCTACTGGGAATAGAAATTGTCATGAAGTGTTCTGTATATACATATATATGATCTCTCATGCTACTTTCAGATGTCCTTTAAAGGACGACAGTGAAGATAGAAGAATATCTTTCATGGGACACAAATAGTTTTATGTTTAATACAAATACTAGTTGATCATCTTTAATAATGATTCTTCAATACTGATGCAACACACACATCAAAGGTGCCCTGTGGCCTGTGTTGCATGCTTCATGATGTTTGTAACCTTTGTGACCATACAGAACCAAATATTTTAGAACTAGATAATTGATATTAGAGGTATTTTCTGTACCTTAGAGACATGCATTATGCCTTCGTGTGCCAGTTCCTGCTTGTCTTACATGGAATATGGGGAGAAAGAGTTGTGGGGAATAAAAATATAAACCTTTCTGAAATACGACTTATTGTTTTGAGTATCTAGGATTTAATATTGTGTAACAAGTCAGGGAAGTGGATGTGTCTTTTGTGTTAGGCCCTCTATTTGGATTTAGGGGAAGAATAGCCAAAAAAGTGATGGCCTATAGAGTAGCGTTTGATTTGGAACCCATAAACTTTAGTAAATGTAGTGAAAATCCCAGTATCTGAACCCTCCTGATAATGTTAGCAATAGGTAGGAACGGACTACTGGCAAAAACCAGCCATAAAATGTATATGTTCCTAGGCAGTATGACTGGGAGCACAACGACATCAGACAGATAAGTGTAGCTATAATGTGAATAGACTCTAAACGGCTTATAAAACTGACACTGGAGTAGGCAAAAAAAGAGGTATTTTGTCTGAAACTGTTTCAGAGTATGGATTATAGAGAAGCAAATATAAAATACATTAAAGAGGTGCATTGGTTGGAGCAAGTGATGTCCTGGGCGAGGATAAAGTTAGGCCTGGAATTACTGACACGTTTGTGGTGATAATTGCAAGAGTAGGATTTTATAGCAACTTAGCACATTACACACTATGCAGCATAAATTATGCATCAACAGTATGCAGCCTACTGCCATTCACACTGCAAATTATTTTAGAAACATTTATTGCTGAGTTATGTAACCTGGCTTTCCTTTCCATTGCATTCTTTCTGCATTAGTGATGACAAACCAAATAAAGAGAAATATGGTATTCAATTTTAGCTTGCTTAATTGCATAAACAACTACTGCGTGTTCCTTTTAGCTTTATCATAAGGAAAATAGAAGTGAAAAAAGAATATCTGCCTTTAAACTGCCAGAGATTTTAAACTAATCCGCAGGTTAATACCTTAACTTCAGGATCAAAAATTTAACCTTTCACTGTTCATTCTTCTCAATCAAATTTCAGCCTATTAAGATTGAATAAAATTTAGTTTGCTTATCAAGGCAGTGAATAAAAGAAAAAAAAATCCTCTCTTGGTTACTTTTTAATCCCCCAATATTTACTTGACTATTATTGCTCTATAGAGTTAAATGAGAAACTGCAAATGCATGGGTATACGTGTTACCCTTTGCCTCATATTAATTTTATTACTAACTAGTTTTTCAAAAGCTTCTTAATATAATAATTTATCATCATTAACTTGATTTATCATTAGTCCTGTCTAACAGAGGTCCGAAATTACTGCAGGTTGGCCACTTTGATGGCCATCCACAAGAAGAGCTGGAAGGAGGATCTGGGGAACTACAGGCCTGTCAGCCTGACCTCATTGCTGGGGAAGGTCATGGAACAGGTCATCTTGAGTGCCATTATGTGGCACTTGCAGAACAAACAGAAGGATCAGGCCCAGCCTGCTTGGATTTTGAAAGTCAGGTTCTGTGTGATCGGCCTGATAGCATTTTATGACGAGGTGATTGGCCCAGTGGATGAGGGAAAGGCTGTGGATGTTGTCCACCTGGACTACAGGAAAGCCTTTGTCACTGTTTCCCACAGCATTCTCCTGGAAAAGCTGGCAGCCCATGGGATGGACAGGTGCACCCTTTGCTTGGTTAAAACTGTCAGGATTGCTGGGCCCAGAGAGTGGCTGTGAATGCAGTTACGTCCAGCTGGTGACTGGCCACGAGTGATTTTTCCCTGAGCTCAGGACTGGGTCCAGCCCTGTTCAATTTCTTTATTAATGATCTGAATGAGGGTGTTGAGTGCACCCCCATTAAATTCACAGATGACACCAAGCTGGGTGTTGATCTGCTGGAGGGCAGGAAGGCTCTGCAGAGGGATCTGGACAGGCTGGATCATGGGCTGAGGCCGATGGTGGGAGGTTCAACAAGGCCCAGTGCTGGGTCCTGCCCTTGGGTCACAACAACCCCAGGCAGTGCCACAGGCTGGGACAGAGTGGCTGGAAAGGACCTGGGGGTGCTGGTGACAGCAGCTGAACATGAGCCAGCGTGTGCCCAGGTGGCCAAGGAGGCCAATGGCATCCTGGCCTGGATCAGCAATAGTGTGGCCAGCAGGAGCAGGGCAGGGATTGTCCCCCTGTACTTGGTTTCTGTGCTGCTGAGGCCACACCTCGAGTCCTGTGTCCAGCTCTGGACTCCTCACTCCAAGAAAGACATTGAGGTGCTGGAGCAAGGCCAGAGAAGAGCAATAGAGCTGAGGGAGCTGGGGCTGTTTAGCCTGGAGGAAAGGAGGCTCAGGGGTGACCTTATCACTCTCTACATCTGCCTCAAAGGAGATTGAGGCCAGGTGGGGGTGGCCTCTTCTCCCAGGAAACATGTGGCAGGACAAGAGGATATGGCCTTTAAGGGGTTCAAGTTGGACACCAGGAAGAATATCTTCACTGAACATGTTGTTAAGCTTTAGAGTGGGCTGCCCGGGGAGATGGTGAAGTCACCATCCCTGGAGGTGTTCAAGAAATGAATGGATATGACACTTATTTCTACTGTCTAGTTGTCGAGGTGGTCAGTCTAAGGTTGGACTCCATGATCTTCAATGTCTTTTCCAACTCAAATAATTCTGTAATTAGTAAATCCCTGAAATAATGCAATTGTTTATAAACTTCAATCTTCTGTTTTTGCCAGTATTCTAAAATAACAATGCTATATTTTTTATTTTTGCCTCTTATGGAACTCTACATGATTTTCAGCCAGCCAAAATTGGTTTGGCTTTCCATTGTTATGCAAGTCATTCCAGTTTATAAAAGTGGAATGTGTAACTGTAAAGAAAACTGATGGAAAATGAAGATATTATGCTAATACCTGAAATAACTTTTCATTATGTTCTTAGGACATGATGAGTCACCTCAGCTCACGAAGTTGTCATGGGGAACTGAATCTGACCAGTGCTATGCCCTTCTCATGGCATAACTCTTCGCTTCTAACTGCATGTTTCATGCAGTATTTATTAATCTGCTTTTTCTAGAACTTTATTATTTGTATTTTATTGTGGGGAAAGAAAAAAAAGCTTCTTTCCTAACTGCATTTCAATACAGTATTTAATTTGTTTCCGTATATTTTATACTTAACATAAAAACACTAGAGGAACGTCTCAGTTTATCCTTTGGAAATCTGGATTTGAACCTGAATTTGGAGAAAAAAATGGTTTCTTAAACTAAGAAGCAATCTTTTTAAGAGCAAAGAATTTTGGTCTCTGAACAGTAGATTTTCACAGTACTCCTAAATATGAAAGGTCACCTAAATCCCTGTTTTCTTATGCTCAATGGCAGGTGTAACTTTTCTCCAGGCATAGTCAAAGTTTATTTCTCAAGTTAGAATGAACGTAGTGAGATCTAGTAAGATACTGACTGAAACAAAGAGTTTAATTTTAAGGTATCTTAAGCCTTTTCCTTTGTATTCTAACACCTTATTTGCCCAGTAGCATCTAACCATCATCCAGCATGCTGAATATCAGATAAGAGGTGAAATAATTTCTGCTGTTTGGAAGCAGGGCAAGGATTCATTTGTTTATTTTTTATATTAGCAGTCATTTGACCTACTGTAATGTTTGCATGTGAAAAGTTGAAAGTACTCCAGATGCCATACTCAGCTAAGCCTGCCAGCACCCCTGATGGGTAGGTGAGCTGTGTATCTGTATATGTGTATGTAAATTACACCGCTTACCACAGAAGTGCTCTATAGTCTTCCATACAATAGTTATGGCACTTTTGCATGCAAAATTTCTGCTCGGGTGAGATAATTTAACCATACGAGCTAATATAAACGCTAATTTCTCAATTTGGATGTCCTAGATAAATGAGTATGCTGTTGGGATTTTATTCTATTTTTCCAGGATAATGAGATCACATAACCTGCATTTTCAGATTACTGTTATATTTATATTAGCACAACTGACTCAAATGAAACTTTTTTATATTTGAAATGTGGATCTTGCCAAGCCCCATCTTCTGGTCTTCTGTCCTCAGCATATAATCTACAAATGAAGCTGTTATTTTGCTGCCTTGATCCTTTTGATGTACTGCTGTTTTTTATTAATTTGGATTGAAAACACTTTGAAACATTATGTCTCATTATAAGTAGGGAACATATTTTAACCAGTCATTTTCAGGCTAAGTTAAAGTCACTTTTTGAAGCATCCTATAAACTTGCGGAAAGTCTTGCTGTCACTAGATATAATCCTGATCTATATCTTCTTGGAAAATCAAGTCACAGTAGTAGAAACTAAACTGAAGCTTCTTCTACTCATAAAACACCTGTTGAGTGTTCATGCAGTTCTTCTACAGTCTTTTCACTCTTACCCGCTTACAAAGACTTACCTTTTCCTTGGGAAGGTAATTTATATATAAATAATACTGCAATTTCACACAGCAAAAATTACCCTGTACCACTACCTCCTAGGTATAATTTAATAATTAAGAAAAAAACCTCAAACCCATTTAAATTATTATTACATTAAGTACGATTGATTACATATTACTTATTTATGCTGTTTAATTTATAGAGTATTTTGTAAGTAGGTTAGTGGCTGCTTATATTGTTTCTGAACATTCTGGCCTGAGTTTAGTGGGTATGATGTTTATTCACAGAGGAGTTTATTTGAGGAATTTGGCTCCTACTGGAAAAAGAAATTATAATATTGAATATAAATTATTAGCAAGTTTACTTGAAATCTATGCATTTGGCATTCATAGACAGCCAATTGTCCAGGTCTGTAAGTGAAGATTGACTATTTCGTTTGATATTTTCAACACAGTATTTGTGGGCAGGGAGAAGAGTAGAGAGAAGGGGAGAGAACAACAAAAGATGTTGAAAGCTGACAAAAAATGAAGAAGGTTGGTCAAAAATTATAATTTGCAGCTTATTGTACTCTCACCTCATTAAAATAGAATTAGTTAGGTTTCAGGGACTCACTATACTAAATGGCAATTTTTGTTCCAATATTAATTCAGTCTTGCGTGCTGAAACCTAAACTGAGTACATGATGCTAGATGTTTTTTGTGACTCACTTAACTCTTTGATCATTGCAGAATGATTTAAGATAATTGTTATTTTAACCATTACAAAGTACGAGAATATTTCCAGTAAAAACTACTTGTCAGTAGATGTTAATAAACAGAATAATTTTCCCTCTGTGACTCACTCCATGGAATTAGTAAAATGAAGGGCACGAAATAAAAGGCTTCAAAGGAGTGGATAGAATCAAGCACAGCATCTGAAAAAGGAATTAATACTTTTTCTTAAGAAACTATTTTTAAGTGTCTGATACCTTTATACTATGAAGCATGTAAAAATATGAACAGAAAGAAAGGGCATTTGTTTCTCTAATTTTACAGCTAGATAAATTGATATTCCTAGATTACCTTGAGAATTTATTACTACTTTTAAAAATGTGTAGTGAAAAAAGGTATGAAAATTTGTGTTTTGCCTTATTTAGGCAGTAACTCTTCTGTTGTTGTGAACTGAATAAAACAATTCCCTGAATATTAAAGATATTCAGCCTCTGGAAATCTGTAGTGAAAACGAGTATACCCAAGTCTCAAATTCAGTTATGTGAAGGAATCTGTTTCTTTTAGTTCTATTTGGCTTAGTTAATTTCTCAAAAAGATGATTGCTAGTCTACTTACGTCACAAATTTTAATTTTACTGAATGACTTTATTCAGTAATGTTGCAAAAAATGTGGATGATTTAATTTTTTTTCTGAAGTGGCATGGCTTCATATTTTAAATTATCTGAAGCGATTAGTTTAGATTGCATTATTTCATATTGTCTCCTTTTAATTGGTTTACTTTGGTATGACAGATGATGGCTGTTCCCTTCATGAAAACAGATAATTCTTACAGAGGTGAAAAGAGATGACTTTTCCTGTTTCCATCTGCAATGAAATCTAGCTGCTTATGTAATGATTTTTGTATAACACTGACCAAATTCTTAGCTTTAGCCAGTACCAAATATTTGATCTGATACATTTTTAATGTCAGTAGCTGAGGTTTAAATCATATGGATTATGACATAGATGTAACTCTTACAGAATGTTTGTGTGTTCTTTGCAAGCTCTTGGGCTTGGCACAATAATTATTTGGTGAAATTCAAAGGTCAGTTCTATGCCTAGTTGAACAAAAACATGATCTTTAGAACATTTTACGAAAAAAAAAAAGGAATTCCATATTGTGTCATAACGTTTTATATTCCATTCCTTTCATGTGTCTTATTCAGATTATTAATGGATTTATTTTTCTTTACAAATTTATTTGAACAGATTTTGAAGGTCAATTTCTTAAACCATCAGTTTTTTAAGAGCAATTCATTTTCTGTTGATGTCAGTATACTCTCTATTACTCACAAACAAGGAAAAGTTTTCAGTTTAACTTCCTTTAAACTGGAAAAAAAAAAAGTACAGCTAATTTTTTATATACCTTGGAGTTCACAACAGGGCAAGCCCTTCACGGTGAAATAGCCTTTCTGGTAACAGTAGAAGCATCAAGCTTAGAGTTTTATAGACCCCAGTGATAGATGCACATGGATGCTAGGGAAAAAAATGTTTCAAAAGTTGTTTTTGTTTGCCTTTGTATCTGTGACAGCCTATCTCTCTACAGTATCCAACTATATTCTCTATAGGCAAATAATGCCTTCAGGGAACAAGGAATGCCCTCAGGGAAGGGAGTAGATTTTAGATATCAAATGATTAATTGCAGTGTTATTTTCATTTAGTGTGCAATTAAATACTTGAGTTATATTAAAAATAGCAGGTTGACTGTGTTTTTGAACTGCTATTTTAAGGAGAAAATTTAGTTTGGTGGATCTGGACTTAAGTTGCTATTTTTTATTTTTACTGAATATTGACTAATAAAAAATTATCTTGATATAAAAGATCATAGAATAATAGAATGGTTTTAGGATGGAAGGGGCTTACGGATTCATCTAGCTCCAACCTTCATGCCATGGGCAGGAACTTTGCACTAGACTGGGTTACTCAGAGCTTCATCCAGTTTTGTCTTCAACACCTCTAGGGATGGAGAGTCCACAATCGCTGGGTAACCTGTTCCAGTGCCTCACTACTCCCACAGTAAGAAATTTCTTCCTAATATCTAACCTAAACCTCTTTCTTTTCGGTTTAAAACCATTCCTTCTTGTCTTTGTCCTTGTAAAAAGTCACTCTCTGGCTTTCCTGTTGGTCCACTGCAGGTACTGGAAAGTGCTGTAAGATCTTCCCAGAGCCTCCTTTTCTATAGGGTGGATGTCCCCAGCTCTCTCAGCCTTTCATCATAGGAGGGGTGTTTTATCCATCTAATCATTTTTGTGCCCCTCCTCTAGATCCACTCCAACAGGTTCATGTCCTTCTGATGCTCAGAACCCCAGAGCTGATGCAGCACTGCAGGTGGGGTCTCATGAAGGCACAGCAGAGGGGCAAAATCCCCTCCCTGGCCCTGCTGCCCACACTGCTCTGGATGCAGCCCAGGACACGTTTGGCTCTCTGGGCTGTGAGTGCCCATGGCTGGGTCACATTGAGCTTTTTGTTCACAAATACCCCTAAGTCTCTTTTCCCAAAGCTGCTCTCGATCCATTCTCCAGGTCTACAATTTTATGCATCTTACGCATTTTTGAAATCTTGTTTTCAAGGTCTGTGAATTTAAGAATGTCATCTTCCACTGTTACTTCTTGGGATAATTTGTCTTTAATTGAGTAAGTGTAATAATTGAAAAAGGAGTGAGGCATGTCATCCATACACATTCGCAGGACTTCAGACAGAGGAACAAGTATCATGTCACATTCAGTATCTAGATACATTCAGAAATGTATGGAAATCAATGCTCAACTAAACTAAGATGTCATATTAAGGACAAAAAATTCAATTTTCATAGGTTGTATTTAGTGAAATAACAACGTACAAATCATACCATCCTCCAATAGCAGGTTTATTTACTAAAATAGTACTGGTGTGAGAAGGAAATATATTGAATTTTGCATTTGATTGCATCTATTCATCAACTTATTTATATCTAGGCATCTAAATAATAACTAGTCTTCCACCTTCAGATACTTTATTTAATTTTTAAAATCGGATAGAGGAATTTTATCCAGCGTTTTTCAACTTATGGAGAATCTGAAAGTTCCCAGGAATTGTCTTGAAATCTGTCACTCGTCTTTTTCCCTGGCATTGTAAAGTATCATTTCATGCAATAGGTCTCATCGCATAACTGTCATAACAATCATGGCCTATAACTGCTATTTGGCTTCTGTGTTTCGCTTTTCCTCAATATTTTGATTTATGAACAGTGGGTCTGGACTTTTACAGGCATTCCAAAGTAGCCACACAATTTAATTTGCTATATTTGGCTTCTGTGTGTATTCTACTATATAACAGTTTTTTTCATCTGGCATCCATCATGTCATCTTTGTAGTGTCTTATCTCCTTGTTTCCAAATAAACCAAACAGACAAGGTGAAATAAAAAACGTCATTTTCCCCATAAGTTACTTAAGGTTTTGAGGTATGAAGAAATTAACACCTGGGACAAAAGTGGGAGAAAAATTCCTTGAATGTTAGGGTAGCATCATACAGAAAAGCATATTTTCATGTACAGGCTGAGACATACCCAGCCCTACATCCACTTATTTTTTGACATAACTTCAGCCCTTCCAGATTTCTTACTGGTCATCTCAAATGCTGAGAGAGTGTAGTTTTCTTGTCTTTAACACTGAAATCTTAGAGATTTGAGGGAGGTTACAAATCAACCTCTTCTTTCTTTGTTACTGTTTGGAGTTTTCACCTTAAATGTCTTGGGAATGCCCTTCAGGGTAAAAGTACAGCAGACACTGTGCAGTTCCCCCAGGGAATTTTCAGTTCTTTTGGATAACTGGCGTAGAAAGTGGTCTTTCTCGTGGAATATCTATGAAGGTATAATAATCCTAGAAATTTCCCAGATGAAGAAAGTACTGCTGTGTTTTTGGGTTTGTAGTCCCCTTTCTAATTCAGGAATATTTTGAATATCCAGCCCGCAAATACTGAAATTACCCTTTCCAATATTAGGCAGGTTTTTATTGGGGGGGTTAGTTTGGAATATTAGACACTATATCTGGATAAAAATACAGTTAAGGTGCTATGTTGGTTATATGTAAAATAAGCATTTTCAACTTTTAAATGCTGTTATGCTTAAATCATTGAAGCACATATTGGTGAGCTATATATTATACAGTATCTTTAGCAAGAGTGGAATCTCTATATGCTGTATAATCCTCGAAGCCTAATCATATTTCTTTCTGTAGGATTTTATTTTGCAAGGAGATATGGCTTGTGGTGAACTAACTGCCACTGGGAATGCCACAGTCACAAAAAGGTATCCATGCTGAGCTGCAGCTGAGCTAATATCTGCCTATTTATGGCAACCAACAGGAATCAGAGATTAAGTCATAATAAGGTAGGGATTGTACCAGCTAGAGGCTCACTTGTTTGTTCCATGAAGTAGAAGAAGGATTTTAGAGATGATTTAGAGCATTGCTTATCCCCTGCAAAGTGACTATGAATAAAAGTTTTAAGAGGTTTTTTGCATAATGAACATTTTTGAACCATGGCTTCATGCAATCCTTCTAGAAGATCAGATGCTCAGGCCATTGTTTCATTTGTTATACTATATATATAAAAAACCCCAAATTCTGGGAGACAAAATGGAACTACTTCCTGGAACAGAATACAGTATAATGCATCAGAATCTGCCTTTAGAACTTGTATATAGAAAAGATCTGATCATACAGGTAGTGGCATCTATATTAAGAATAACAAAATAATAAAATCACTAGTGAAAACAAACACACCTGCAATTTTTCAGTCTTTCTCTTTGCAACTTTCATTGAAATGTTTCATTTTTGCCATCCCACAATAAAAAAAAATAAATTAAAAAAAGCCCAAAAATGCTAACCTTCTTATCTAGTACTTAGGAAGATTTTGATACTTGGAAAATATAATATACACAAACATACTTGTGACTGTGAGTTTAAGTTCACTGCTTTCCCAAAATGCCATTTACTTTCCATATATACACAGGTATTTTACTGGATTTTAATCAAGTGAACAGACATAGAATGCTGTGGGGAGGAAGAAGTGCTTTGAAACTCTCCTATATATATGAGTATTTATATATGGGGTTTTTTTCCTGGTTTCTTCAAGAAATGAGGCTTACACAATCATTTCTGTCTCCTCCCTTTTATATCTTTGGAACCTGTCGTCTGATTTCAACCAAACCTTAGATGATAGAATTTTAAAACTTAAGATCTTTTATAAAACAGTGTTGGTTAGAAAATGCCTTGTTTGTGCTATCCCTACAGAAATTACTTCTGTGTCCTGGCAGTGACCAGGCAAAGCCCTTGTAGAGCTATTTGTCAGGTCCATGCTTCCTGGGTCCTGTACCCTCAAACTGAGCTTGTGCCGGTGCGTCACTGGAGAGAGAGATGTCTAGGCTTCACGTTCTTCATGCAACAACTTACTGTTGCAATTCAGGTGTATTGTGGCAATGATGCCACTGAAGTCTGTTATTACGCATGGGTGAGAAGCAGTAGAGCCCAAGCATTATCCGTGTAGACATGTTTGGGACAGAAACAACAGACAGAGTGGAATCTGCAGTAATGATTAGCCCGTTGTTGCGTTCTCTCCTCCGGAGAGAAGCGGCAAGATCTTTTGCAGTGGCTCGTGGGATGGCTGGCCGCCGCTTTAGTCTATGGGAGGGTGTGCGGGGGCTCGCTCCCAGACGCCTGCCCCCAGGGCCCGAGCGTGTGCACGCTCTCTCTGGCTGCGGTGCTCTAGGGCAATGCACGGCTGGATCGTGCTGAGGCGGGGCTGCTCCGGTGAATCGGTTGGCCCGCGTCCACCCTCCGATGGTAAAGGCGCAGGAAGAGGTAAAAGAGGCAGGGGTGGCTCTTCAAGCAGGTTTATTCTGGGGAGCGGAGGTTCCAGGAACACAGGGAAACTGGGGACGAAGAGCCCCGAGCTGGACTCGACAACACAATATATACCGATGAGCAGGGGCGGGGACACCGTCCCTGTATGGCAGGAACAGGGGGGTTTTGGGAACAAGAAGGTGGGGGGGAGAGCGCACCACAACAGTCCATATCTCTGATAGCCACAGATGTTAATCTCTTAACATCATAGTCTGAATATTTTCAAGAATCCCTCATACAGATCTTAAGTACTTTAGCTGCCTCTGAACTCTCGAAGAATGCCCTTACAGAATGGCAGGCTAGTCCAATTGTGTTACCCTTCCACATTATCAATAGTATAGGTAAGAGACAGGATTGGGAAAGCACCAGAACCTCTCAGAACAGCAATGATGTAATATTTTCCTTATCGAAAATGTGCTCAGTATTTTAACTGTCAGTTATGGAAAACAGAGAATGAGATAGTTAGAAGCATTCCTAAATTTCATAAAAACCTCCTCTTCTTTCCTAGGTGTTCACCAGTGCTTGAGGTACTCTAAAAATGCTGAGTACTCGAGATGCCTCAGTTTTAGGTTTCAGGAATGTAAATTGAGGACATCAATACATTTGGAATGAGATTTGTTGTAGCAGCAGTGAGTGCTGCAGGCTTTAAGATGTATCATATTTCTGATATCAGAAAAGGTTTTGGCATCCTGGATAAGTTTTTCGCTATCGTTAATGTTTTTTAGGGGATACTTTAAAGAACGCACTAATGTGCTTGCCCGTCTTGAAAAGGTAAGGAAGACATTTTTTCTAGTGTTCTGAGTCACTTAGGAGATCACATAGAATCAAAGAATGGTTTGGGTTGGAGGGACCTTTAAAGGTCATCTAGTCCAACCCCCTCAGCAATAAGCAGGGACATTTTCAACTAGATCAGGTTACTCAGAGCCCCTTTCCACCCTGACCTTAAATGTTTCCAGGAAAAGGACATCCACCACCTCTCTAGCAACTTGTTCCAGTATTTCACTACCCGTATTACAAAAAATTTATCCCTTAGTTCTAGACTGAGCCTGCCTTCTTTCAGCCTAAAACCATTACTGCTTGTCCTATCACTCTGTTAAAAGGTCTGTGGCCATCTTTCTTATAAGCCCCCTCTCAGTACTGAAATACAACAATAAGGTCACCCTGGAGACTTCTCCATGATGAATAACCCCAGTTATTTTAGCCTTTATTTGATATTTATACTATCCCTCTGATCATCTTCATGGCCCTGCTCTGAACTCACTCCAACAGGTCCATGTCTTTCCGACATGTGCTGAGTACTCCAGAGCTGGACACTCTACTCCAAGGTGGGGTCTCACCAGAGCAGAGCAGAGGGGCAGAATCCCCTCCCTGGCCCTGCTGCCCACCCTGCTCTGGATGCAGCCCAGGACACGTTTGGCTCTCTGGGCTGTGAGTGCTCATGGCTGGGTCATGTCCAGCCTCTCACCCACCAGCACACCCAAGTCCTTCTGGGCACAGCTGCTCTCAATCCCTTTATCCCCCAGCCTGTGTTGATGTTGATTGTTGCCCCAACCCAAATTCAGGACCTTGCATCTGGCCTTGTTCAACCTCATGAAATTCACAGGAATTCACTTCCTGAGCTTGTCCAGGTCCCTCTGGCTTGCATTCCATCTTTCAGGTGTGTCAATAGCACCACTCAGCTTGGAGTCACCTGCAAACTTACTTGATCCTACTATGTAATTGGTGAAGATAATGAGCAGTCCTGAACCCAGTATAGATCCCTATGGGACACCACTCATCACTGATGTCCATCCAGACACTGAGCTAGTTATCACTACCCTCTGGGTGCAACTATCCAGCCAATTTCTCATCCACTACATAGTCTATCCATCAAATTAATCTCTCTCCATCTTGGAGAGAAGGATGTTGTGGGGTACCATGTCAAAGACTTCACAGAAGTCCAGGACATCCATAGCCCTTCCTTTGTTTACTGATGTAGTCATTTCATCATGAAAGACCACCAGGCTGGTCAGGCAGGTTGCCCTTGGTGAAGCCATGCTGGCTGTCTTGAATCACCTCCAGGTCCTCTAAGAACATTAGCACAGTTCCTAGGAGGATTGCTCCATGATCTTCCCAGGAACAGAGGTGAAGCTAACAGGTCAGTAGTTCCTAGAGTCCTCTTTTCACCCTTTTTAAAAATGGATGCAATGTTTTCCTTTTTCCGGTCACTAGGGACTTCACCTGACTGCTGTGATGTTTAGGTAGCTACAGTCAAGGATTTTCACGTGAGACTTTCAGTTATGAATCAATGCAGTTTCATTTTCAGGAGGAAATGTGAATATATTGAACTCTTTTTTTTACATTAGAGGTCAGGACAGGGAAATAGAAAAATGACGTGCAAATATGTTCAGTGATATATATTGTTATTGCACGTAGGTTTTCAACTACTAAACATCAGAATTCCTCATGTACTGTGAAATTGAATGGCAAGTATTGGATAATTTTTGTATTCTAAATACATATCTGCAATGATAGAAGATGGCGGAGTCCAAGAGAATTCTTATTAAAAAAACCCCCCATAATTTTAGAAAGGTAACTCTTGATGAAGATGTGCTTGAGATGGTAAAAGAAATGTCTCGCCTGTGGGTCCTCTGTAGTTGCAGAGTTTTAAGGGCAAGTTTAACCAACATGGCTAGGCAGATTTAACTACAGACCACTGGATTTTCTAATACGTCTCTGTTAGAGCTGTGTTGGCAAAATAGAAGAAATCAATGGGGTTTAATTGGCCACTGGAACAGACTTTCAATAGCATATTGGAGAAAAGCATGAAAGTAATTGACTGTTGCATGTTAAAAATAGCCATGAAGAGGTTTGTACAATGTGGAGCCTATGAGAGCAGGGCAGATAGAAAATCCATTATAGTGAATGAATTCATTCAAGTACTTTTTTCTTGATTCATTGGTTGGGGATTTTTTTGCCTTGTTTTGTTTTGTTTGTTTGTTTGTATTTTTTTACCTGTCATTTTTGAGGACCTAATTTTTGGAATAACGGGGATCTGGTAGAATTGCTTTAGTGATGCAACTGCTCATATAAGTAAGTATAAGTGATATGTAAAATGTGTAAACTTAATATTTAAGTATATTTTAAATTATATTTGATATGCATTTGGGTTCTCTTTGTATTTTAACTATTAATATTTTAAAAAATGTATTAATTATTTACCTTTTCAAAAATGAATTACTACCAGCTAGTGATCAGCTACTTGTCTTAAGATTACAAAAACAAGGAAAAAGAGATTGACAAAAATGTGAATGAATTAGATTCTTGGTGTAATAATAGATCCATAAAGAAAGTTCAAAAAGTGATTTAAACCTTTGAAAATAGGATTTATAACAGTAGAAAACGTTTTCACCAAGGCATTCTTCGAAAAACATTCTTTGGTTTCCATCAATACCAATAGCACTTGGCTTGAGTTGCATTAATAATTTCAACATGTAAAAAGGTAGTTCACTGGATAAAGGTAGTTCTGTGCTGGAGCAGTCTGCCAAGCTCAAATGAGAGTTTATGATTTTGATGGTATCCTCGTACACCAAAAATAACAGCGAGAATGCAGAATTTGTTTTCTCACATTCCACAGTCTTGTAGAATGCCCTGAATACTAGGCTACATAGTGATCTTAAGGGTCTTTATTGCAATTCTTTCTGCTGAGATGTTGCATTTTGCATAGAATGCTCCCGTAGTGGTTCTGTATCAAGGTGAATAGGGCAATCAGCAAACAGCAGAAGCAATTAAATGTAGATCCTATTGTCTCATGGCAGAACTCTATAATAAATTATGATGCCCCTAGCAGCAGCTTCTTATCTCAATAGGTTTTTCATCTCAGTGAGAAAAACAGATTAAAAATAATTTATGAATAATCCAAATTGATTTTTAGGGTTTTTTTAAATGAGATAACCAAATCAAAAATCTATTTACTTCATCAGTATTATTTGCAAACTTCTTTCTCCTTTTCCTTGTTAGATTATTTTATAATCCTTTAATACAAAGGGCTTACACCTCATTTCGATTAAAAAAAACTAACACAGCTGAGCACATCTGCTTTCTATAATTGAAGATAACTTTGATGATAGCTTTCAATTTCACTATGCTGTGTAATTCAAGTATTTTCAACCTGATCTGGTATGAAATATCTCTTTAAAATAGTCTCAAGATAGTAATCTATTAAATTAAAAGTAAAGTATACAGTGTACTTATTATCCATGCATCACAAATCTAATAATTCTATTATTTCTGCTGAAGATTTTCTGTATGTATTGTATGCCCATACAAAATGCATATTTTCCTGTAATTTCTGAATTCTAATGTTTTCGAATAAACTAAGTAACAAAAAAAATATATTAAGGGTTTGTTTGGTTTTTTTTGCCAACATGCTAAACTGTTACTAACAGTTTGGATATCTTTTACTGACAGGCTAATTTTCTCTTACATTATTCATTAATTATTTGGGTGAAATTTTATATCACTTTAGTTCCTTTGTGCATATTCTATTGTAATGTAATATCTGAAATACAGTGACAAGCATACTATGTTTTTTCTATCTCATTCAATTATAGAAATAGTTTCTATTTTGGTTTAGCTTGAGTATTGGGCAATATGTTACATTGTTTTTGCTTTTCCTCACTAGACAGAAAGGATAGATGTTTTAAAAGATGATTTTTATAAGGTGTATGTTCAACAGCTTCCAGATAACATTTCAAGCATGTAATTTGAGTCATGTTTAAGAACGCTTTTTTTTTTATTTCTTCAATAATGCTCGGTACATTTTCTGCTTTTTTGCATTATATTTCACATTTCACTATTATTTCCAGTACTTTTATGATTATATTGTGAGTTACTTTTAGTTCCTATTAAATACTTTCATGTTTTCTTTATAAGACAACATTAGTACCTCTGATATGTTTTTTCTATATCGTTCTTGCTGCACATCTTGCTGCAAGCATTATAGAGCGCTGATACCAATAACATACAGGATGGAAAACATGACTGCTGCTGGAACCTAACAAAGAGTTTTCTCTCCTTATTTTTTTTAAGGGTAGTAGATTCTTGAGAAAATGTTTTCTGAAAAGGGATAAACTAGCAAACATCTCACCTTATTTTCTTGGTATGGGTTTTTTTTCCCCCACTCATTCAAGATGAAATATCTTCAGCATAAGTTTCAGAATACTTCTTGCATGATTTTTTTCTCACATACCCTACTTCTGTGTTTAGATTGTTACTATAAATATCAGAAAGTTTCTAGTGAATTATATTCTCATTGGTGAGCTTTTAGTACCCAGTAGTGCTTTTTAGCTCTGTATGTGATTAATAGGTCAGTTCTGAGTTCTCAGAGTACTATTTCAGTGCCTCATAATCCAGCTCTGCTGTAGCTAATTTCATTGAGACGTCAGCAGCTATTATTCTCTCCAACGTTACTGGTATTGCTCTTAAGGACCCATGTGACTGCTCTTCTCTGTTTTCTCTAGTCCTAATGATATCTTTCATTTTGCAACACATCAGAAACCTGTTTTAATGTAACTGGACTTCACTTCCACTGTGTCGTCATTAAGCCCTTTTATGTTGACATTCACATATTAAAAAAAGGATCATGTGCAGATTTCTGGACTAAGTTTTCGATAAAAAAGGACCTGTGTTCTCATTTCAGTCAGGAAGAAAGAAACAAAAACTCAAGCCAAATGTAATATTAATGTATTAATTAATTAATTAATTAATTATTACTGATCATATTAAGTGCAGAATAATCTTATGGATCTGCTAACTGGATAAAAGGTACATTGCTACAAGGAGTGTAAGGAGAATTAAAATCTTCCGTAGTAAATGGTCTTTTGCTTTCCAGTAGTCATGAATCTATTTTGACTGAATATTAAATAGAATTATAATTTCAAGTGGCTAAAAGATAATGGGTACAGTGGAAACCCAAAAACTCAGGATAGATTTAGGGAAAAGCTTGATTAGGTTATGAGAAGAATTAGGTGGGATAGTGATGCTCTAGATATTCTTTAAAAGTAGCGAATGTGGGTAATTTGAAAATTATGCCAGGGTTAAATGATTTGTAGAAGCACTACAAAGTAGTTGCTGTCTCTAATAAATTTCTGTTGAGAAAAATATTTTCAGAAGGTGTATGAGAAATTGCCATGATTGTAGAAGCAAAGCACCCTGCATACCTGATTTTATTTTTACTCTGTAAAGTATTTTTGACATTTTAAATTGCTCTTTTTTTTCTAATGGAAGCAATAAAACCTTATGTCATAGTTCTCAAATGGCCTACTTAAGTATCTTTGAAAATTGTACAGTAATTATTGGACTGAATTTTTTTAAGGCTTCATTCTGCAGAACCAAGACTTCGGATTGAGATTTTTTGAGTGAATTCTGTTTTATAAGTATAAAATCATTAAATATTGGGTAGGATTATTGTTCCCCTTTTCCTTCCACCTTCTTTTTCTTTTCTTCTCTAGCAATTGCTTACAGGGTTCAAATCAATGTTTAGATCTCTTTGACATTTAATTCTTTCTCCTTAAATTGATACGTGTTGCTACTGAAGGAGCCAATCATTTCTTATCCTCAGCCTGAGATACCATGGTCATGTCTTTCCAACTGCTCACACTGCTGAACACAGAACAACATACTGAGGCCGGTTGGGGAAAATGAAAAAGAACGGTTTCAGTGTTTAAATTAGTACCCTCTTTTTACTCAGGTGTTTGATGTGAGGTTCTCTCACTTCTTCCTTTCACTGCAGCTTCCTTTGTATCTGAATGCTGATCTAATGAAATCAACATGCTTGAATGAAAAATCTTCGTTAAAAAATGGGTATTTAAAGTAATCCAGATCCTTATCTCACGAAATGCAACCATATCCTTGCTTAATTAAAATTTCAGGGATTATTATTTTTTTCTAAATTAAACTAAAATTTAGAAAAATCACTTGCTGGTACAAGAGATTGATTTTTTGAACCAGTGAAATAATCAGTTTCTAATTTTAGAATACATGGACATGAGTCAAAGAGAGCTGAGCTTGCTGTGTGTCAAAGTCAAAGCATTATTGTGTTCATTCCCAGCTCCAGGTTGTGAATTTGAAAACTGTGTCTGGATAGGTTTTCATTTAATATGGTTGTCCAGAATTATTTTATTTTTAGCTATCACCAAAATTAGTAAGTTCATTGTTTGTATACTTTTCAATGTCAAACCAAATTCCTGAGGATAAACATTTTGCCTTTTAGGAATAAGAAACAAAAGATGTTGTGTCAAACTGCATTTTATTGTCTTAAACAGGACACTGAGTCCCATTAGGGTTTCTGCCTGGAAGTGGCCCCCTCCCTGTATACGAGAAATAGCATATTGACTGAGCTGCAGTGTTCTCAGGGATTCCCTAAAGTCTTTAGCTGTTATGCTGTGGCAAGGAAAAAGCCAAATTTCCCCACAGTCCAGTACTCAACTCAATGAACCGTGTGTGGTGGAAGACCTGAGGCTCACACTCATCAAAGCCACAGTGTGCTTATTACTCATGATAATGTCCTCTGTAAAAGGGTGGCAGCTCTTGGAGGTCGAACTCTTTTCTGGTTTTTAGCATTCTGAATAATTTTGAAACTACAGTTTCACAAGATATTAACTAGTCTAAAATTACATGTTGTTAATAATACCCATTAGAAGTGTAGAGCTGGTATCAGTAACAGTCTCTGATACCATTCTGAAACTATTGGCTTTTTCCCTCTGAATCGGTGTTTCAGCAGGGTTCTTAAAGTACATTATTTTCTTCTTTTCAGAGCTGATTATTAATCTAATAGATTAAAAATTAATATTTCTATTAATATTTTGGTTTTTGTTGAGTCTGCTCTGTTCATGAGTCATAAAAATTAAATACTAACATATATATATAAATTAGACACTGGCCTCTGTTTTCATACACTAATTATTCTTGACAAAACTTTATATCCAGTATCACTCTGTGGTTTAAGGGCTTTGGAAAGATCTTTTTTTCAACTCTTAGAGTCTTATGCCAATTAAAATATTTGAATTTTCACTAAATCTCATCTATTAAGATTACTTAAAAAGTTGTCATTTTGCATTTCACCCAGACTTCTTTTTGAAAACATATTTTTTTAAGATGGAAGTCAGTAGATAAGAGACTTTGGTATCCTCCAAGTTTATATTTTAATTTAGGAGACATATTATTAGGCAATAAACCTAAGTTTCTTACTGATCAGAATGTAGTTTGAGGGAGCAATTAAATAGAAATCTATAGATAATCAAACTTGATGGTGATCGTTCTAAATAGTTAACTGCATTAGGTAGCATTTTTTTGAAAGACAAAGGTATTTTGCTTAATTTTGATGTAACACGTTTTATTCTCTCTTTGAAATAAGAAACAGTTAAAAGAAAAATGGCATACAAATAAACTAAACTGAAATACCTAATTTTTCTCTGGCACATGTAGGAAGGCTGAAATTGTTTTGGGAATGTAGGTAGGATTTACTGGCTGGAATTTTTCTTCCTGAGAAGATGGTATAGCCCTTTTTCTTAAGACAGCAGAAATGCTTCTGCCTCCAGCTCAACCAGAAGAGGTGATATATGTTATTTTTTAACTAAGAAAGAAGGACTAATGATGTTTTGATTTTTATTGTGATTTGCTTTGGTCAAACATGAATTTCTTGAAATTTTCAGAAAAGCAGAAAAACTTTTAGAGAAAACAAGTGCTATGCTTCATTTTTCACTTTAAGGTCTTCTTACCTACCACTTTATATGTAATGGAAACAGTCTTTCTCAACCAAAATTTTATAACTACCATTAAGAGATGAGACTCGTTGATCTTCAGACTAGTTCTTTCCACTGTTAATTAACTTTTTGCATTATGATTTTCTTCAACAGGCTAAGTTTATTAGCAATAAAAAGACATTAATATAGAATTTGAGGGGAATGAGAAGGCCTATAAATCTCAAGGGTATCAATATATTTGCAACATACCAAAGGGCAAAATTTAATCTACTGTGGTTTTCTCTCACTTCTTATTTATTGTCCCACTAAATCAGGACATAAGAGAACAACAACACACACTATACAAAGTGTGATTGTTGGAAGAATTAAGAGAACCCCATGACAGAATAGTTGAAAGTTTCATTTTTCCGTGCTCCATTAAGCATCCTGTTTGTTTCTCAGTCATAAGGACTTTAAAGCCATCTGGTTTTAAGTTTATTTTACACTTAGAATCACAGAATCAATAAGGTCTATCTTTATTTCAATTCCTTTCTTTGGAGGAAATAGGGAAATGTCTGTAATGAATATCTAGTATCCTAATTTTCATGCTTTTTTTATAGCAGGTAATACTACCACTATATGCAATATGAAATTTGCAGATATGAAGTACTGGGCTTTATAGGGTGGTTTACAGAAAGGAGTATGTGTCAGAGGTTAGTAGAGATCCTTCAAATACTGAAAAAATACAATTCAGTTCTGTCTGTTCAATTCTGTCTTCATCTTAGCATCCTGCGTGATATGTTTGACACCAATTCTTGAATATGATGCTGTTGCACAAGTCACATTACATCTAGATTTGGGAAGGACCACAAAGAGTTCTAGGCCATCAAACTTTCTTCATGTGACAGCTTGTGTGAGAAGGTTATAGATAAATGTGAATGTTGGATATTCCCCAAATCTCCCTTGATAATGCAGTGATTTTCTCTGACTGTCAGGGTTGGAGCTAGAAAGATACAAGACAGCTTCTAACCTAAATGCCGAAGGTATATTTTAGTTTCTGTTTAAACTACAGGAATGTCACTTTCCATTCCCCCACCCCTCCACCCCCAATCCTGAAAATGATAGAATGCATACCTTTCTCCATAGGAGTTAGAAGTTGTTTCCATGTGTGTGCGGGGATGGAATGAGGGGGATGGAAAGGAAGGGGGGGACAGGAGTGGAGGAAAAGATGGAAAGTAACATGCAACATCTTTTTCCCAGAAGCTGGAAAATAGTTTTCTCTTGTCTAAAGAAATCTGGATTTTGGATCTGCAATTCTGCAATTCTGTCACTTTTGTGTAATAGTGGCCCAGTTGTATAATGAACACTACTCTAGAAAGAAATCAGGAACATAATATTTTAAATATATTTTTATGTTTGCATGGGTAGCTTATTATTAAAAATATTTCTTGAGTGAGAGAACTGAAGGTTTATTATTTTTATTTCCTTACGTATTTTATTTCTGTATTTTCAAGGATATTTCATTTTAATGGTAATTTTTTGATTTAATATTGTGTTTCCTATAAAAATATCAAGGTTCATTTTGGAAAGGTAATTAGTAACATTCCTTTCTGTTTACCAAATTTACAGAGGGATAAATGGAAGCACAGGAAGCAGTTTCGCCTGTAGTGTTTGTTTTTAAAAAATATGTTACTTGTTACTATTACAGTTGAGTGTAAAGGTTATAATCAAGATTAAGATTTTTGTTTTGATAGCTGCCGTTGTTGGAATAGTAATGAGTAACCTCTGCCTCAAAGAGCTTAATCCAAATTCAGGAGCAGGGATGGGGTAGAATTCAAAGGTAGAGAGAGGGGCACAACAAAGACAAAATGTTTATGAAGTCCTGAAGGTTAACTTCTGCTTTCTAATTTTTTAGCTCACACTACATCATCTTGTCCAGATAAAATTGTTTTAGTTCAATCTTATTTGGTCAGTTATATTGTGTAGCAGTACTTTAGGAATGGATGTAATGGGTGAAACCCATGGTACCTCTGGACTGGCATTCAGGCTGTAAGCAGATGTTCACAGGAGAAAGCGCAATACAATACTTCCCACAACTACTCTCCCAGCCTCTAATTATTTTCAGCTCAACTATTTCCCAAGCTTTTGTCCAGTGTCTTCTGGAAACTTTGTAAACCTTTTCATCTTCAACATCCTTTGGCAGGAAATCCCTCAAGTAACGACAACCTGTTGTATGGAGAACATCCTCCGTTTTCACTTGGAATGTAGTTAGGTTACGTCAAATAATATTTTTTTTTTGAACCGGTTACTTACTGAAATTTAGATTTATGAAACTTAAGGCATACTGGGTACTGTTTGATATTATCAGTTTCTCAGCGAAGAAAAGCTTGTTCACATTCTTAGTTTTTTTTAAAAAAACTGTATTATCATATGTAAAAAAGAAATCATCTTTGAGGCTGATAGCAGTTGTTTGTCAGCCTTTCACGTTTTTTTGCCCTCTTTCGGATAAGGTCATTGTGAAAGCCAGAGAAAAATATCTCTTAAAAATTTCTGAATGTCATGCAGTTCCTTGCCTTCTATTTTTCTGTGTTCAGATAGAAAGATAGTACCTGATAGCAAAGATGAATATTAGTGGTTTGGACTTTTTTTCTTACTGTTTTAAATGTCCTTGCTGTAGAAATTTTATTTTTTACAGTTTATTTTTTTTTTCTGTCTTGTCATTTACACTATGGGGAAAACATTTTTTGTTGAGTTTATTTCCCTTGAGAGCCGGGGATAGGCAGGAATACAAATATAAGGCCAGAAATTTTATACTCACTTTTGAAGACAGTGTCATTATAAACAATTATCCATCCTTACTTTATGTACCTCCATATAGTGGGACATAACATGGTTAGTGTGATTCAGAGTTAAAATATTTACATTTTAAAAATATTTAAAACTGTTTAAATACTTTTCCTGATTGTACCAAACCAATTGTGCCTTGTAAATCTCAAGCGTTCAAAAAGTTTAATGATGGGGAATGTGGAAATCACCAGTTACATTCTCATGAGCTTGTTATGCACATGCAAATTGAGTAGTTGCAAAGAGGCTTTTTAATAGACTCCCTGTTTCCTCTCATTGAAGTTTACAGAATGTACTAAGGCATGATTTCACATGCAGCTGTTTGAATAAATTTAGCACCATACATAAGTCACCTTTGTAGCAAAGAGTGAAACTCTGGTTTATGAGCTTACATGAAAACAAACCTAATCTTGTTAAAAACAAGAAAGTTTGAAGGAAAAAAAGTTAGGAAATGTTACAATTCTGGTTACTTGCACCTTACGGTGACTGGAAAGTTGGCATTCCTATGCGTGTGTGTTACTTGTTCCAGATGCACAAAATCACAATGTAGCTTCCACAGTACACCTTATCCCTTCACTGCCTTGGCAGCTGCCCAGTATTTCTTGTTCAGTAGAAAACCCAGCACTTCTTGTTCAAAATACACAATTTAAAATCTGCACCAGATTTGAAAAGGCCTATTTCTTCCTGAGGTCTTCCCATTGTAGAAGCTAGGTGCTTTACAAAGATTAAAAGCTGTGCTGTAAGAGCACTGACAAAATATCGTTAGATCTGTTCTACTGATAGGGATTTGGAATATGAAGTACTGTCTACTAATGTGGAGTAAGTAATTTGCCGTATTCAGAAGCTAATTATACAGCATTTCTAGTACTTCAATAGTACAAAACATAATAAAAATACTGTTCAAATCAACTTTTTTGCAGTTGGGAATATTCTTTCTACTAATCTATCTTCAAAGTTCAGAGCTAAGCACTGCCAAAATTGAGGGAGGTACCTGTGGAGATCATTGAAGGGTGTGGGTGTGACTGAGATTAGGTGCCCCATCATCACACAGCAGCTCTGAAATCTCATTTTACAAAACTACAGTGTCAATAATGAACAATCTTGGGATTTATACCAAATATAAAAATTTCTGACTGGATGAATAATTTTAGGCAAATCTATAAATAACTAAAAAGTAACATCTTAAAAGAAGTATCAAGGAATTCTAATGATCAACGGTGTTACCATTTTGTCAAAAGAACATACTTTGAAACAAAAATGGAGATTAGTACTAGATTCTGTCCCTCTCATATATGAATAATTTGCACAAGAAAGAGCATTTTATACACTTACTTTTTCTTAAATGGAATTAAATAATGACCACCAGGTTAATCCTTAAATGCATCTTTGCCTTTTAAGAAAACTGTTTTTCTTTTCCAAGGATTTATTTTCCTGAACCATTACCTGATAAATAGCAACTTGTTTTAGTAATGCTTAATGACGCAGGACCCATCTGGCATTATATCAGGGTGTGCAGCTGGCTATTAATTACTGAAAACTCCTCCACAGCTCAAATGAAACCATCCACCAAATATCTAATTAAACAGATCCTTTTTTTCTTCTTTCTTCTATAGCACTAAACATGAAGAAAGAGTAAATAATTCATACTTATTTACTAAGTTAGTCATGGATACTAAAGTTTCCAGGAACATGGATATTGATTGCATTAATGGTTTCTATTCTTCCCTTGTCCTGATTTTCACTCTTGAAACAATGTAGTATTTCTCTTTCGAATTGTCCTTCCAAGTTTATGGGATGTAACTTTTTTTTTTTTGCTTTAAGCATTTACAGTGTAACAATGCATACAGTTTTGCTAATGATCTTGGATTTTGTATCTTCATCCGTGCCTGGTGGAGGTGAGGTGCTGCAGGTGCGTGTTGTTAGGGCCGCCCTGGATGCAGCATGAGTGTGCCTTCCCCATGAGCACTCAGTGGAGCGCAGCGCAGATAAGCACATGATCATGGGCATGGGCACACATATCAGCACAGATGCCACTTGGCATTCAAGGCGAGCCCAGACAGCTCTGCATCTCATGTCCTCGTCCAGCTGATCAGGATAAAGGTCTGTTATTGGGACATACATATGTTGACAGCCCCTCCAGGAGCTGGACTGAAGTCCCAGTAGATATGTGTCCAGCAGCTGGTCCCTGGTTTCCTCATTTGTGAGAGTGTGCCCGTGTGCGTGTGGACCCCCAGACACACTTGGGATCTCTTCATGACCAGGCTTTGAGACCCAATCTGATCCAACACTGGCAGGCTCTGCTGCCTTCCACTCAGACACTCATGCATTCAAATCGGCCATAACGTGGACCCTCTGGGAGCTGCCTTCTCAGGTGCCTCGCTCTCAGCACATGGCCCCCAGGCCACTCAGACTACTCACTGGCTAGCTTGTCTTGATGCTCGCTGGCAAGTACACAAGGACTTTGTCCAGTTGCTGACACATCTATAAGCTGTCTGGCCCCGGTTGCTTTGGTGTAGGACGCATAGACCCTTTCCCAGGAACATGTGCAGTTTAATAAGCAGACAGAACAGATTCTGGGGATTTGGCACAGGGCGTAGTCAGACAAGGGAACCAAACACTTGCTTTGGCCCCTTATCCCTCTATTTTACCATGCTTGCTCCTCTGCAAACCACCTTATCCATCTTTACCCCACTTTTGTTTCCTCCCCTGTACATCCCAGGCTAAGTCTCATCCAAGCTCAAAATGTTCTTCCCTGGTACCCCATAACTTGTCCCGTGCCCCATGGTAGTAACCTTTCAGTCTGTGACGTGCAGTGGGGAGCCTCTCCCATCAATTCCCCAGGGAGGGGCCAGGTGGGGACTCCCGTTCTGTGACTGGACTGTGGGGGTGTCACTTCTCTCATCGTGGCTCTTTGCTCCTCTGTGTCTGTGAATATGTGCAGAAATTAATTACATTGCCTGTATCATTCTACTGTTACTCTGAAAATGGCATTTTGAGCAATTTCTCCATTGTTTTACATACACTAAGTGATGTCTTCTTTAAAAGCATATATTAAGAAAAATGTACATGAAAGGAAGACATTTTAAAAAATATACTGAAAAAATAAAAATATTTTGTAGGAAAGCACAGCAGAAGTAAATGAAGTATTGCCTCATAACTGTAATGGGAGATTGCTGGTAAGAAAATGGCCCTACAAGCTGTGTAATGGGAAGAGATCTAAAAAAATAGTTCTTTATGTTAAGATGTCACTAAATAGTTTTAGTGAGCATGTTATGGAAATGTATAGGATGTTTTATAGGCTGTTGTGGCTGTATTATTGCTCATCTTATATTAAAAAAATTGGGTAAATGTCTTTGTGGCTTTGACAGCACCCCTGAACTGGCATTGACAGAGAGCTTGTCAAGGCAAATAGCCACTGCAGTCCCACTCCAGACTTGTACATTTTGTAATAAATTTTGTACACTTCTAGAGGTCAGACATCCAAGGAATGCTGGAGGCCAAATGTGGTCTGACTCCACCAATTATTTAGCTGTTTAAATGAGCTGTCCTGAATAAATAACTGAGCCTGGGCATTTGAAAAATGAGTGCACGGTAGCTGGAGCTGAAGACTTGGCAGAAGTACTTGTGCAGCGGGCTAGCGTCACAGCCAGGTAATTGGTTCATATAGCAGTATTTTTTCTGGTCTCACAGAGGAAGGAGGTCTCTGTACATTTTACCAATTTTCTATGCCTCCATATTCTAATTTTTTGAAGAAAATGTACACTGTGAAAAGTCTATTGCTGATTCTAGCAAAAATACTGATTTTTTAATGTATTACTTAACTAAAGTAAAATTTTTATCAATCTGGCGTAAGAGCAAAAATATTTGTTGCAATAATTAGATTGGGTGTTCAGTTTCTGAGAGAAGTTGGTAAGAGTGAGTTAGTGGTAAACCATATGCTTAGTTTATACAGACTGTGTTGCTGCTTTGTTTTCTGTGTTCCCTTTTCAGTTTTTTTCTTTTTTTTTCTTTTTTCTTTTTTTTTTTTTCTTTGCAAGTAGTAAAAACTTGAGCTATGAAGGAGGTGAGGAAAGAGGAACTTCTCTAATTCTGTAATGTGTAGCAATGCCTTCATTTTGTGTAAAGAAACTGCAGGCTAACTCACTAATTTTAATCAACTGTGTTTTAGCCTTGAGGGATCAAAAATAAAAAAAAATATTTCCAAAGTTTTTCTATAATACTGCTAGATTTAAACCCCAGAAATGCTTGTCTTTGCTGTTGGTTTGATGCTTGAGGCTCCTCAGTAATGCAGATGAGGTTTGTCATTCCAGAAAAAAAACTGTAATGTGTTCCAGCTGGTGAGTTGCACTGTGTGCCCTAGAAGGATGAAATTGCTTCCCTGGCTACTGCCTGTGAGGAGCTGGTAGTAGTGAAATTGCTGTTTAAAAGGGTCACCGGTCACATACAGAGCCATCCTCAACATTCCACTGTCATGTGAGCGGATGCAGCCTTCCGAGCTCTGTGTGCAGAAGAAGAGGAGCCGTCCTGTACGAGCAGACTGTGCTTCCCAAGCAGCTTGTTCCTTTCTTGCCAGCCTGGGGAACTCCCTTGCCCTGCCGGATCCCCCCTGTTACTTGTGGTGGCCTGCTGCAATGGGCAACTACGTGAAATGGGCTCAGCACTGCCTTGCATTTTCAAATTTCCCTAGAGAAGCCGGGAACAGGCTGTGGAACTGAAAGTTGAGATTTTTGTGGTTATTTTCTTAGCTGACGTTTTAGAAGGAAATTCAAGGTCTTGTCAGACTGTTTAGTGATATGATGAACAATGAAATTCCTGCCAACTTTGCAGAAATACTGCAGCTTTGTAGAAAAATGTGCTGGTTAATGTTACTGTCTCTTTGTATTAAGCTGGAAGATAACAATAAATATGCATATTTGCACATCTATGTCTGTTTGTTAGAAAACTGGAGCTGCTGCTGATAAGGTATTTTCTGTTGAAGGCCTTGTAATTGTCTAACCACCATTCTTAAATTAAAATGACTTTTTAAATCTGGAAAGGATAATTTTAAAAGTAAATTATATCTGGAACTCAGCACAAAGAAAGGGTTAGGTATTCAACAGTATATGAAAAAGGTGCAAAATAACGGGAGGTAGGAGACAAGCCTGGTGAGCAGAAATAAAAAGACTGAATGGGAACACAGTAATCTTTACTAAGGTAATTACCTTAACAGTACCTGCAGAACTTCAATATATCGTATACATTTTCTGGAGAAAATAGCTTTTTTTTCACCACAAAAAATTCAGAAACAGCATTAAAGGTCATAAATCTTGTAAATTATATAGAGTACTTTGCATTAATTTTGAAATTCTGTCTCTAAGACAAGAAAGAAATGAAAGTAAAAATATCCTCTTTGTGAAGTAACTTTAGTAACAGGAAAAGTATGCTTATGGAGAAAATCCTAAAATTCAGGTATTGGAAGAGAAACAAGAAGTCTTCAGGTTATAACAACAATTAATTATGAAGTTGGCTTTAACAAAATGCTGTTTAAAATAAGTCAAGTAATAATGTTTTTTCATTAGTTAAAGAAGAAAATCTGTGAGAGCAATAATTTCTGATTTTAAAATAATCTGAGTAGATGACTTGTTTTGCATGGAAGTCACCTTTACACTGGAACAGAGAATAGCTGACGTGGAGGCAATTACCTAATACCCCAAGAATGTGAGGTTTTGAAATGACAGCTGCAAAATGAAGTAGAAAGCATCTACAGTCTGTTGCCTGAAAAGGCCCCTATTAGTTTCTCATAGAGTTTGTTTAGAAACGTTTGTTTCTTACTTGGGAACAGCTGACATTTCAAGTCAATCCTGAAAAGAAATTTGAACTACATTGATGGAACAGAGGCTTTTTAAATGGAGTTTGTGAGCTGTACACCACTAAAGTTCAGTTCTGCTGTTCTTTGTCTTCTGCTTTGTCTCTAAAGCTTGAAAACCCTTATGCTTTCAAAAATATATATGGTGGAACTGTACATGATTGGTGACATTCTACAGGAAAATGCCTTAGCTATTTCATATTGTGATTTTATAGTTTTAAATAGTATCTTAAGATTTTCTATGAAGATCTGAGGTAAAACGTCGGATCCTGCTGAGACCAATGTCAACTTTCTCGCTGACCTGCTACAGCTGAGGATTTAAAAAAGTATTTGAGACAAAGTCTTTAGGGATGCAAAGAATTGTTAAAAATATTCTGTACTTTTAACCCACTAGTGACATGCTTAAATTGGTTGGACCAGTGATTTTCTGCACAGCTCCATACATGCAACATGGACATCGTAATGGTTCTACGGAGCAAGTGCCATATTTTGTTGTAGTCTATTTAGCAGGACTAATTTTTCTTTCCTTTTGTCTCTCTGAAGAATAATATGCAGGCTGCAGAGCAAATATCCCTTTCTTGTGCTTTTTGTGCCTTTTATAATGTTAAGAATTTCATCATGATCCTGCATCCCAGTGCTCTGCATGAACACTGGCCAGACTTTATACAGCAGGCAGGAACATTTCCTGAAGTAAATAATGCCAAGGAAAACCACATGCAGGATGTATGCTTGGGCTCTCTGCACCTTTTATAGTCCTAGACTGAGTAAATTGGTGCCAGGGGGGGTTTCCTCATATTGTTCTATTATGTTTCACAGACTTCACTATTTTTAAATTAATTTATATTTCTTTTTAAATTAGCTGAAAAAGTATTTGGAATGAAACTGTTGTCTTTATTTTACTAGCAAAATTGTGAGTTTAGACAACCTTGTTATTGTTTTCTTCAGATACTACTATCTTAAAAAAATTAATTTTATATAAATATAGCATATTAATCTTATTTATGCATATATGGTATAGGAATCTATTCCTAGACCTAAAGAATTATAGACAATTTAATCTATATTTGAAACCATCTATCTGAGAGGTGAAAAAGAAAGAAAAAAGAAAAAAAACTTCTAACATTGTGATTTACGAAATCACGTGAGCACATTTCAATTTAAATTCAGTCATTCACCTGTTTGTTATGATACTTTCCAGCTCCATTAGACTATGCCTTTATCTCACAGCTTCACCAGAATTCCTTTGAGAATTTTTTTAACAAGAATTGTAACGGTCAAATGAGTATTTCAAATAATTCTTCATTTCATTATTTCTACATAAAAAGAGAAAATGAAAGTATGTTTTTCTCGTATTCTTGTTTTCTGTGTATAGTTGAGTTTGTCATATCTTCACATTCTTTCTCACTCTATACCACTTTTTATTTTCCAGTTTGAATATATAATCATGAATTTTGAAGTGGTATCCACATAGTAATAGTTGAGAGACTTGTCGGCCTATTCTCTTTTGAAAATTTAGGCCAAATCTAAAATTATCACCTGGTCACTTATTAAGCAGCGCTAAAACACAAGAGCAATTTATGTATCACAAATATCTGCAAGAAAGGAGAAAAAGATAGTGGGAAAAAGACAACTCTTTTCATATGCAGACTGCTAACACACCTAAGGTCTGTAACCTTTTTCTCAGCATAATTTATTCTGGCCATAGTACTGTGCATTTAAGTGTCTAATGCCTATTGATTTTGATACAGGAAGTTGTGTACCTAAACTGGAGGGGAGAATAAAAATCTCCAGTGCCTTCTTGGCAGTCAGGATTTTAATTTTCCATGAGAACAGTCTGAAGAGAGTCCAAAAAAAGGTATTAGTTTTCAGAAGCAGTCAAATGGAAATGAAAAATTAATTTGCCTATCCCCTTCTCTTTTTTTTTTTCACCTCTATCCTATGACTGCTGAATGTAAACCAAGCCTGTTTAAGTTCAATAAAGTAGCTTATCTGCTCTGTTGATAAATATTGCACAGGTTTTTAGGTAGGTCTTTATGCCACTCTCTGTACCACAACTTACAAAAAAATCTAAACTATTATGTGACTTCTGATGCCTGCTCCCTACCATGCTGACCAATATGATGGCATTATCTTGCTTTCTTGGTTGTATTAATTTTTCTGGGTCTGCCTATGTCAATTTATTTTCCTTGGAGTCTAAGGACTTGGAGATAGGGATTAAGTTTGTTGTTGCTGTTCTGTTCAGCAGCTAAGAGTGTAGATTTATGTTTCCTAAAGTGTGTATTAATACAGAAAAATTAACTCGCTGACAACAGTGGGAGGCCCTTCAGGTTGCTAAATGTTGACTGTTGTCATTTTAAATTTGAAAAAAACACATATATTTACTCTTCTGTAACATCTGATTATCTATATAATTTACTAATTTTTTTACCCAATTTACAGGTGTTACTTAATATTTTAATATATTCATGCGTTATTCTTAAATTAGCTTTCATATTAATTGCCTGAAAATAATTTTGAAAATTGAATTGAATGGCTGTTATTACTTCTATCAGTATGAAAGAGATGAAGGTAACTGAAGAGATCATTATGTAACAGTTTGATGCAGGATCACATACATCCAGAAACTTTATGAAGATTTTAAGTAACCTAATTGATCTGTTGTGTATGGTTTCCAATGAGCAGGAAATATGTTTCAGGTTTTGGCCATCATTACCCTTAAAATGACATCTAGGCCAAATTAGTCTGGCTCCAAATTATGCAAACTTCTTGTCTAAGCTCAGAGGGCAAGGAGAATAATCAATGATGCATTTTTCACAGTGTTGTTCTCAGCATCCAGGTTACCAAGATCACCTGCCTGTTAATCCATCTGTCTTAAATATTTTTTATCCCTTTTCTACTTATAAAATCAACTCTTAGTCACTTCATGCTTTACTTGAAGATAGTAAGGGAAACATGATACAGTCTAAAGGACTTTATTCAAGATGTGCAATTACTACTTGACAGAAGTTTTTTCTGTATTTACTTTTGTCCATGATATCTCTTTCTGTCAAATATTAATTGAATCTAACCCAGGCATACCTATTTCACTCCTGTGTATGCCACATAAAACACTACCTAAATTTTGCAAAACTCAAGATAGATGAAACCTACAGATTTCAGTTTCAACCTGTATCTGATTGGTTATTTTGCCAAAGAAAGTCATAATGACCTGGCAAGATTTTAAGCTATTTTGGCTGTTTATTATAATCTTATCCTTTAGAGTCTTGGTTAGTGATCTGCTTTTCACATGGGAGTTAAGAGTCCTTCTCCTTTTCCATACTGGCATAGTCTGCCCTCTCCAATACCCTGTGCTGTCTCTGGTATTCTGCAGTTCATTGAAAAAATCACTTACTGAAATATTATTTCAGATAGTGATGTGATATGATAGACACAAACACATTGGGGTATGTGATATGATAGACACAAACACATTTTCTCCTGATGATTCTCTACCAAGTGTTTCCACCATTATTATTTGGCCACAATTTTTAAATGGTTTGATACCTAATAATATGACAATACTTCTGTTATATTTATAGTAAATGGGAAAAGAGAATATCCTGTTATTATTTTGACAAAAGTCAAACAGTGCTTTAAAATTTTTCAACAGGCTTTGAAGTAGTTATCACAACTGGGAAAATTATTGACAAGCTTCTACAACAGCTATGAATTATATTTTTGTCTGGTTTTCTTTTGGGTCATGGTGACTTCAAAATATTAGTAATGACAAGCTGTAAAACCTTCAATGCCAGTGATGGAGAGATTTCATGTAGGTATTTCATGTGTACCTGGGGTGCTGCAAGTTATGAACAACTTTTAGCTTATTGACATGGCCAATAAAATATTCCCCAGACTAGGATTTTCAGTTCTTGATACTGTTTACTAGGAAAATAAGGAGATGGGTTTACTAAATACTGGTTTTATATGTGTGTGTGAATGTGCTCTTTGGTTTGGGGATAACCATGTGAGCAGTATATTGTATAGTTAACTCGGCAGGTATTTACATACTCATTTTGTAATAAAGAGTAGCCAGAAAAAACATTACTTCATTTGGCTAGAGAATGTGTTTAGAATTTTAGAGCTATGAAGACTTTTAAATTACTCAGATAGGAGTTCATACTTTTCACTGTACTGAAGCAGAATTTTAAAACATTGCTAATAATCTGTTAAACTTCTCATTATACTAATATGTGCAAGACATCTATTTAAGCATTATTCAACATATCCAATAAATATTCTCAAGATACCAAGAAAAATTAACCAAATTTGGTTTACACCCTGTGATATATATTTACTCCGAACTGTGATGAACTGAAACCATTTCTCAACACTAATTTGTGAAGATTTAGCTGTCAGGTTGAAGATATTTTAGGTTTTACTCTGAACAGTTCTTTTGTTGTAGCCTCAGTTCTGCAGAAATGAATAATAACCTTGTATTGTTAGAACAGCGTAGATAAGTAATGGAACAATGTGGACCAGGTTTGGCCTTAATCTGGAAGTCATGCTGCTCTGTGAGAAGGTAGCAGTGGTGTATCTCAGGCATCTTTTTACTACACTGCCAAGTGTCATTTTCCCACTGGAAACCTGTCCCTCCTGCAGCATCCTGCAGCACGTGAATCCTGACACTTCCCACCAGTCCCCTGTGCCTGGGGCAGCAGGCTTCAGCGCACAGTAGCATCTGGCAGGCTCAGGTATGCAGTAGCAGTGATCTGAAACGGCGGCTAGCATCAGAATATGTGCAATTACCTTTATGTCACATTCAATCCCTTTTATTAGAAGTACTCTCTTTGATTCTGGGCTAGGTCTATGAAAATATATTTCAAGTTTTTTCATTAAATCTTAGCAGATGGAGACAAACTGTGAGAAGAAAATCCAGGGAACTTGGAACCACCTCATACTGATCAGGCTCACAGAATCATATTCTAAAGTGATGTTTGAGCTTACCTTGGATCAAAAATAATAGGACTGCACATTCTCTTACTGCTGCATATTGCACCATTTAACAAAGCCACTACATTCATTCATATTGCGCCATTTAACAAAGCCACTACATTTAGCGCAAAGGTGTATCAAAATGTTTGGGTGTAAAAAAGTTAGAAAAAGAGGTTTGTGCAAACCTAACTATAGCAACTCTGCAGAATCTGTAATGACAGAGCTGAAAGATTATACAATCATTCTGTTCCTTACTCTCAATTTAGACTTGTAGCAATTTATCTGCCCATTTTATTTGCTTTTGATGGATTGCCTAATGAATTAGAATGTTTTCATTTTAGTGCCCACTTACTTTTATTTAAGACCCCAAACCACTGGTGCAATCCAACTAAGTGAGGCATTGCTGAAGAAAGATTGCCTAAAACTTAAAACCAAAACCAATCAAGTCAAGAAGTTATTTCAAGCGCACTCCGGAACCTATTAAAAGGGCATAAAATTCTTGAGCAACTGATGCTATACTTTGTGTTATTTGTTTATTTTCCTTTTTAAGTTTACCTTTGATATTCTAAAATGGTATATGTGCAATCTTTATAGTGGCAATTTCTCTCTCTTGCATGTGCACTCTCTCTCACACATCTATATATCACAGCAGTTTTTATATTGTTTTATTTTTCTTGGTTTTCCGGGATTTTTTCCCCCATATGTGAGGGAGGGAATAGAATTCACCCAGTCATCTGGTATCTTTAACTCCATGGCTCTGCAAGTCCTAACACCTTTCATTACCTGATTTTAATTCCAGAATATTTTGATCTCCAGAACAGAAATAAAGCGTTTGAGTTTTAGTAGCTCTTTGTGACTGTTTGTGTTCTTTTCCTTATGTGAAAAACTTGAAATGAGAAGTTGTTTCATTAGTTTTAATTATCGTTTATTATTTAAATAGCTAAAATAGAAAACAATTGAGCTAATCCAATTTCTATTACCAATTCCCTTTTTTAGCTGACCAGTTATTTTCTGTGGTTTTCCCCTTTAAATTGTAGGGCTTTTGATGGAACAGCAGTCTTACACATTTGTAGACAGTATCAAGTACAGTAACTCACAGGGGTTCATAGAAATTACTGGGATATAAATTGTAATTTCGAAAATTGATGCCATTGATTCATCATGGTTTTTTCAGTCTTTTTGCTATATGTGATAGAGCCATTATTTTTGTTTTGTTTTGCTTCATTTTTACTGCTTAAAGCCAAATTTACTTGCCTATTCCTAATAATAAATTTACCGTCTTGAAAATGGGGTAGGGTGGTGGGAAGGAAGATGAGGGGATATTAAGGAAAATTAGTCTCTAATCACAATTCTGTGCCAGAGTTAAGGAGGGAACTGTGTCCTCCAGTCTCACTCTTTAAGTGCTTTGCCGGTCCACAGAGGCAGCATCTACTTTTTGTTCATTTTATCAACAGCTTTTTAGTATGATTTCTCAGAAAGGAAATAAATGTGTTCTGTAAATTGGGCCCAGGGTTTTGGTCATGTCTCTTTTAGTCTCTGTAAACTCTATTTTAAAAGTGGTAGCTTATCTCTCGGTGGCAGAGCTGCTCTTAGCAGTTCAATACAGCTGTAGTTTCCCAAAGTGAGTAAGATGAATATAACTAAGACCTAGCATGATACCTGACATCCTGGCTTAGTCGCTGGAGGTTTAGGCAAGAGAAATCTTCAGTGATGAAACTAAAGCTGTTAAGCCTCAACTGTAAAGTCATAGTTTCTGTATGGAAGTCCTGTACAGTTTCAAGGTGGAAAAACCATCAGCACTAGAATTATGGGACCTTTCACTGCCTCTGGTTACAAGTTAAATGAAATTTTCAGAGTTATTGAAAAAGTACAGTGGTTGTAATCTGAGTCTTACTTTTTGCTAGAGAAACAATAGCAATGGCCATAGTATATAATCTAATGTAATAAAATTATAAAAGATATTCAGGAAGCAGTGTTTAATTGATCTGTGTGTTTCCCTGCTGAGAGATTAATATGGAGTCAAGTGCAGTAGTGGATTTCAAAAGAAGCCAAATATTTTTAGAAGTAAGATTTTAGCATTAGCATTTTACTGCCAGGAGAAGTATAGCTAGATAAACTTCCAAATGCTGGCTGATTTACTGCAGAGTCCATGTGAGGAGTTCCCTCACCAGCATACATAAAACAGTTCACAGAGTACTCTTTACAACCTAATAACTAGTGGCCATTTCCCTGTTTCCACAGCTATTGTGGCTATGAAATGACACTTCCAGGATAGGAAAGTTTAATAAATAGATTCTCTGTGTCATTGCCCTCTTACACATGTGTTCACAATGTCTCCTATTCATAATTGTTGCTGCTGTTCATGGAGTTATCTTGAGATGTTCATCAGTTTTGTACATTTTACTTATTTCCTTGAAATGTGTAAATGATTACCTAGTTAAAGTGGGAAACAACTGGTAATTGAATTTCGTTGTGTCAGATTTTCTTTTGCTTTGGCTCAGAAATCAAAAAGCCTTTTGCTGCTGTAGTTTTTTTTAAATTTCTTTATTTTTCATGTCCCCATTTGGGATATTTTTGTCTCCGTAACAGAATTGTGTGCAGTATACATTATTAAAAAAAAAAAAAAAAGAAAGAAACAATACTGATGCAGACGAATTTTCACTAGTGACTACTTGTTAATTTCAAAAGGCACAATGATAATATTTTGGGCATATTACTCTTAATTTTTAATTTTTTTTCTTACCTTTGCCTTTTTTATTTGTATCTATATAGAAATTAATGTTTAATTTTTTTCTTAGGACACTGTGATGTGTACAGTTTCTTAATAACCCTATGTTACTTTTAGCTCTGCAATCAGGGATGCTGGAATTGCAGTGAAACAGAGACCTGTGGCTATGATCTTCTGAAAAAAATTTTCCACTCTCACTTAGGATTAACATAAAATATTTGGTTTCAGCAGACAAATTCTGAGAACTTTATCATGTTTCAAATTTGTCTATATAATTGTTTAAGCAGCTAAACATGCAGATTTATTTATTTTTTTTAGTATCTGGCCCCAAGGCTAGGGTTAATGCGTAAGACAATAATCATGCTTAAAAAAAACCCCAAAACCCCCAAACAGTGTAAAAACAAATAGTTTTTTAAAACGCTAGAAGAGTCCTGAAAAGAAATGTTCAAATTATTAATTAAAAAATGTCAAAATCAACGTGAAGACACCAACAAAATCTAGTGTAGCTTACTGAGATATAAATAATTTGTTATGCATGTGGGGGAAGGGAAGATATATATTCTTCACATGCTTTTTTGTTGTTGTTAGAAGAATTCACTGATAAATTCAGAGCTTGCTTTTCTGAAACTCCTCTTTTAGGGGATCTGTCAAAATGCTTTTCCTGTTTGTCACTGACTTTCCTTTCTCCTCCTCCCCACCTCAGGACACAGTTTTAAGCAGGAACCATCTCGTAGTTTCATGCGATGTTCTAAAAAACTCTAATCCATAAGATAATGCCCTGTACTTGGGATCGTGTTTTGAGATACCCTCGGTGAATTCTTTCCTGTTTCTCTTTTACATGTCTAGAAAATGCTTTCTGACTTCTGTTTCACCAACTTCCTCTCCCTTCTGCATTCCTTTCCCCATCACACTTCTGGCTGCGGAGCAAGGCTAGATTGCACAGCCTGTCTTGGAGCTCCCCCTGCTGTAGGATGCCTCTAAGATTTGTTCTGCTTGGTTATCGACAGCTGGTTATACAGCCTTGTCAAAGAGCTTTTTCTTTGAAATGCTACCTCTCTTTTACATATGTGCAAGCTGAGTCAGATCAAGCAATTTGTTTCTAGCCACCTAATGAATAACTGATAGGAATGATTGTCCAAAGAATATAGGTGGAACTCTTGCAATCAATGCAAGGTTTCAAAGAAGATTTCCATGAGGATTTCAATAAGCTGTTTTACTAGGCTGAATTAGTTTGGATTCCGAGCTCTTTATTTTTTACAATATGTTAATGTTGCGTGTTTATAATTTAAAACCAAGTGTTCAAAGATTAGGTGCAGTACCAACACAATTTCTCCTTGCCTAACTGCAAGCCTGAGTCACTTCATAGTAACGTGGGTCTCTATTAGTCTTGTCATGATGCCTCGTCCAGTCTGTGCTTTAAACAGTGAAAGGAAAATTTCTCTTTGAGAAACAAATTTTGAGACATCCAACTGCCCTTGTTACCTAACCTAAGCATCTAGTAATAGACATGACCTGTGAGAAAGAAAAAAAACTTATTTCTGAGGATCAAGACGTTAGAGAATTCCAATTACTTTCTGTTTCAAAACCGTGCTGATTTATATGCCAAATATTTGCCTTCTTTTCTTTTCCTGATAATATCTTTTCTGAAAATATTGGTATTTGAGTTGATGCTATGCATACTTTCATAATGTATTTGTAAGAGGCAATCAAGAAGCAAAGAAATTTCATTTCATGCTCCTCTTTCAACAGCCTTTCCAGGAAGAATATTGATGGAAAAATCAATTCTTTATTAGGCTGGTGGACATTTTCTGGTGTTGTTAGAATAACAGATATTGCTAAATGCCCTGATGAACTCTCTTCCCTTGGAGAGGCTTCCTGTTTTGTGAAAAAGTATCTTTACGATCTCTTGAACCTACCAGACTGAGAAATCAGGAACTGTACCAAGGCAAACAAAAAACAAAAAACAAAAAACCCAAACCCCCAAACAAACAAAAAACCAACCAAACAAAAAAACCCAAACAAACAAAAAAGATAAACAAACAACTAAGCTGAAAAGTTTTATCTTTGAAGGGAGGAAGTATTTTTTAGGCTATATGCTTGGTAATGCATGGAGTTGAAAGGCTGAAACTGTGATCCTGGCTGTTTTTCAGAAAGAATTTTGCAACTATAAGTCCTGCAGGTTTCTTAACTGATGCAGCAGAGCAAAGACTTATGCTCTTATAAAGGAGGAAGAAGGATTAACTATTGAAATAAAAACATTCAACTTTAATTTATGAAACAATAGTTTATCGTTTATAAAGTTTGTTTGAGGATTCCCTGAATTTTCCTATAATTTCAGGATAATGTAATGTCAGGAGCAGGGAGACACCAGTGCCCTGAACTCAAGAAATGTATTGAGATAAGCAGAAGGTGCTGGCTACCTTTGATCCCAAAATAACAAAGGGACAGCTTATGCAAAAATTTTTGACTTTTCAGATACCCTGAGAACTCTCAGCCATCTTTATTACAAAGCTTATATTCAAGCTGAAACATTTTGATTGAGGAAGACAAATATTTATTTCAAACAATTGTACATGAATTGTGACAAAGACATAATTTGAGTATAAAGTATATAAACTAGAAACTAATCAGTGTAGAAACCTCATAAAGTGAAAGGCTGCAAAGAGGACTGGAAATCCAAGAGAATTAAGACTGTTTTTATAAGATTGTTAGGCGAATCATCTTAGCAATCCACTTTATACAGTATGAGATGAAAGCTGTCATACTATCAATATTAAGGAAATAAATGGATTTAATTAATAGTTTTGTTCGTTCATTGGTGTAACAGGCAGAACAGAAATCCACTCATGGAAAAACCCCAAAATTAGAAAATTGTGAAAAATAACATGTCCTGATTAAATGAGGGAGTTTAACCAATTTTACTTCACCAGCAAAGAGTTGAAAGGTAGTCCAGTGGTGGCACAGATATATGGATAAGAACACAATAATTTAATAAGGAAGATATATATTACAAAAAAAAATTAAAAATTGAAGGACTGGTAGATGAAGCTAGAAAATTAACTTTAGAAACAATATTCATATTTTAAATAGAATAGATATTTACTAAATTCATTTACCAATGTTCGCAGAGATTCTTCAACAGCATGTTTTAGAGCTACGTTCTGTTTCAAACAGGATTATTTTAGTGCTATTTAACAATCTTCCTTATTCAACAAGTTGGATTAGGTGACCACAGTAGTCGGTTTTAGTGTCACAATTTCTAACGCAATTTGTGTTGTTTAAAGTACAGCCTGTATGTCAGTACCACTATCTTTCTTTCAACAGACTGTGGTACACATGAGTAATGCCAAGGCAACTGTGAGATCTTGTATAATAGTTGTCTAAAGTTAAAAAAACTTTCATTCAGGCATTACTCTGACTATGCATTCATTATGAGGAGTGAAAACTATCGTCAAGTCAAGGTAGAAAAACACAACTCATCATAACATCTATTAAAGATATATTAAATAATTTAAGTGCTGGTTTTCTTGTGTATTGGTAGTCCCCAATACATTGATAAACTTTTAAGATCCTGCTTTGGAAAATAAAAACAAGAAAAAGCTTTACTAGTAGCACAGTGCTGTTGATAAATCCAAGAAATAGAAGTTTTGAAAGATTTGATGACCTGAACACATTCATGAAGTTGCTACTACCACTAGTAATATACACTTTCTTCAGTAACTACATGTATGCAGTTTTTGTGCTAAGGAAATGGTTACTTTTCCCACCACTTCCCAAAAAATCCCCAAATTAACAAAATGTTAGAATGTCCTGGAGTCATCCCCAAGGCCCTTTGAGTCACACTAAGTGTTAGGACCCTATCTGCATGTCCCTCTGAGCTGTAGCAATCCATCAGCTGAACTGTGGCAGTTACAAAATGTGTCAGAGTCAGAGAACAACAGTGACGAAAGAACAACAGGGCTTCCTCAACGCAGCAGGTCTTGAAGCATTGAAATTTTTTGAGATACTGCATTAGAAATGAAGCATAGTTTTACATTATAAGAACAAATTCTGTTGTCATAAAAGACTAAATCATCTATTGATGTGTTTTCAGTGGGAGTTTTGTTCACCTAGAAGCAGATAATTTGGCTCAATGTCATAGTTCACAGTATACTCAGATTTATTCTTATTCTTTTCAACTTCTCAACATCACCTCCTGGTAGGACTGGAATATGTAAGAAAGAAAAAGAAAAGATAGCTTTGTTGCTTGGATCTGATTGTATTATTTCCTGCTGTGACAATCTATGGTTTGTGATGAAAGGCTGTTAACGTTGTTAACTTTAAGGAGAAAAAATAAATCTTCCTTTAATTGAAGAGGAAAAGTAGCAAGTAAATGAAATTACTGCTCGGGCATGATTATTAGCGGGTTATTTTCATCTTCTATGACTGAGAAAAATATTGCCAGAAAAGACAAAAATGCTATTTACAGAATTATAAGCTAATGGTTTTGGAGCTATATGAAAGTATTACTTCCAGTCATAGATATTTTTACTTATAGAATAAATCAGATGTATAACTGATAGAAATATTTAATAGAAATACTCTTGTATCGTACTTATTCTTTTTATGTTGATTTTGTTGTGTTAGGCAAGCTAAAATATGGGCTCAAAAATGCTTTGTGATTTTACTGTTCTTTAAAACATTAATGTTATTTTTCATACAGATATACTTATGGAAATAATAGTTTCTTTGGCCTTTTGTTAAGGATTTTAAGAACTAACTTAAGCTTATATTTTCTTATTTCTGTCTATAAATTATTTTATTGCGAAGTAAGAGAGATTAAAATCTCATTCTAATTTTGTATATATAGGGCCTTATATAATGGAAGGACCTACAAAACCTTAAGTGTAAATACACTTTAAATACACTCTAATGTATTTAACTCATCTGGGGTATTTTAGGATGAAATAAAATACAAACCCAAAATACAATCAACAGGCACAATATTCAGTTAGTAAAAAAATATTTCAAAACATACGCAGAGAGTATCCAAGTCTTTCATTGTCAGGTTTATTAGTCAAGTTAAATATACAAAATCATGTGAAAAGGGACTCATTTTGTAAAGTACTGTTGGCCTTCTGAGCCCACCAATGGATTTATTGCTGCTGTTGCTGGAGGAGATCACACAGTATGCCGGGAGATCCAGTAGTGAAAATGTGGTTAAGAAGCTCATCTCCATTAAATTTTTATTAAGAAAAAAATTTTATTCCAGATTTCTAGAAGAAATTAACTTGCCATTACAAACTTCTTCTAAACTTGCAATTATCAGAATAAATAATATTTTTTTTAAAGCATTAAGTACAAGCACCATGACTCTGGCGCAACAGAGAAGAGCTAGTGTAGGACTTAGTAGGTACAAAATACCTGAGAACAATACGTGACACATCAATAAATGAGGCCTGTTTTCTACTAAATTATTAATAATAGCTACAGTGCTTCAGTTAATTTTTAAACCGAGAAAATGAAAAAGTTTCGCAGGAGAGTTTTGGGAAAGATTTCCTCATAGTAAAACACCCTTCTCCTCCATCTCCCAAATCAGCAGTGGTGAGCAGCAGGATGCTGTCCTGGGTTGCACATTCAGCCATGGAAGCAAATTGGTTGTGAGGTTTCACATGTAGGAAGGGCTGTGAAGGACAGGAGCGGACTAGCTGCTGGAGAGGGAGCGAGCCTGGGAAGAGCAGACATGGCTGCTTGGTGCACCCGCAGCCCTGGCAGCATCTCTGTCTACTATTTCCTAATGGCATTGACAAGTCTGAAAACAACATTTACTGTCTGGTTGCAATTCCTGCTCTATCTTGCTGGAGCCAGAAATGGATGCAGTTATTGTTGCAGTTGGGAATAGTTAAGCTATGATTTCTCTAGGGGCTGAGTAATAATATCCATTTCTGGGTCCTTTTCTGCATTTGTTTTTTATTCTGTGGCTTTGTGTTAATGACTAAATGGAACCTGGGCTCCTCTTTTCTTCTGTTTATGTTTTTTACAATATCTGGGAACTAGTTTTGTTTCCTAAAAAAAATGCTGTGAGATAATGGTGTGCAGGTGTATTCTTCTGGCTCTGGGAAAATGGAGTTAAATATCTTCAGGTCAGGTTGCTTCACCTCTTCTTTAGATGCTCAGAAAAATACGAGCGGGCTATTGGGAAACCAGGAACTTGTAGGAAACCCACCATGATAAGAATGGAGAGCTTACCTTGATCCAGCTTTGCTGTTTAGATTTGGACTTAGATTTGTTGTTGTTGCAAGTAATTGACTACTAAATTTTGACTGTACAGGTAAGAAAAATATTTCTTATGGTTGCAGTCTATGGTTGCATCCAATTGTAATCAATCGAAGTGAGTTATTTCACTGGGCCACAGGTAGTTATAATAAGGAACTTTTTTCTTCAGACCATCCTCTTCAGCTCATCTTCAGAGTTTCTTTGTTTCTGTATGGCTAAGCAGGTTTAACAGTCTGCATTCTACAGCCTGTAGTAGGAGTGTAACACTTATAAATATCCTATTATCTATAAGATATAGATATAGGATATATTTATATTTATGGAAAAGTAAAATGTTAATAAAAAGTCACAATTTGTAATTTGCAGTTTTACTAAGAGAACTTCAAAATTTTTTGTAATACTGGAATTCTGTTCTACTTTGTGCAAGTATTTGAAGGTGATATTTTTTCATATGTTAGCAATCATGGAAGCCTTTTTCTATTTGCTCTTAATGCTGAGGCATGTGAATAAAGAGAGGGGGAGGGAAGAGAAGAGAATGGAAGAGGAGGGTGTGGTTTCCTTGGCAACAGGCACTCCGCTGCTCAGGGCACAGGTGGCATCTGTCTTAAAGACTGTTTAACAAAACATGCAGGAAAATATGAAACAAAGCCTGGAATTTCTGTGTCAAGAGAAGGATTTTCTCAATCAGCCCCAAATAACTCCGAACACTTTCAAAAAATCTCAGCTGTTTTGGTTGTGAATTTGAATAAAAGTTAATAGGGAATAAACATTTATGCTTACTATTAAAAAAGATAAAGTCGGGGAAAATATCCTAGAAATGAATTCCAGTAATCACTGGTCCTGATATTGCAAATTTATAATGGTCTTTAGGCTTTAAGTTGGAAATAATTGGAGAGATAGGACCCTCACAAGTGTCAGAAGCTGTCTAAGCAAGTTACAGGTTTTAAGGCAACCTGGCATCACTGGCACTGGGCATGCTGATAGCAATTTGGATGTTATCTTTTGTGGGTGTTCTTCTGGTAAGGAGCATGTTATGCTTTCAATTTTCTGCAATGTAAAGGTAACCTGAGAGTCAGTGTAAAAAGAACAATGTATAATATACTCATGTAATTTTGAATCTATATTCTGTTCTGAATTTTCACAATTAGTAATTCACAAAACTCTGTTAAGACTCTCTTCTGACTTCCCATTAGACATAAATTCGGAGGAAATTTGTGTTCAACTTCTTTCAAATTAAGCTGAACAATGTCCTTTTCTCTGAAGCTTTACTTTTAGACAAAACTTCCTTCACTTAGTTGTTTGGATACAATACTTCTGAAATGAAACTTGAATGTTCAAATGTATATTCAGTTTTGTCTGGAATTGCAGCAGTATTTTTCAGAAAAATACATGGCAAATGTGGTAGATGTAGGTAGTGTATGTGTACTGCAAAAATAGATAACACTGATGAAAATAAAATAAATGCCCATTTCATAGAAAATTGTATTGTCTTATCAAGTATTTTCAAAGACAGCCTGCTTGATTTTGCAATCAGTTTGGAAACCCTATTTTTTTCCCAAGTGTTTGGAAAAACAGAGGACTGGAGCAAATCATATTTGGTTTATTGGTGAGAACTTGGAAAGAAAAGACATCACTGAAAGAGAAATTTTTTGGGATGGGGGTAGTGAAACAATGTAACAGGTTGCCCAGAGAGGTGATGTATCCTGGAAACATGTAAGATGAAGGTGGACAGACCCGTGAGTAACCTGATCTAGTTGAAGATGTCCCTGCTAATTGCCGAGGGGGTTGCACTAGGTGACCTTCAAGGGTCACTTCCAACCCAAACCATTCTACTTACTATGCTATGATTCTGTAACACAGATGTATATCCAGACACATGTGGTCCAGTCTAAACATGTATGTCCAGTTGCAGGATCATGGCTCTTCCCGACAAACACTAAAATTTTCAAGATTAAACTTCTTGGGGTTTTGCTTCTTTCTACTTGCTCTACTGCATGCAGGCAAGACCTAAATGAAATTGATAGGTGTACGAAAGATGAAAACAACAGCAGAAGCACAGCAGCTCTGCGTTTCATTGCATGTTTGGAACACTGAGGGAAAATAGATTGATTTGCTATTTGTGACAAGTAATCCGTAGGAATTTTATGGGAGCTCCAATGAGTGTGAAGAAATACTAAAGCTTTGACTGTCTTCCAACAACTTGCCATATTTCTTCCTTAAAAGCATCCCAGTGTTTGCCCTGTTTTTCGCAGGGATCTCCAGAGCTCCCTTCAATCCAACTATTCTGAGTTCTATGTACATGCGCTTTAGAAGACACAGTATATAAAGCATTAAATAAAACTTATATTGAATACAGGTGATTTCTAGCTCCTAAATTTTTCTTGAGAAATTTAGGACGAAGAAAATATGTGGTCTGTTGCATTTTTAACACACATTTTAGACTGTAATTAACATGTGTGGTGTTGAGGCTAGATCTGGAGAAAGGTCAAAACCTTTATCAAAATGTAGTGAAGGATATTTTAGATTGTAAATCCTAAATGTAATTGTCTTCTGGGTGCTTTAATATCAAGAGACATGAGACATTGCAGATGGATTGGTTTTGGTGCCCTAATTATTGACACTTGATAGATAAAAAACTCTGTATAACTTTAAGTAAAGGACTTTATTTTAAAGGCCAGAATTCCCATTCTTACATAATGAAGTGCCAGCTATTAGAAACATACTTTTCTCGGCTCCTCCGTACAAATTAAAGGACATGAAAGTGAAGCAATTTGCCCCAGATTATGCAAGGTCATTGGGTACAAACAAGAAGCAAACAGATTTCCTGGCTTGCAGTCACAGGCTTCACATTTCCAAAGAGCAAATACGTATCTAATTGCTTTCAAAAAAGATTTCAAGTGAAGTATTGGGGAATCAGAAGAAAATGTCAATATACAGGTAGTTTCTTCAGTTCACCCTGTCTTAGTGTGAGAGCTGTTGTGAAATCTTTAATTACATGGACACTGTACTTTGCATGATTCCCTCTCTGATGAAAGAGGGATGAAATGTTGTTTATTTTTATTTAAAAAATACAGAGTCCTATTCTGACTCTGACTAGGGCGAGTTTTACTCCTCATGGTGGTGTAATACAATGAAATATTTTGTTACAATCATAGAAGATGCATTATTACATTCAGTAATTGCATTTCAAGATTTCTTAATGACATAAATCTATCTAAATACACCTGTAAAGAGGCACAATATTAGCTATTGATAACTTTACGCTAACCGTGCTAATAGACTTTTTTTTTGTCCAAGGACATTTTTTGATTTTTATCACATTTTAAGAAAATTACTTAGCGTTTTGTATTAGTTTAAAGTGTTTGCATATTGCAACTAACAACTAAGAAGAAAGTGTAGTGAAAATGAGTTTAGTGTAGACCAGATAATCTCTAGGGAATGTAATTTTGATATCTTTTGCTAACCAGAAGCCAGTTTACAGATTTTTTTTACAGCACTAACTGATCACCTTGTAGATGCCAAACAATGCATGTTGAATTCAGTATTTCTAGATATAAATTTGCATCTCATTATATTTAATGTGTGTTGTATGCAGTTGTAAGATTCACCAATTACTGTCTCATTCTACAGATCAGAAATTGACTATTATATATCTAAGCAATATAAATTTCTTGTGTTTATGAGAAATTTATTATGGAAAAAATTAATATTCTTAGTGAATAAGAAGTTAAATTAACTGTATATTTCTAGTAAATAACACTATTCTGAGATATCCAAAGTGACAGGGATGAATGTCACTTTGAATTAATTAGACACAGGAACAACCATGAATGGTTTTTTTTTTTTGCTAAGCAGTATTGCTACATTACTGACTTCTGCTCTGAGTAACTTTACAACATGTAAGGCTATATGAATTTTGTATTCTATGTATCTGTAATTAAGAGGTTAAATAATTCAAAACAGATGAAAACAAAACCAGGATGATTAGGTAAGCCCTAAAATTAAGGAACTTTTTATAACTTTATAACTTATTTTTTTATAGTTGCTCAGGAAAAAAATAGTGATGCTGTAAAGATTATAAAAAGAATTTACTGTGCTTCATTTATATTTATGATTATCCTAAAGAATCAGTTCTTATATGGATGACTCTTCATAATACAGTACCTTACAAAGAGCAAGTGTTTCTGGAGACTTTAACAGTTTGAAACCAGGGTGCTTAAAAATGAAAATTAGGATCATAGAATCATAGAATGGTTTGGGTTGGAAGGGACCTTAATGGTCATCTAGTTCCAATCCCTTTGCCATGGGTAGGGATGTCACTCACTAAATCAGGTTGTTCAGGGCCTCATCTAACCTGACCTTGAACACTTCCAGGGATAGGGCATCCACAGTGTCTCTGGGCAACCTGCTCCTGTGCTTCCGCAACCTCTGAGCAGAGAATTTCTTGCTCACATTTAATCCAAACATGACATTCTTTCGATTTAAAACCATTATCCCTAGTCCCGTCACTATCTGACTACAGACTATCCCTGCTTTTTATAAGATTCCTCCAGGTAGTAGAGGAGTTGACTGGCTGCAGATAGGAATATTTACTGCAGAGCTAGTGTTTTAGTCATGTGTTATGGCCTAAACTTTTGAAGTATTTTTCTGGGTAACTTTTGCTAAAGAGCGCTGGTTTCCCCTGTACTGTAAGGAAACTTTAGATTACTAGTTCGTAGATTCGGTCTGATGTGCTAGATAGCATGGATCATGGACTTGTTGGTTCAGCTAGGACTTGTAAGAAGCGGTTGTTCTGTAAGTGTCTTTTATTTCTGAAGTGTTTCCTGCATTGCATTCACCTGCTTGTCCCTTCTTAACCTATTTCTGGGAAGTGCTGTCTCAGTGGTTATGGGCAATACAACAGCAGTTTCTGATGTAAAACATCCTTATCCTGCCTCTGTAAATATTATTGAGAAAAGGATACAGGCTTTATCAAAATAACTAATAATTGGAAAATATGGTGTCTATGGGTGAGGATGGTACTAGCATGATCTTATCATCCATACCTTCCAATGCATAGAACCTTTTTGAGTTCTTTCCCTTTAACAAATATGATGCTGTTTCTGTTATCTTGATTGTATTTTGGTGATATCGTTGGCCATTTTCCTAACTTCTGAGAATAACACAGGATTTTCATTGCCATAGCAACTTTTGAAATCCTTAAAATATAGTGTATCACATGTTCTTTTCTTTGGAATGAAGTCCTGCAAAGTATATCAGAAATTTCATATTTGTCACATCTTACCGCTAGAATAATCATGTAGTTATGCACAAAGTAACACATAACCTTAAAAAAAGGAGCTATGAGATTAGGTTATCAGCTACATGTATTTATTTTCCAGAGGTATGTTTTTCATTGAAATGTTTGAAGACTATTGGAATTATAACTACCACACCCACTCTTTAAATATAAGGAAAGTTGTGAAGAGGGGAATTGCAGTGGCGAAGAAGGCAGAGCTGCAGTAGATAGAAGGCAATTCAATACTTCAACTTCTCTAAGATCCTTTAATTAATCTCTTTAAGACATATTTTCTGCTCTCGATGCCTTTCTCTGGTCTTAGGAAATGAAAGCCAGATGCAGTTAAAGGGTGAGGGGGTTGTTTACCTCGGTATCTTTAATAGGATCCTGTCGATGCATCACTTTTCCAAGGTGGAACGCGTTGCAATGCACCCCCACCATAAATCGCGTATACAGGTTATAGACTTTACACATTAACATATCTAATAAGGGTACCCAATAAGGGGGCTTGGGTGGATGGTGCAATATTTTTCCCCATCTATGGAATCCTCCCCCCCCACCTGGGTGGGCTAATCTCTAGTTTACAGAATATGTTCTAGAAGGGGACCTTGGTTCTCCAAAATAGTAGAATGTTTGGTCTCCGGGTCTTTATGTCTTCTGGAGTGTTTTGTCTCCTGGCCCTACAAAACACTAGATCTATGCTAAGTTATCAGACTTAAAGAATTACAAGTATGCGTGCTAATACTTGTGGATACACAGAGCTGTTAAAAGGTATATAAAAGAAAAATCAAAAATCATCTTGGCATCACTCTAGCCATCATTATTTTCAATTATGTGATTTAGAAGCATATGTAATGATCAAGTGGGAGCACATTAAGTTATGCCCATAATTAAGGCTCAAAAAATAGGAAAGGAAAATATGTATTCATAGGTGAAACCTCATCACTGCTTTATCTTACCTGGTAGGCATGGGAAACAGGCTTTCCTAAAAGGCCTAATGGCCCTGGCATCAGAGCTCTTGCAGCAAGCAGGATTATCAGATGAAGCCAGAACTGCAACTCTCAGTTACTCCACACAGTCACACAGGATCCCTGCAGGACCTGAAGGGACCCAAAAGAAATGATTTTAGGCAAAACTAAGGACAGAGAAGTATACAAAAGACAGAAAGTGCTTGGGAGGAGGGAGGAAAACAGTATTGGGTGGTAGAAATACTGCTGCAGACAGTAAATAACATTTTCGTTTCGTGATGAATACTCACACAATATTAGCCCATACATACCTTTTCTGTTGTCAGTTTCTCTATCTGTTAGTGTTATGCTGTCATAAACTGAAAAAAGAAACATGCAATAATTGCTTTCTCTGCCTGATGTCTGCCATCAGCATTTGAGAACCATAATTTTCAGAGTGGACATCTTTGATCTCTTTTACTAAGAAGAACAAATGAAAGAGTAGAAGGAGAGCTAATGCTCTGTGTGTTGTGGCAGTGCCATATAGCAGTCAGTTTTCAAGTATTCATTATCCAAGCATTTTTATTCTGCAGTCTAGTGAGAAGCAAATTATACTTTTTCATCTGGTTTCTACAAAAAAGGCTGAGAGGATTTGAATGTATTTGGGGGGAGGAACTAAAATTGCTCCAGATTTCTTCTCGTCTTTGTAATTCTTCCTCCAGCTGTGGCTTTAATTAGTTCTGCAACAACGCCACTGAGAATCTATCCTTCAATGCCAAAATTTGAACATTATAAATGTACATGCTCTTGCATGTAAAGAAAATAGGTTTACAAAGATGGAACTTCTTTCTATAGTTGTATGTAATTTTAGGCTTTACGATGATTTCGGCTGCAATATTTAAACTATCAGAGAATTTAATCTAAATGATAACGGGAGCTCATCCTTTCCATCCTCCATCTGCAGATATATACAAATATCGACATACAAATACTGACTGCCAAGTGCTTCCTGGATGTGCCCTTCTCATATGGCATTAGGGGGCATGTCTGACTGACAAAATAAATAATGGTAGACAAACATTATGAAATAACACTTTTAATATTTTTTAATAATAATTCAATGTAGCAATGTGTCATTGTTGTTAATAATATTATACCCTGGTTTTATTTCTATGTGTCATTTCCATAACTTTCTTTTAACAGACCCCGTTATGAAATAATCTAGCCCAGAATCCACAAGTACCAGCTACAGTAAGAAAAGTTTACATACATTTCAGAATTGTCCTTGGCATTTAAAAAGCAAATCTCAAATGGATTAGATTAAAAGAGATCAAAAACTAAGTATCAATTTACATGTCTAAGAGGTACAACTAGGACACTGATAACACTGTCTTCTTCTTAGGAAGTCTCTAATTCCTTTTCCTGAGTTTTGAAACTGTTTTATGACATGTTACTTAATGAAACAGGAAATGTATAACAATACTTATGTGTTCTGAGAAGGCATTTGCAGCCTAATTGTAGAGAATTGTTTGCAGAGCATCTGAGCTGCACAATAATGATGGCAATAAGGAAGCTCTTAGTTTTAAATATAGAAAATAAAATTCTGTCCTGCTGTGTGGAGGGCATGGAGTGATGTCTACAGCTGATGAATGCATAGCATCACATCAAGGAAAGGGAAAAGCATAACGAATGTCTTGATCTTCTCATTTCTATTCCCTTTTTATAAAACTATATTATTATTAGTTGTAACTACAGAGATAGAATCACTGAATCATAAAATCAGTTAACTTGGCTAGCTTCTCTGCAAGCTATTTCATCCAATCTTCTACTGACCACAGGGCTGGCATTGAAGTCTGATCAAATTTCCCAGGGGCCTCATCAGTGAAGCTTTGAGCATCTAAGAGAGTGGAGATTCCACAAAAGTGTAGGGCAGCTGTTTTCTGTTCTTAATCATCATAATTGTGAAGGTTATTCTTTCCTCGTGTTCCCCTGTAGTATTCGAAATACTGCTTTGTGCAAGCTGCGACTGTTTATTCTCCATGAATGGCTGGGAAGAGTTCAGCTTCACCTCTCTATGTCCTTCCCATAGGTACTTGGGTACAGTAATTATATCTCTCGCCCCTTATCCCTGCTATCCAGACCCTGTTCACTCACCACTCCCACCACGTGTCTCAGCAAGACATTCCTCTATTCAACTCTTACCAGTTTCCTACTGTCAATGGAAAAGTTCTGTGATTGCTCCGTGAGTAGTCTGAAGTGCCTGAGGTAAATGCCAGTCTTGCAGACAATCTAATAAGCCCGTCTGATGAAGTTAGCACATTAACCTGGGCTAATAAGCCCCACTGAGAAAGTGAATACATTAGCTTGGGCTTGACTCTGTCCAATACAATTACACAGCACAGCTTTCTAGTTTTTCCTGCACCTAGGTCTGCTACCAGAGGCTTTGACACTGCTCAGCACCCAACAGGGTATGAATTCTTGCTGCTGAACTTCAACAAGCAAACCTACAACTCTTTGTCAGAAGCTAGTATCCTTTGAAGTTCTGGCCATTTGAAAATAATGAATATTTTAGCTTTATACGTAACAGTTATAGCCTCTTTAGCTAAGTTAAAGATAAACCAGCTACCCTAACCCCTTTGCTGGTTGTATGACATATAAAATCTTCTTCCCTTTCTAAGAACTGCTTTGCAGCTCTTTTATCACTGAAGCAAGCATGAGGAAAGGGAGAGATAGTGCTATTTTAGGACAGCCTACAGAGATGTGCATCATATTTTGATCCTCTGGGTCTGAAGAAGTATCTAAAGCTATTTGCACTGCTTGGCAAAGTCAGCTATATTCTTCACCAGTACAACATACTGCCTTAATGTGTTAAAACAGAAAAAAAAACCGCTTTAAAATGAAGATTTTTTTTGCTAGCTGCTGATCGTTCTTTTGGCCTTAATATGAAAATATTCCTTGTGACATTTGTCACAGGTATTTTCTTATAATCTTCTTATTTCTGCTATCCCCTAGGGGCAAAAGAATAGCTGTAATGAGAGCAAAAGAGGTGTCTTAAAAACCTGTTTGGACAAACAGTGAAAATGTAAGTCAACCTACAGATGTAAAATATGGATGTGTCAGTTGTCAGCTTCTCCTGACTATAAATATTTTTAGCCTTCATGTACTGAGAAATTTAGTTAATGATATTCATTCCTTCAATCACTTAAGGTCTTCTTCAGCCTGTTTCTGCTGAATGCTGTACCTATTCCAGAAAATATTTCCTCTCCTGGCTTTTTTTCCCCTGAGAGTAATGTCCAATATAAACCTCAGTTTTGTAAGAGTTCTAATTTAAGTCTAATAAAAGACTCTTTGTCACGCTTTTCTGCTAGGATTTTGTTGTTATTTTCCATTTCTAAACCATTAAGCAAAACTATTAAATATAGAAAAAAACCAGTGTTTTAATAAAATGTAATGTCAGCATTTGTAGCAATGTATCATACACACACAGTTGCTATCACGAGAATTTATGGGACCGCTAACGAATAATTTTTCCCCTCTGCTATTCTCCTCAATTTGCCCCAGTCAGTGATTGGCATCTGGATTGCTGTATGCTTGGAGTCTCAATAGTTGTGTCTAGTTGACAGCACCAAGAGGAGGTAGATCATGAAGTCTGGAGAGTCCAGGTGTTAGGCTTGTCAACCACACCAGGGGGTGATTGTGGTATTTGCTGAGGGAGAGAGAATCAAAAACAGGGCAGAAAAAGGATGAATAGAAAAGCACAGAGAGAAGTGTTTTACAGTAGCAGTGGCTTCTAATGTGTGTCAAATCCGCTTGTATAACCTTGTATTCCTCATGGGAGTCTTCAGGGTCACTTCTGGACTGAGAATTCAGACATTTGTTAATCATATTTTCACAGTACTTCTGCTGAAAGTATAATAGGTTGTAAATTCAGTAGTACTGAGTAGTAGGGATTTTTTTGCTTGGTTTTAAGTTTTTTACTTGTGGAGAGCTTTTTTTTTTGGCCAGGAGTTTCTGTGCATATGTAACTGAGGTGACAGCATGCGTGTTTTTAGACTACTGAAGATGATATTTTTTAAAACACTAATTCTTAACTGTTTATTGTTGGCACAATTTGGATTAATTACTAGAGAGAAACACTGTATTGAGCACTGGAAAAAATCCTGGTGGCCTAGTCATATTTTATATGCAGGAGATTTTTGTATCCCTTTACATAGTTCTCCCTATAACTCAAGTAATTTTTATAATCTTTTTCTTTTTCCAATTCATGGCATGTATATTTTTGATGGAATTAAATAGCAAAGAAACTTTAGTGATCTTAAAATACCTTCAATATATCGCTTCCACTCTATCGTAAATTCAATCTATCTATATGTACAATGGCTGAAGGGCTATTTTTTCTATGAAGATATGAGAACTCAAAGTTCACTTGCATGTTTTGATAATAGTAAATAAAGTTATATTCAAGAATATTAGAGTAAAACTAATTTTAAACTCAACGGTACAAAAATATACATTGGAAGCTAATGATTATAGCTGGTAATTGAAATAGAAGCTTTTATTATATTGCCCACAAAAAGATTTAAATATTTTGGACAGAAGCTGTCAAAAATAAGTGCTGTATTAAGTTTTAAGTGTTAGAAGAATGAAGATACTTAATAAAATTCAGGAAGACTTTTGAATATCCAAAAAACACAGTGTCCTATATGCATATTTGTGTGCTAACTTCACATTATTTGTGCAATAACATAAAAAATAGGATTAATACCTAAGGAGAAACAATAATTTTATCTAGTGCTTCTGTTAGTATTTTACATGCTACTGATATAAGTAAAAATTGTAAGCTTCCATGTTGTAATGATTTCTGTCTTAATGTTCTGTTTTCTAGGTAAGTACTCTCTGTCTTTTTCTTCCTAACATTCCTCTCATCCTTCTCCAAGTTCAATGAAAGAGGTAAAATCGAAGACAACAAAAATGAAGGTCTATTTGGTAAGAGTTTGCTTTGGTTTACGTGCTCATCTACTTTTTTCTTTTTTTAATTGAAGCAATGCACCTGTTACAGGGGATTAGTTTGTGTAGAATTGGTGAGACAACCCATTTAGAGGAGCTGTTTCATGAGCTGCTTGTGGCTCTGTCAGACTGCCCAGGTGAACTGCAGGCAGCACTACCTCCTCTCCAGGGTCTGGGGTCACACTATTAGTGTAAAAGCTTTTCTATTTCCTATAAGGCTGAAATACATATACGGAGAGTTTTCATGGCAGAAATCTCTATGTTTGAAAGTTATTTGGCTCATATCAAAGATGGAAGAAACTGCCCTTTTGGAAAAGGTGTTACACAAGGTACCTTGTAATGAGGCTCTCACTAAAGTACAATTTGATCTTGCTTCCTTGAAGGGAAACAAGGCAATTACAGGCTATAGCAAAAAGTGAAAAATAGGGGAAAATGCCTTTAACTGTAGTTCTTTTTAGTTTGTCTCACAACCATTTGATGAAGCAGTAGAACAGATGGCCTTCTGAACTTCTCCAAAATATGGTTGTCTGTGCTGAATTGAAGCTATTTATGACATTACTGATAGCTTCCATTGTAGTCACAGTAACAGGAATGCAGGATGCACCCTTAGCCAGCTGGGACTGAAAACTTTAAGTTAGAAGGCCAAGGAGAGGAAAAAGAGAAAGAACAGAGGAGGAGATTGAGGATAATTACAAGGAAAATGACACAAGTGAATGTTTTCACAGCAGAAGCATGAATCTCACACACAGGTGCTTTTCAGGACATAACCAAAGATATTTGAAGTGGTGATGTCCTCTGGACTCACTCTCCAAATCAGAGTTTTGGAAAGCTTAGCAGTGCTAAGGGGATTCCAGGGGTCCTGGACATGACCATGGAAATCTGACGTGCTAGCAGATTCGAATCTCATCTGTCTACCTATCCTTTGTAGTACTAGTGTCAAACTGGGAAATGCCCCAGGACTCATACCGGCTTAGAAATCTATACATTCCATTTCAAAATTCACAATCTTGTGCTTGCTAGACACTAAAGCTTTTCTGACACATCTGAAAAGTAGTGATTAATTTTAATCTTGTATTAATTTAGTTTGCCTAATTATTCACTGCCTACATTAAATTTCACTATATTTGTGTTCACACACATACACACAAGCACACATATGTATTTCTGAAACCATGGTAAAAAGTTAAATAAATTATTTTTTAGCTAGATAGTTTGGAAAATGTAAATTAAAACTTCTAAATTAAAAAAAATTGCTTGAAGAAATATTCAAAGGCTAAAAAGGATAAGACTAGACAGTACTTACTGCAATTTTTGGAATGATGGGTAAAGGCCTCCACCTTGATTAAAAGTAAAAAGAATAGAAGCAATATATTAGTATTTCCTTCATTTTAAAGAATGGCTAATTCAGCTTTTTAACACCTAGAGTAGTTCAGACATAAAGGAATATTGCTTTAAAAGGTTATAGATTGCTGAAAATAAAATATTGTAATGTCTATTGTAAATGCAAACTTCTGTCTATTGTAGATAACTATCTAGCTATTAATCTAGCTATAAAAATCAAATATTCCTCTAATTAAAAGAAAATGAAATAAGTTTAGAGGAGCAACAAGAACAACAAATCAAAAGACACACGTGCTGTTTTTTTTCCCATTTTACATGTTCATTTAGTGACTTCTTGGTGAATCTACCTAGTGACTTTGTACTGGGATCTTTAAAACTTCTGTATTTGTTTTGAGAATATCAGGAAGAAAAATAATGGCTAATATTATGATAAAGACATATTTTTCAAGCTTTTCATAATAGCTATTATTGTGCAGATGTATAGGAGATAATATACTTCAGGCAAAAAATGGTTTGTAAAGGAATATGTTACCAAATCAACCTGTAGAATGCAATATGAGGGTTTTAGCATAGCTAGTGATTGGCTGAATAGGGAAATTAGAAAATTCACTAAGACTTCATTACAAGTAGTTTAAAAATTCATGCAAATTGTTACTATATTTTGCTGCTCAAGTTACTAAAATAGTATATCTTGTTCTGAGTTGTCATGGAACAGAAACTATCTTTCAAAGTGACTTTTTTTTTTTTTGTGAAATATCTTTTGCTCTGCAGATCTGGAAAGAAAAAAAAAAAAAAAATTTTAAAAACCAGAAAAAATTGTATAAAGCTTTTAGCACCATGTTCCACAGTATTTTCCTTCAGACTAACACATCATATGTAAAGAGAGAGGTTAAATATGCATTTTTGTATATACAAAAATATGTATAAAACACACTGGTGATTATGAGTCCATTCCATACAACTTTAAAATTCCTGTAATCTAAAACACTCTTTGAAGGAGAGGAGTGAGTTCTGTGGTATGGTAAAAATCAGGCATGACACATGGGCCTGGCAACCTCTCATTTTTCTGGGGCTAGCAGATTGCATAGTGCTGTATACTTTCTGACAGAAAATCAGGTTGAATCTGACTTTTGTGAGTTTTTTGACAAGCAGCCTGGTCAGAACTGCCTACTGTGATCCCTGTATTGCCATCCTCAAGGCACAAATAATAGAACCATTCAGAAAGGGTTCAGAAAGGGTGCCCTAAGAGGAAAGAAATTGGGACTTAGAAGGTAGAATGAGTTTCTTTTGTGTCACGCAAAATAAAAAAAACAGACATATTTCAAGCAAGATCTTTTATTTATTTCTACAGGGACCATTCAACTGTGGAAATTGTACTATTTAGGTAATATCTTATGTATACACATAATATCTTACAGTACCTCATGCATGCACAATTGACAGTGTTGACAAATGGCGCAAACGTAATTGCATTCTCATAAACACAGAGCAAGCTGAAATAGAATGCAGCCTTGCTTTAGAGTTGTTTTTAATTTTTAATTTTTTTAACTCAATCTTTTTTGGGTTTAAATATTGGCATTTTACATTCTAGCCACTTCTGCTGATGTTTTTCTAGCATGTTTTGTCAAACCAATTTAATATGCAGCTGTTCTTTTTGCTAGAGGAAAACTGTATGCAAATCATGTATTTAGTAGCAGAATCTTACTGACTTAAAAGCTTGAGGGGTTTTTCTTTATTAAACCTTTGTTGTCTAGAATACAGTGGGCTTTTACTCGGTTTTGAATGCATTTTCCTTGTCATCCTCATACTTGTTGCATTATAGTGCAGAGTTAGCACTGAGAATGTGTTCTTCAGTAGACCAAATAATGTATCTTCTAACAGGCTGTAACAGGAATTAAAGCTGTGAACTCATGTGGACAGGAGTAGTAAATTGTTGTTTTGGAACGAATATGCTGATGAAAGAGGAGCAATCATGGGCAGTGTGTGCTACAGATGATGACAGCAGAAATGGAAATGTACCTGGTTTGTGTTGTTGCAGCTAAGATAAGCTCAAAATCTTTGTTCTTATTTCAGTTTGAGGCAAGTACTCTCACATGCTTAAGACAACATCAGATAACTTTAAGGTTACTGCATACTTTTCGTATTTGGAATGCATGTAAAATGACTAACATAATATAGTTTGCTCAGACTCCTGCATAATCCTAATATAAATAAATCTGCGCTATAGAGCTGGATGATTTTGGTACAGTGACCCTCTCGCACATAGAAAATGCAAGATATCTAGAGGGAAATTACAGGACCTGTGTTTTTCCATTTAATTTTGGGTTTGTGAATGATCTGAGGGTAGGAATCCTTTGGTAAATTTTTCTAAATCCCTCCACTAAGTAAGCAATAAAAATATAGATATTTTTCCCTGCAACATGAATGAGATTGTGGCAGTTAGACAGAATGTGTTCTGTGCTCTCTGTAACAAATTTCCATGGCTTTTGGAATTAATAAAAACATTTTTTTTGAGTTAATAAAAATTTTTAGTCTCGCCTTTTCGAGGCCAGAAGAGTAGCTGGTTCCTGACTCTTCTACAAGTTATGTGCTTTAACTTTCTTTCATTTTGGTTCTGGAACAAATAAACACAGTCCAGCATGCCAGTCTTCACCCTGTCATCAGAGATGCGCAGGAAACTTTCAGCATTGTTGGGTGGACATGGGCTTTATTGTCTTTCTCTCTGTCCTGTCAGCACAACCTGCCCTGTTTTATCAGCATGACTCTACTCCCCATCTTCTCCCCTATTCCAGATATCCTTTGGGCATGTGCTCTGTTTCTTGTCCCCAACTTTGTCTTTCACTGGCAGCTTCCAGAAAACAAAAGAAAAAATTGTCCTGTGTTTACAAATATTTTAGTCTTCTAAAAAGTGAAAAACCTTATTTTGAGATCTTGCTTATGTGTTGTACACATAAATTGTACACCACTATACTATATCATGATGCTATCCTGCAAAATTTTACTCTTGCTTCTTCTACATCTTAGCCTTTTATACTTCAAGAGTTTGGCACGGAAATGACTTGTCAGACATAAAGCATTGTGGCTCTGATGGTTTTTAGTTGCTGGGGTTCTTAACAGAAAATTCCATCGTATTCTGAAACTGTATTTGGATGAGACCAGGTCTGAAATGGAACTATGAAGTACAGTGACTATATGCAGGGTACAAATTCACTCTGTGCTTATGTAGTTCTGAGGTCTGATTTCACATTATAATGGCATCAAAATGCCTCCACTACAACTGATTACCTGCTTTGTACCAAAGTAAGACTCTCAGAGTCTATCTCGGAGACAGAGCAGTTCTCAAAATGTTCTAACAAGCACCATGATGTTCAGCTGCGTCAAACATATAAAGTTAACGGGATCATATGACAAATTTAAGAACAGCATTACAGTCTGATTGATTATGCTGGCACTACTCATTTCCACCATCCTTAGGGGGTAAAATCTGTCAGTTGTCCAAAATTGAATCTACACTGACACTCACGTAAAACAAAAGGGATTGTGATCTTTATAACTTGCCCAAAATGACCTCTGAAAATAACTTGCCTATTTTTCTCTCAGGGCTTGCTCGGCAATATTCCTGAAATTTTTCCCTGGCATTTTACCTGCTGCAGTTATACCTAAGATGGCATCGTGTGTCATCTGGTAGTGTTCTCAGATTTAATCTCAAGCCATAGAAGACATTGAAGTGTTGACAAGGATCACCTTGGCATTTGTATTTATAACATACTAATTAACATCAACACTACAGAGCAGATTTATTTCATTTTCTCCACTAGTTTAAGGCTCTGATAACACAGGAGTAGGTGGCCTTTAATTGGTAATCTTTGGCAGTTCAAATGAGAAGTTTTAATGGACTGCAAATTTAAGGTAATGAAAGGGAAAATAGCCTTTGGTAAAAAGCTTCAAGAGCTTTGTGATGATGGTATTTCCTTTACTGTAAATTATTATGCACGAATAATCTCAATACAAAATTGAGGTAATGGCTTGATTTTAATTTTTCTCCTCACTTTTATATTGATCTTCAATACAGGCTCATCAGTTTTGGAAGGAGTGCGAAGTAATGTTTGCAAATACTTAGCAACTCTATTGTTCTCCCTAAATCTTGCTCTGCATCTCACCCCAGGAAGCGGTATGACTAATTTCATACAATGAAGCCATTTTGTAAAGAAATATTTTCTATGAGATGGTGGTGGCTTGTGTTTTATCGTGATAGAAACCAGAACTTATCCATAATAGACACAGAATACAAACAGGTATATCCATTATATTGGAAGAGAGGATGACTAACTACTAATTATCTTAAACACTTTGAAAAGCGGAAAGGAAGCCTTACTCAGCACTTCCTGCAAGAGAAAGAAAACCATTCTTTTATTATAAAAGCAAATCATAATAGCATACCTGTTACATCACATGCAGCAATGCAGAAGATGTGTCCTTGTATATGAAAACAGATTCTCTGTTCATCTTAGTTGCAAATTAGCATGTAATTTTCTCTACGGTGTCTGAAGTTTATTTGTAGCAGAGATCAGGAATTGGGATGATGACATCAAGGAAAAGAGCCCAATACTCAACACGGTTGGTGCAGCTAAAAGTGTTACAACTATCAAAGTGAATAAGGTAAAGTGCAGTACTTATAAGAGCTCTGTGGAAAGAAGGGGATTTGTTTTTCTCTGCAGATTGTGGTTTATGAAGTATTTTCATAACTGTGAATATTCTCACCTTTTCAATTTGCTTCATCCGCTACAACATACTTAAAATTCCATACCAAAAGAAAAGCATTAAGAGACATATGTGTTGCGAACTTTGATGTTCTAATTTTATAAAGGATTAAATTATCTTTATTTAACAAAGTTAATTTTGACTGTGGCTACATGGACTGATAGTCTTCAGATGTTTAATTGTGAGCTTTTACAAAGGACCTTAGCCTTATGTATTCAATGAGACTGACAGGACAGTTTCTTATTTTATCTCCACTGGTTTTTTTGTGGAGAATCCCCTTACCTTTTTTTGCCCTTTTGAAAAGCAACTCTGTCCCACAGGCTATAGAACATTGTGAGTCCTGACTGGGGAAAAATTTGTCGGCTCTCTAGTTCATTTTTCTGAAGTATTCAACAGTATAATATCTGGGTCTGTACACTTATCTTTACAGTAACCTGAACATCTAAAATGGTAGTAACTCTTCTATTGTCAGACACGGGAAGATTAATGGAAAAAATATACACTAGTTATTTTTGGTGTTTGATTTACAAACCAACGATCTGATTGTTTTATTTTGTGGCGGTTTTTTTATGGCATCTTTTTGGTCACATATCTCACCAAAAATGCTTACAAATGAATGTTCAGCATTTCCACAAGAGGGGCAATAAGGATCCCACGATACAGCTGGTTAAAGGCGGACATCGCTATCGTAGACATTACATTTGGGGATGTTGCACCAGGCACTTGTAATGGAAAACACATCAGTATTCTTAGGGAATAATTTCTTTCCTTCTAGAAGTTTGGATACTCATCTTAGCAAAACATTACTTCTTTCTTTGCTGCTTCGGTTAATAACTGGAATCAATTCACCAGGGGCTCAAATGAGCACCCTAATCCATGCGACAAGAGCAGGAGGGAAGCTGGAGGCAGCTGAGTTATGTGCACGTACACACATGTACCTTTATCCAGACTCAGCTCTGACAGGTGGTGGCAGAGTCAAAACTGCTGTGATCAGGATCCTAAGAGTTTTTCTATTTTCAAACATAAGATATTTAAGTCTTGATTCCTAAATAAACCCTTAAATCTTTAGAGTGATAGACCATGTTAAACAGTGTTGAAAACAAGGTACTGTGAAAATTTCTCAGAGCAAGAAGAACTCAGCTTGTTAGAATGTATATCAAGCTATATCCCATAATTGTGATACATCACCCTCTTTTTAGGGCAAAAAGTTCCTCCTTTTTCCTAGACAATGTAGAATTAAGACTCCTTTGCCTTCGGGAAAGGATGTCATTCAACCTTTTTTCCCAGCAGTTAGATTAAGTTGGAGGCACATGCTCCTACTCATTCTCTCATGTGTGATTTGTGTGAGGTGTGACAGCCATGTGGGCAATATCACTGTGAGTTTTGTTTCATTTTGTTTTGTTCTATGGGCAGGTTTTAAGACAGACAGGTTATATAATTCTGGGAAGAGATAAAGAATACTATTATACCTATACTATAAATTTTAAAATGTCATTGAATTGAATGTGGAGGTGAATTTATACCAAGTAGAGCTATCTACTCCTTACAGTTTTTCTATGGCAATCAGAAAGCCTTCATATTGTCAGTGTTAAAGAGGACAGCACAGTTCTTCACTTCATTCATGGAGCTGTTAATAAAAAACACAATAATAGTTGAAAACTAACCAGAAGTTAAGCCTTCATAAACTGACGGTTTCTGATGGCAAATATCTTTCTTGAAAATTAACTATCTGTGGAACTTGTAATGGAATACACAGCTTGATGCACAGCCTGTATATTTGCCATGGTTTTAAAGCCCAGCTACAGATGAAACATCATGCAGTCACTTGCTCAATCTCTTTTCTCTTTCCTCCACTCCCCTTCCCAATGGAATGGAGAGGAGAATGAAAGTAAAACTTGTATATTGAGAAAAGAACAGTTTAATAATTGAAAATAAAGTAAAATAAAGTAATAATTTTAAATAATTACAATGATAATATAAAGGAAAAAAAAACCCAAGTGATGCACAATGCAATTTCTCACTACCTGCTGACCAAAGCCAGATCCCCATTACTGAACCCAGACCAGCCATGCTTCCAGGTAATTCCTCCCAGTTTATATCCTGGGCATGACTTCTGTGGTGTGGAATACCCCTTTGGTCAGTTCCAGTCACCTGTCCTGGCTGTGCTCCATTCCAGCTTTGTTAGGATTTTGGTTTTTTAGGATTTGTTAGTATTTTAGGGGTTTTTTGCATATCTCCTCACTGGCAGAGCATGAGACAAGTGAAACATAAAAGTCTTTGGGATTAGCACAACTTGGGAAAAACCAAAACATCAGTGTGATATCAACACTATTTTCACCTGAATCCAAAACACTGCACTGTGACAGCAACTGAGAAGAAATTGTCTACTCCAGCAGAAACCACGACAACATTATAGAATCTAATTTAGGCCTGATGAGGAGTGTGCAAATACACAATAAATGTTTGATTTTTGTCAAAATAAGAAATAAATGCACAGAAGGTGATACCACATAAAAAGAACAGAGGTATATACCTAAAAAATGGACTTAGAAATTACTTGATTATTAATCTACACAAAATTTACAGAATATAAAATTTAATCCTAAATAGACAAGTTTGTAGTTAGTATGTCATAGAAGTAATGCGTATTACCAGCACCTAACATTTCTAAAATATCTTTATTTTGCCTATTCAATGAACAACATTGGCAATACTAACTTGATATTCTAAATATAGTAGTACCAGCTAATGTTCAAGGAAGATGCTCATTTGGTGAGATGAATAAACAGAATTGTTCTGCTGTGTAACTACTGCAGTATGTCATTAATGTCTTTTAATGAGTAGCATTATATACAGTGACACTATCTATGCTTGCAGACTGAATTTAATAAGAACTCCTGATTTTTTAATTGCTTCTATTCATCAGCTATTTTATGCCCTTAAATAATCTTTCTGTCAGAAGAATATTATTTCCTTGCAATGAGATAGCTGAAATCCAATTTTTCAAACCTTTCTGGTTTTGTCGTTAAGATGCATGCTGAGTAAAGGTCAGGCTTCTGGGCCAGTGTTGCATGGGGTGCTGAGCTGAATGGACCCACTGCAGCTATTCTAATGGCTTAATGATATGTGAGGGAGAGAATAGAAGGTCTTCATTAAAGATTCCCTGGGTTATTTAATGAGATAAAGGGAAGCGAAAGTGTGTAGGAGTCAATTGAAAAAAAAGGATCTTGAAGGGCAGCAGCATGTAGTCCTACATTTCAATAGCAAAAGTGTATTGGCAGAGTTAAAAAAGAACATATGTTAAAACCATATTCATCTTTGCAAGACAAATTTAAACATTGAAAATTGAAGCCAAGTATATGCCGCTATTGAATATTTGTCTCACTCCTTTGAGCTGGGGGTTTTTTCCAGTGTGTATTTAATGAGTACTATATAAGACCATTTTTGTTATACCCATATGTAACAGACAGACTCACAATATGTCTATGCAATCTGTGCAGTGGTGTAAGCAAGAGCTGGTTCTTATTCATAACTTTATTATATGACCCATATGTTACAAATTTTTGTTTGTGTGTTTGTTTTCACTGGCACTTTGTAGGACATACAGCATACTTTCTCAGATTACTGTCAATCAGAATACACTTAGCACTTAATAAAAAAACCATGCAAATAGTCTTGGACAATTCAAGCAATAGTTGTTTTTATATGCAAATTAGCAGTACTTTTTTTGGGAAATTCATCCTCTAAAAAATGGGACAGACAATCAAATATTCATCAGTCAAGAAGATATGTGTTGAAATAACACCTGTATTCCCATATTTCTTTTGCCTTTCCACTTAGAGTTAAATAATTGTGCATATTCAGCAGTCAGAAAATGTTCAACAACATTTAAAATAATTATTTAGACAATTAAGTATATATAAAGGGAAAATCTTTGAAACAATTATGGGAAGGGCAGCTCTGTCCAATCTATTAATCTGTAAATGAAGGTTCTTAATTATAATTGTATTCTGGACAGATCATATCTTCTTCAAAAACATTTGTCACATCTTACCAAACCATTTTCGTGTCGTCTGTCAGTTCTTCATCAGTCATAATATTTGTGGGAAAAAAATTCTTGTCACAAGGAAAAAGGTCTAGTTAGTAGATAGGAACTGACATTATATAGATGAAGAAAAAGCTTTTCATATATTTGAGCTGTGAATGTGAGGTGCACCTGACTTTTCCTTAAAATGTTCTGCAGTCAAGTGAAGCCTGTGACATTGGCTGAGGCCATCTAGTCAAAACTGTGCCACCTAATAGTAGTAATAGGAGTAACAGGAGTCAAAATCTTATGTAATTTCTCTCATATTGAGAGAGAAGATTTTGCTAATTATTCTTTAATATCTAATTATTTCCTGTTGTCAAACACAAATCAAACTAACTTTTAAACGCATTGCAAACATTGTAAAACTTTGATACATAAAATAGTCATACAAATATACCATATGCCAAAATGAATGTAATTCCTTAAAAGAAACAAGCTAAGTATTCTGCATTTCACTGAGACCTGGGCATATGAATAAAATATAATAAAAAATTTAGCTTTTGTTATGTTAAAAATTAAAAAAAAGTGTGGAAAAACTTTCCATAAGACAAGTAAATAGGAAGATGCTTGAATAATACTTGAATCTTCAATTATATTATGGGCACAAACTATGATTAAGTTTAATTTCATTTTTGTCAAGTGTTTTGTGATTTTTAAATTAAACTCTGTGGCAATCCAAAATATCAATATCCATCCCCACATTAAAATCTCAGATGGATTAGTTTTACACCAACTTAAAAAATACATCAGATTGAAAAACTGATGATATTTATTTCACATAAATGTTGGTTTTAGAGAATTTTTATAATATATTGTAGACTGCATCTTCATGGAAAAAATTAGATTGCTCTTAAGATATCAAGTTTAAGTTGTTTTAATTTTTCTGCCAAAATTCCATAAAAGTCAATTCAATATCAAAATGCCTTGATATATCCCGATGCTAAACTGTTCCACTGAAATTTCCCTTCACACTAATTTGAATATGGTCTAAGTGCCTGCACACACATTATTTTGGAAGCGTTATGTCAAAGTAAGTTCACTTTTTCTGGCTGCATACTTTACAAAGGCATTAAAGCTGAAGATGTGTTTAATGTATAGGTTTCAAAAATTCATCCTTCACTGAGGAGCAAAAGAGCTCTCACGTAAAAGACAAGTTCCATGGAGCACATCCGGTACCAGTGAGACTTCAAAATTATAATAGCTCCATACTTTGGATCTACCCAAATAAGATAAAAATAGTTGTGTCTAATGGACTGTTCAGATTTGTAGAAAGTGCTTGGCAGTTGATATGATATCCCGTCCTACATGTCACCACAGACCATGAGATGGGAAAATATTGCTTGCTGTAAATTTCCCTGTAAATTTGCATGGCTTCTAAAGGCAGATAGATGACTGGGAGGAAGATTGGAGCCTCCCAGCTCTTTCAGTCCAGTGCTGCTGAGGGCAACCTGGTGGCTGGGGTGCAGGCATCAGCATTGCATTTACTGACATAACATGGCTCGTGAAGTGCTGTTGTACCCACTTTAATTCCTTCTTCGGTGAAGAATCTTCTATGCATAAATTAAATAAATTTGTATCTGGAACAAATATTTCCAGTTGTGCCTATGTACCCATTATGAAATGGAAAGAAGCTATTCCGCTTCATTAACAAGGAAGAAACTGTTCCATATATAAAAATACAGGTTTACAACTGACTTTAGTTGCACCTAAATAAACCCTAAATACAAAAAAAACGAACAAAAAATCTGACCAAACAAGAGCCCAATAAACAAGCCACAACTGAGAAAAAACCCTCTGATTTTACTTTGATCTGATTTTTCTTAAATGATTTTTAGATTTGCCTGCTTTCCTTACCTTTTTGTCCTTTCTTTTTCTGTCTTAACTAAAGAGCTAATAGGCAGGGTATTCAAGTTGCTTGCTTTTTAGTTTGGGTTTTTTTTTTCATCATAATAACTGTATTTGCATGTTGGAGAGTGGCTACTTGAGACTTAGGTTAGATATATTTATTTATTTTAGCTCTCTGTTGTACAAAGCTGACGTAGTTTCTAAAGGATTTTTTAACTGCGGGTATTTCATACCCTAAGCAGAATCAGATGAAGCCTTATACTAATGTCACATTTAAAAGCCTACTGCAGGTTTTCAGCTCACATCTGTCACGTTTTAATCTTTCCAATAGAATGGACTCCTTTTTCCTTAGAGTGGCTGTTAATGCAGTAGAAAGTTTACCTGGATTGAATTAAATCTTATAATAGCTGTGCATGCAAAATTATACTCCAGTTATCCAGACAAAACAGTTTCAGGACACAAATAAAATTAAGAACAACCTATAAAAAGTCTTATGTGTTACATTTATCTGTTTTAGATGCAAGGAAAGCACACAGTATAGATGACTGTCCACCTTTTGCCTGTTTTTTCCCATCACCTAACAAAGTCCTATGAGGACTTTGACACCTCCCAAGGGTCCATGACAAGTCACTTGTTTCCAGCAAGGCACTGAGGGTGGCAGCACCTGGAGCAGCTGCACTGTGACTGCAGGCCAGAGTACCCGCCTGATGCATCTGAACTTTTGAACCCGATTCCACTCTATTTTTTGCAGTTCCAAGACAAGGCATCCTGCTTCTCACTCTGTTGGATACCTCTGTTACCTGTCTGCTTTCACTGAGGTATCGTGGGCACATTCTTACAATTTGCTTCCTTTTCTTTCTCTAGTGCGCTGCAGCCTGGGAAAGGTAAACGTTGCCACCCCCTCTGGAGCCAGGCATAGGGTATTCCCCTTTTGGAAACAGTGTCCATCGTTCTCTCAAGGAGCCTTATCTTTCTGTCTTGTTTCCTGTTTCCACCTTTGCAGCCTCCTTCGATTTAATGTTGGCAATTCAAGAAGATTAATACCAGCCAGATAGATTGAGGTGCTTGTGATACTTGTATATGATACAGACAAAATACCCCTAAATTTCCAGTTCTCCATGATAGCTTTTTTTTCTGTGCTGGACATAAATCTCTTTCTATCCCTCAGATTCTCATCTATAGTGTAAAGTGCACATCATAATTTGATTGTGTGTGAAAGTAGCACTGTAGTACTACTCTTCTGGATTTTTTTGTAGTTGGGACCTCTAAGAGTATTGCACAGAGACTGAGGTGGTGGAGGCCAAGAAGATGTAGTTTCACAAATAAAGGCAATTCCACAGATAATTTTGAATTGTTGAATTGTATAAAATGTCTTATAGATATGAGAAAACAATTTTATATATTGCTGTTTTTCCGAGACAGAGTAGGTTCTTAGAAAGGGTTATTCATATTTTGTTACTTTGTGTTCTTTGTGTTAGTGGAGAATGCTTTCCCATGCAATAAGAAACACACCTCAGAATAGAAAACTTCTTAAAATATATAATGAATTATATGATCTTCATTTTGTCTTTCTAGAGATAAAATTCTGAAATAATTCATATAGAAAATCTAATCAGTCTGAGTTCACATCGTGAATCTTAAAAGTTATTTGGCCTTTCCAAGTCTACCAATGGGTGGATCCTCCTCCTCCTTCTGTGATCTTTTGATATATGCGAAAACATCTCTTGTGGCCCACCTGCTGCTTCAAAGTGAATTCTGTCTGTGGCTCTTTCAGATATTAGTCTTAACTGATTCAACTGTGCTTATGGTCCCAAAAAAAAAAAAAAAAAAGACAAATTATTAGGGTTGGTGCCCATGGGTGAGGGGATCTGTTCCTGAGTGACTTTCTGCTTTATCTGCTTAATAAGTAATTGGTTGGAGTACGACTGGGTGGAAATAAACAGCCAACTTCCTGCATCCATGAGGGTGACAGATGCAGCTGAGATGAGGAGCATTTGCTTTCCAGGCACAGGGCTGCTTGGCTCCTTTGGACCAGCATACTTCAATGACGTTGATTATGTAACATTTTGTTTCCAGTTTTCCCAGGAATGCATCCTTTGGGCTGTTAGTCTTGTGCTGCTTCTGTTGGGATAAAATGAGTTTACCACCTAGCTGTGATCACCTGACTCTGGGGAAAGTGGCTAGATTCCAGAATGCTTGCACTCACGGATCGCCTTATGCTATTAACGAGCCAATTGATATTAAACAGCAAAGGAGACGGTATGAGACTTTATTATTCTTCAGCAAAGTGTTTGCATTGTCTACAGCTTGCTGCCTTTAAATCTTCTGTGCCTGTGTGTAGGGAGAGGGGGAGAAGGGGTGTGCTGTAGAAACCACTTCACTGTTTGTGTGTTCAATATTGAATCATGGAAGAGAAACATAATGAACAAAGAAAAAGGTACAATACCAAGTAACAGAAAAAAATATAGCAGCAGCAAGTTGTATTTGTGCTGTATGTATGTGCAGTTACCAATAATTAAAAAGTTTTTCAGGGATGAAAGGTAATTTAATTTTTTAAAGGAAGGTAACTAAGGCTATTGTCCATAAATTGCAAGCAAAAAATATACTAGGAATTTGACTAGTGACAAATTATTTCTTAGTCCAAATTGTCAAATATTACGTATATTATGTACTGCATTAGATATTTTCTGTCTTTTCCACTGGAATATATTTGTTGCATATTTTAGCAAAATAGCTGAAACAGCCTTTTGCATGCATATGTTTTATTGTGGCAGAATTTCCATCCAATTTTATCAAACTGTGACATGAAGAGAAACTTTGTTAATGGAATTGAAAGAGTTACTGAAACTTCTTGTGGGAAAAAATCACTCTTCCTTGATTTTGTCCCACTGGAAAAAAAAAAAAGGGACATAAACTTTTATGTCAGATTAGAGAAATGGTGGTATCTGATTAGTGTTTTAGCAGGGGCTTTTTTGAGTAAAAAAAGTGAGATTCTAATGAAAAAAGTTGCCTTAAGAAAAAATGAACTTTTATACCAGCTGCTTTACCAAAAGTAATTTCAGGTGAAATCAATATTTATAGTCCAAAATCCTTCATGTGCTTATATAGTTCATAGTACTTTTTATTGAAATTGCAAGATTATATGTAGATGTGAAATAGAAAAAACAAATTTTGACAAGGAGAATGCAAAATCTACTGTCAAAACTTCAATGAAAACCGTTCCCCAGTTGAAAAAATAAAACTGTGGTTTTTCATAGTATTCCTGATGTTAATTTTTTAAAAAAACTACTGTTAAAAATGTAACTAAACTAATAAGAAAATTTTGAGTACTTTTTAAATGTAGCGCTTAGAGAGCACCATGATTTTGCTACAAAGTCTAATTTCCTAACTAGATTTTCTAATCTAACTGTTTACAGTTTGAAAACTCAGAGTAATACCCAACTTTTCCCAAGATTTTATTTCCTTGTCCTAAGATAATATCAGGCTATGCTAAAGCCTGAGTTTTGATTTTCGTACTGGAAGGGTGTATTTCTCTGGTCTGTAGATGATTCCCCACAATATAGACTTCAGTGTTTGCTGTGTACATATTAATATAACTTCATCAGAGCTGGTGATATACTGGGGAGAAAAAACAAACTAACAGTGAAATACAAATGATCTTGTACAAATGCATAACTTGATTTTACAATCAGTGATTCGCTTTTGTCTGTAAGCCAGAGAAATTTCCTCTGTTACACCGTATTAATAGTGGGAAATGTATTCCAGTCTCAGCTGTCTTTAAAGAATATGGAGGCTGGTGCTAGCACCTGCTAGCACCTGCTGGATATGGTATGATATTATATGATTGATATATCTGCCAGTCTCCATCTCCAAGGCCTTTCTAATCTGGAGGCTACTGCACTACTGCCTTTCAGAAAGATGACACTCTTGTTTAATAACTGTTCTAGTTAAGATTTTAGCCTTTATTATTGTTGATGTAATACTTTGGTCTCCATTTTTGTAAGAGATTGATGCATTGTGTGACTATCCATTCTTCTCCTTCCTTTTGTGAGAGCTCAAACCCAAATCAGTTTTAAAACAACAAAATAATACTAGTAGTTGCAGATCTTCCACAATTTCATTGTTTTTTACCTGTTGTTTCACCTTCTTTAGAAAACTCATATAAACAACAGGGCAGGATTGTACTTCTTACAGTTGGGACTACTTGCTGACTTTTTCAGGGGGAAGAAGTTCTATGTACAAGTTAGTTTGAAGTACATACAAAACATATATGAGTCACATTTTCCAGTGCATTAGTTTGAGGCAGGACTTGTAAAAGCAGTAGGTGAAGAATTTCTAAGCAAAACATAATTATTAGTTTTGTTGTGCCAAGTATTATTTAAGACCTTGTAAGAGAGTAGAACTCAAAATATTTGAAAGGATTAAGGTGAATAGGAGTATTTATATAGTGGAAATGAAAATAATTATTGTAACTTTGAAGCCAGAACTTGATGTAGACCAAGCAACACTTAAGATGACTGGGTCACTGAGAATGCTTCTACCTCCAAACACATCAAATTAGTCTTTCTGAGTGAGGATATGCAACAACACTTTTCACAGCTAGTAGAAAAAAGTACAGAGTGTGGGTAGAAGCACTTTTAGGGGAATTGTTTGGCATTTCGTAGCATTTTTTATTCTTGCTTTCAGTGGGTGTATGAGATACAAGAGCTTTTCTCAAAGATCACTCTGTGTTGCTTGACATGCAAGATGTCTCTTAGCTGATTTTGTTTTTCTCATCAATGCAAAATATCATCAAGGCTTGGGGAAGTAATTACATCTTTCATAACCAGGGACTCACAGGAGGTGAGAGGTAGACATATCAAGGTTGTGGAGTTAGAACTACGAATTATTTTGATGACTGCAGGTCTCTCTTTAGAGGAAGAAACAATCACTTATATGTGCATGTATAAACCCTCTACATACACACACACACACAAATATATACAGTTTGAAATGATGTAATGCTTTTTTTCATGGCTGTTACCAAAACTAAGACAAGCATTTCTCTATTTCAGTAGTGCTAGCTGGATGTTTCCCAGTCATCTTGAAAATTAAAACTTTTTACAGAAAAGTATAATACCAAATACCTTGAAGATTTTCAAACTGATAATTCCATTTTGTCTTTAGGAAGAAATGTGTCAAATTTTTCTTTCAAAGGAGATTTTTGGGTTTAGATTTTTGGGTTTAGATTTTCATATCTTAAGGCCTCCACAGGCTAATACAAAAAAAAAAAAAATCCCAAACAAATAAGAGAAACATTTCAGGGTTACAATACCAAATACATTTCAATTAACCTATATGCAAGCCTTTTAAAATTTTGTGTCGCTTGAAATTTCTGCATTAGTATTCTGTTCTGGAGTAGGATGAAATTTCAGGATTGCAATACTACCAGCTGAAGCAAGAAGATTGTTTCTGATATTGTCCTGCCCCTGAGTACAAATAGAGGGTTTTGTCAAATCAACAAGATAGTCACCCTTTTGTTATCATAGTGGTTAAATTGCAATGACACAGTGGGTAGGACTTAGACTAATGGCAATGTTCTAGTTTCATCTTCCTGTCCATAGAAAAAGAATTAAACAATCAGTGAGTCCCAATATATGGCGAACCATGTTGCAAAGCTCATCCTGTTCCAAGAAGAAAGACCTGTTTTTTCTACTGAAAAAAAAAAAAAATCAAACCAAACCGAACAAAAAACCCCAAACAAACAGAAAATTCCAACAAACAAAACCCAAAACCAACCAACCAACCAACCAACCAAC
>VZTG01003728.1:2180448-2310929 GCA_013397845.1 Melanocharis versteri
AAAAAACCCAAAAAAAACCACCCCAAAACAGAAAGAAAAAAAAAAAGCCAAAAACTTAACATCAAACCCTAGAGAGAAATTATATCCAACATGTAGGGGAAAATATCTTTCTTTGAAATACAATGTATTATATACACTGTTAGTGCAGTGCTTTGGTTGAGTGGTAGAGCTGGAAGTGACAACTTAATGAACACTTGGCTGGTCAGATATTAATATAAAACTTGAGTATTAAACCCTATCATTAGTGCTTCTTAATCTGTGACACAAGCAGACACACACCAGGGAGCTGAATAGCTGTTTAATTTATTTCTGTTCTGTTCTCATTTGGTGTGAGCAGCTTGATTTCACAAGCAGGTCTCGTGTTGCGACATTTGGTACTCTATTTTGTCTGAAATGCTCTCTAAAAATTGCATTTTATTTTGGTGCAATTCTAAGGTGTGTCGCTTCATCATATGAAAATTGTGTCATATTCTTTCAGTTTTCCATGTTGTAACTCTCCATTACAGAGAGTAGATTATTTTTGAAATTAAAATTCTGGAGCATTTGAAAAAGATCTTGTTTTAGTAGGTGATGGTGTGATCAAATCAGTGTAGTGGCAGACTAAGATCCTCAACTGAATTACAATGCTGTTCCTCATGGTAAAATTCCCATTCCTTTTTCTACCTCATCCTTTATTGTCCTGGATGGTGTTTAGCTGGTTTGGGAGCAATCTGAACACAGGTAGAAGTAGACCAGCAAAGAAATGATGGCACCGTTTGTTTTCAGGAATTACAATGACTCACAGAATATCAAAGTAGTTTAGAAATAAATAGTTGGGCTTTTTGGTTGTAGCAGTAAGTACTGGAGAGATATTTTTGAAGTGTGCATGGCCTGTTGCATTTAGAATGTAGTTCACTAATCAGTAATTAAATACTACATAGTCATGAGGGTGAAGGGAAAACAGTAAGACCAACTGAGTAATTTTTCTTTATATTAGTTTAGTTTGAAAGTAGGGTCTGATTTCAAACTTCCTCTTCACTGAGAGTAGTGTTCTGAAACCAAGTACTGGTATTTCCTAAATGACCTGGCTTAGGTTACACTGTACTGCAGGCAAATACACCGGTGGTTGATGGTGGATTTAGGCATATGGGGATGTGCCAGAAAAAGTTCTGAAATTTGAAGTCTGTCATTCTACCAGTGAGAATATAAAATGCTGTTTCTGTCCTAAGAGAAAAGCAGCTCTGTCACCAACAACCAATTTTTGACAGCCTCACTTCCTAATAGCTTTAACTGAACACATCTAAGAAATTACCTAAATAATTGGGCAATTCTTTATTTTTATACAGTGAGATAGATCAAGACAAATAATGAGGACAAACAAGACTCCATCCTTAAAGATTGAGGGAAAAGCTGGCTGAAGTACGGGAGTCATTTTGATGGCTGAGGCACAGGGCTGTGCTACTCATTTCAGCTGATCTTTGGTAACAACTCTTGCCTTTTGCAGTCAGAAGAAAAAGGTACCTCAGCTTCAGTCTCCACTAGTGCGATTTGAGAGCTTGGACAGACACACAGAAAGTAAAATCAGGTAACTCAAACTCTGAGTCTGTGCTCTCAGCCAGCTGTTCTCATAACATTGAAACAGATGTTTGATCTATTCATGAATCAATTTCTGAACCTAGCCATGTCTGGATTTGGCCCTGGGTATTAATTTACTGTCCAATTTAATGAGGCAGAAGTACCTTCTGCTATTTTTATCTTTTAGATGACATAATATATTGTCTGTCAGAATTTAAAGCTAAAACATTTAGCCTGTGGCTCTTGTGATAGCCTAAAAGGCTGCACAATAGTCTGGCTTTGAAGAAGAATGAAAACTTTTTAAGTTCAGCTGCATATTTGAGCATTAGTTTTCATGCTGAGAAGGTTAGTTAATGATTTATTACACAAACATTTCATATGCGCCTAGCAGACAATTAAGTTGAGAAGAAGCCCTGACAGGCTTTTTGGACCAGGACAAATTATGTCCAACCAATGTGATGCTCTTTAGCAGGATAACTGGACTAGTCTTGAGGAAAACTATAGGAAAGTTTATGCTACTATTCCCGGAGAGACTTGCAAGCAAAGCAGTTAATGCGGTTTGGATTAAATTAGTATAAACCAAGTATCCATCTGAGCTAAATGTACTTTCAGAAAACAGCAAACATTTAATGTCAAGTAGGATGAATTAAATGAACTTGTGTGGAGATCTAGATTTAAGTGGTGAAATAGGAAGAAATTCAATGACAATCTGAGGAGGGGTCAAAAGGCTTAGTCAGACAGCTGAGATCAAATCCGGATGAAATTCAGTGTAGACAAGTACAAAGTGTTTAGAAAGAAGAAAGAGACTATGACAATAGGTGGGCAGCTCTGCAGACAGCTATTAGGAGAGGACCTGTAGATTGTGGTGAAGAACAAACATGATGGTGATACTCCGTCTCAAATATACCAACAGAAACAAGGTGGGAAAGGAGCTCAATGTGCTGAATATTTAACAGAACAACAGGCTCAAATAAAACCAGATAAATATGAGGTTTAGACATGGCAAAAAAAATTAATTTCAGGGCTCTGAACTACCAAGTTCCGTTCAGAATCAAAATCTTGATGTTTTAATAGCTTCCTGAAAACATTATCTCAGTATTGTTTAACAGCCAAAGAAAATTATATCCAGAGTTATCATGAAAAATGTAAGGAACAGAAAGGGAAGCTTTATGCTGTTATTTATAGTTATGTTATGGCCATGTTTTGAATATCTTGATCTCAAAAAAAAGAGTAGTTGAAAAAGCTACAGAAAAAGATAGCAAACATGATGAAAAGCAGGAACATCTGAGAAACTGAACAAAGAATAGGGATTTTCAGCTTAGAAAAGGAGGACAACTGAAAAGTTTGAGAAAGATTATGAAGAATATGGCCTGATAACAGCTGCTTAGTGTCTTCTTCAGAACGATGACAAAGCACTGGTCAGGAGCAGGGAGCAGTTCTGCAACGGACCAAGGGAGACACCTTTCCATGAAATGTGTAGTTAATGTACTGAAATTCTCATCAAAGGATGTTGTTCTCATTGAGTTTACATGGGTCAAAAAATCAGTTGAATATATTAATAGGATAAATTCCCAAACTTTGACTCAGGAAGTCTTCAAGCATTAAAAGACGTATTCAAGCTACATGGAATATTTATTTATTTATTTATTTATTTGCCATAAGAGTATATTACTACGAATTATTTACAAGCCACAATGGTTAGAATTAATTTAATACTTTAAAAAATTTTATTTAGTTACTTCTATTCCTTCACTTTGAAGGAATATTTTAGAATATACAAACTCGGTTAATAAACAGGAGCACCATGGAAATTTAACCTTTCTATTTATAATCTACAAAAAAAATAACAGAAAACTATAATGCAAGGAGCAGAAATGGAAGCACACCTATTTCCTAATATACTTGTAACGAAGTCTCCTAACAGCAGTGTGGTAATTAGCCAGCATGCACGAAGAGGATGCCATTAGCACCCCACATCCCCTCACCCCTCATTTTTTTCAAATGTCTGAGGCAGAATGTGGCTGATAACGGGCTGTATGGAAAGTGTTTGAGGGAGAATGGGATAAATGACTATCATAGTGATCACTGGGCTGAGCTGCTGACTGAGCTTCGTTTATTGTGATGGGCTATAGGAATGTGCAAAGGGAAGTTGAAATATGGGATCGGTGGGCAACGCCAAGCATATTGAGTGACGGAAGTTATCAGTCAATGTGAAGCCTTCTGTCTGATGGGAGAGCTGTTGTGCCAGCCGTGGGAATTCTGCATGTGGTCTGGAACACTTATTACTTTTACTAACGTGCTATGATGAGTTGACCACAGCTGGATGCCAGGTGCCCCCCAAGCAGCTCTATCACTCTTCACCTCAGCAGAACAGTGGGGGCAGAAAATATGATGGAAAGCCTTGTAGGTCAAAATAAAAGCAGTTTAATAAAGCAAAAGCAAAGGCTGTGTAGAAGCAAAGGAAAAAATGTATTTTATTCTCTATTTCCCTCCAGCAGAAGATGTTCATCCACTTCTTGGAAAGCAGGGCTTCAGTGCACAAATAGGTTTCTTCAAAAGACAAATATGAATAGTAAATAGCCACTTTTCTTAGTCCTTTCTCTTAGCTTCTACCGCAGAGCAGATGCTATATGGTATGGAATAGCCCTTTGGTCAGCTGTGTCCCCTTCCGTGGTGTTGCCCATCCCCAGCCTACGGATGCAGAGAGGGCATGTTGGGAGTGCCAGCACTGATGCTGTTCCAGCACTGCCCAGCAGTCCCGAAACACAGGTGTGTTATCAACACCTTCCTCGGTACCACTGCAAAGCACAGCGCTGTGGGGGCTGCTGTGGGGAAAGCTAACTCTATCTCAGCCAGACCCAATGCTCATGCGCCCGTGAATTTCACCTTGGTTTTGTCTAAAACATAATAAATTGTTGTTTTTCAGCTGCAAACAGTCCTGGGCATATGAGTCACTTAAGGGACCAGTGCAGATGTATTGAGTTACTTTAATGTAACTAACTGAAAATTTTTCAAAGAAATTCCAAAAGAAGTTAATTTACAGGTATTCCTACTAATGAGATCACAGAAATTGGCCCAGTATAGCATACATTCAAATTTTCTAGACTAGGACTTTGGCCAAAGTTGATGCAAGCTTTCAAAAACTGTTTGAGAGCTGGGTAGTAGGTTTGAATTTGTCCCTTTATCTCCCCTTATACAAAAAACTCAAATAAGATTTTTTTGCATGTTCCAGTACTGAATTTTACAGCTGTAGCTTCCATCATGTGGAAAAGATCTTTGTATGATATGGTCCCTTTTAATTTTTTTTTTCTGTTGCTACCTTTAATACTCCTAGTCTGTTTTATAGTTCATCTGACAAATATCCATCATAACATTGATCTCAAATCACGCCTTTCTATTCACTGCTAATAATCAAAAGTGTTAGGAAGCTGCCTACTGAACTTCATAAGCACCAAATTATAAGATGTATGGTTTGTGTAAACAAGCAGTATAATTGTATATTTTCCTTAACCTGTCAGTCTCTTTCAATTAAATCAACATCAAATAGCTATTAGAAAAGCTTATCAGATATATCAGCCAACAAATATCTTCTAAGCAGTAAATGAGAACCAGCAAGTAATGTTGTCAAATAGATAAGCAGAATTTCTTTCTTTTTTTTTTTTTTAATTTAGTAATGGAAATACACATTTAAATAGCTTTATGACTGAGACAAATCACCAAAACTGAGGAAATTTAAAGCAGAAGCTTGCATTCTGGAGCAAGTTCATGGCTTGATAGGGGTGCATATCAGCCATTAACATTAGAGGACTTGCATAGATGCGAAACAGAAGATTGGACACTACACATATTTGCTCTTCACACGTCCTCCTTTGAGTTTGCAAATGCCTGATTCCAGAGCCAAATGGGCTTGGTGTCTTAGGTAGAAATATTAAGACAATATGAAGACTCCTTCAGTTATTTACTGTTTTAGGAAAAGGATTCGTTTGGGTTAGATGCCTAGGTATGAGGGATTCACCTTTCACTAACGGCTACTAAGGACTGGTAGTACTGCTAAATTCTTGGTATTTATTAATATATTTTTAAGGAAAGATATTGATGTACCTCTCATGCTATTTCTATCTTACTTGTGCATTCTGTCATGGCTTTCTCAGTTATGGAGAACTACATAAAGTTCACTCGTTTGAGGTTTGTGTCACTTGTTTCTTGCTGGAGTTCTTTGCAATCTGCTGTGTATTGCTTTGACAGTCTAAAGGAGTCCTAAAATGGAAATTAATTTTCTTTGCTGCTCCTTACAGCTAAGATTTTGCTAAGTTGCCTTCCAAAAAAACAAATGAAAAAACACAAAAACAAAACAAACAAACAAACCAACAAAAATAAACAAACAAACAAAAACAACCAAAAAACCCCCAAATGAAGCAGGCTGTTATTTTCAAATGGGTTTCAATACTATGCTTTCCAATTTCTAAATCATATAATTACTTGTATTTGCAATCACTTCTGATCAGCCTGCTCTCTTCTACTGGTAGATTTTTATCTCTCTCTTTCATCAGTAAACTACTGCAGGTGGTTGTTCAGTGATATAATAATTTGAAGAAAAAGACTTCTTTATGCTTTGCTGGTTTATTAAACAACTCCAAATTTTCTCCAGGATTTTTCCACATGGCAAAATTGTCCTCTGTATTACAGCAACAGCTCACACACATCTTTCATTTGCATTTGCTCTAGTGCTGTTTTGATTAAGCCCTATAAAAATCTCAAGATAGAATATGGCATAATGACTAAAGTGTCTCTTAGAACTTTTTAGTAAAATACTTCTTCTCACTTAAACATTACTCAGATGACATTACTCTTCTGATACTTATTAACAGTATTTCCTAAAATTTTGCTGTTATTAGAGTGGGTCATTAATACATCTTTTTGGGCTGGGAAAACAATCATATCTGTGTATTTTCTGCTTATGAGATACTGCAGAAATAGATAATTCTGAATTATGCTCAGTTTAGTCAGGAAGGTTTGGGGACCCAAAGATTTTTCTGTTAGATTTCAAGGTGTGCATTAAAGCACTTTATAAAAGGCTGTATTTTCAAAAAAAACCCCAAAAAACCACATCAACAACAAAACAAACAACAACAAAAAAACCCCAGTGAAGACAGAAATATCAAATTTAATAAATTTAGATAAATTTTTCCTACTGATCTTGATCAATTGATTGACTCATTGGAATTATTTGAACATAGGAGCCTGTCTGTGGCTGAAGTATTCTTGGTTCACAGTTAATAACCCTGAGCCCTGGTTCTCTTTGAAGGCTCCTAGGTATTGCAGTGACTCATAATAAGCAGTGATGATAAGAAATACTGTTGCTGAACTTTGAGATAAGCTGTTGTTACTGATGAGAGAGTAAATGCATGGGGTAGACATTCTTAGTACTGATTGTTGCTGAAATGTGTGATATGGCAACTTTCTGAAACAAAACGTCTATTGAAGAAATGTTACTTACCAAAGTGAAGCTAGATCTGAACTGCTGAAGAGTATTTTCAAGGTTGGATGGAAAGAGCATTCAGCTTCACAAAATAAAATTATTAGAAATGTGGATTCTTTATCACAAAATAGAATCTCCCAAAGGAAATATCAAACACAAGTCAATACCAAGACCGTCACTAAATATGCCGTTCTCAAGATGACAGCTGTAATGGGACATATTCTGCTGATTTATCACAGCAGAGTATGCTGTCTCCATGAGAAAGAGCAAACTGTACAACAATTCTTTTGGGATAGGTCCATCGTGAGTCTCTAGCACTGTATTAGTCTATCCCACGATGCTGTGGCATTTTAGAGCTTGAACAAAGCCAGGCACTTCCTAGGCCAATTCCCCTCTCTTCCCACACCTGGCAAAGAACAAAAAAAACCAATGCCCCATTCCCAATCCTTCATTTGCAAGGCATGACAGAACCAGGTGCACTGAGAATTTAGAAATGGGTGATAAACTGGTCAACAAGATGATTGTTTGGAAAATGGGAAAGATAATCTTCCAACCACTGCATAACGTGTAAGAAGTAACACTATGTGTTTGATTTTCTGTGTAGCAAGATAAATGTAGAATACATATTCTGCAATCCAGTATTCCATAATGAAGAGAAGAGTTTAAAAGTATTGGTTAGAAGTGAAAATAAGCCTTGATAGTCATAACGCTAAATTAAATTTCTATCTTTTTTTGGTGGTTCCTAAGTAATTTCTTTGGCAAAAAAAAAAAAAAAGTAGTGTTTTTAAGACCAGAAGCTTGAAGAAAAAGGACTGAGTGCAAAATAAATTAAATTAATACAGCTACATCCTAGCAATTAATCAGCTGGGTTGTGATTCAGCTCCCAACCCAGTCATTTAAAAGCCAAGCATCTTTGTTAATAATCACCCAAATTTCTTTTGTGAATATTGAAAAGAGAAGGGCATCTCTAAAGTTTTGTCCAAAACTGACCTTTCAAGTAAGTGAAATTAATCACATTTTCAAGGTGGCTTTCTTTTGTTCATTACTATACACAGACTAGTGAAAATATTTCAAATTAAACTAACTTTTAAATAACTGAAAGTAAGTGAGGCAAATTCTTTTCATGTTGAAAGAACAGACTTTTTTCATCCTCCACCTTTTGCAATAGGAGCAAGTAAAGCTATCTAGAACAGTTTCTTGAGTTACCAGCAACAATGTAGAACACTGGGTGAGAAGTCAAATTTTTTTTTAATTCTATAAAAGAATATCCCAAAATTTCCATTTTAATAAATGGAGCCTTGCTGCCTTTGCTCTGTGTGTGTATAGTGACTGCTGCAAAAAGGGTCCATTTTGAGATTGAAATGGTGTTGTGAGAGTGTTCCAGCTCCTCACATCCTATTTATTAAAAGAGTAAAGTTTGGAGGTCCCAGAACTATCCTTTAAACACAAGTTTCATTTTTGAGAATGAAAAATGATTATCCGCTGTTAAGAACTGCTGGTTTAAATGCACATGTTAAGTATGGATTGCTGCCAATGCATGGGTAAGTTTTTGAAGAATTAAACAGCTTTTTATCTGACTTTACCAACGCAGGAAAATTGATTCACTACTTGGTTATTAGCTGGATGTTCACTTGAACTTTTTCATTCAGTCTTTTAAATTCAAAATAATTTAGAAATAGCATAAGTTATAGCACAAAATAATTCATAACTTTTAAATATTCAGCATCTTAATTCAGACTCCACTTGCTTGATAAATAGCTGTTGGGATTTAAAGAATGTAATAAAAGTAAGACTACATGCATTCCAAAACAAGCAAAGATCATCCAGGAGGCATTTTGATTTGTGGGCCAAAAGGAAAGTGACTAACATGACAAATGTCAGCAATTCATGTGACGTGTTACAGGAGGATTGGGCTAACCTCATGAAGTTCAGTAAGGAGAAACACATGGTGCTGGGTCACAATAACCCAGGGAGGGAGTAAATAGCTAAGTGGCAGTTCTACTGAGAAGCACCTGGAGATTTTGATGGATATCTGGTTGAATATGAGCTAATAGCACACTTTCATCATGAGCAAAACAGGCTGCATTCTGAGCTACATTAGGAGATCTGTGGCCAGCAGATCAATGGAAGCAGTTATTTTCATCATAAATTATGAGTTACTGAAATACTTCCTGTAGTTCTGGGACTCCAATTAAAGAGGGATTTGGCGAAGCCATCAGAGATCCAGTAAGGGAGCTTGCAAGAGGGAGTGAAGAGATGTTCAAGTTTATTCAAGTAGAAAAGAGGAAGTAAGGAGGGATCTAAGAGTCTGAAGCTAGTAGCTGGCTAATAACAGCTAGTGAAGGATAGTTGCAAACACTGATATAGCAATCTGTTCTTCATAGTGAACAGTGTTCCAAACGAGGACAATGGTCACAAATTGGCTTTGGGGCTTTTTTTGAGCTTTGAAATACTTCCTCCTCCCCCCACCCCCAGTCCCAAATCTGAGGGTAGGGCAGTGCTTCCATCTGACACCTGACAAATCTTTAGCTTTGGAAATTTCTCAGACTCAAACAGAGTCTGGAATATTCAGTATTGGTGATAACCCACTTCCCAGCAGGAGATCAGGAGACATGAATTTCTGAGACCCCTCCACCTATTGTGTTACTCTGTGGTTCATTGCTGCAATACTTGAGTACTGTAAAGCAGAAGTTATTTTTCTTCACAATGGGAACTGATTGATGAGGGGCTAATATTGCTTTCTTCCTGTAAATGGGTACTGAATAGAGAAAGAGTAAGATCAAAGTTTCACTCTTTATTTTATGAACTTGATTGAATGCCTTAAAGATTTGTAGTAAACTTCTTCACTTGTTCACAAAAAGCTTTCTTTACCTTCATCTTTACGGGCACATTAGCAAAGCTAACTTAGGTGGCCAGCATATGAGGAAAATATAACTGCTATGACCTTTTCTTCTTCTGCTTCCAATTTCCCTAATAATGAGGTCAATCTTCAATTTCTACGATTTCCCATTGTATTTACTACATAGCTATGAGACATTTCTCTCTTCTTGTCTTATCTGTCCATATTGACTTTTGCCTCCGCAGCTCCATCTTAGCGGATGATATAGATCTCAGTGGGTAAAAGGCGTGTGGGATCCTTTCATTAAAAACTGTAGCACAATGCACAGTGTACAAGGAAGACAAAGGTATTTTTCATAGTCATAGACATTTTCATTTATCCTGATTTTTCTTCAAGAATAGGTATTGAAAATATTGGTAATTGTGTATCAATTGTACACACATGTTTTAATTGTCAGCGTGCTCTTTTAACTCAGGAAATCCTCTTTGTATCTTAGCTGCTTGAAATAAAGACAGGCAAGTACTTTTTAAGTAATATAAGCTAGCAGTAAAATTTAACAAATATTAACTGGCATGCTAATTGGATAAACAGTCAGGACTGGATGAATAAATGGGCTAGTAGAAAATAAAAGATCTCAATTTCCCCCCAGTATTTGGTAAGAGACCTCAAAGGACAAGGAATAATTTGTCTAATCCAATTCTCTTGAAGATTTTTGAATCCAGGCTTGCTGAGGCGTTGCCAAGACCTGTGAGTTTACTGTAGACATCGAATAAGGGATTCTCCATTTTGCCCACTAAATTTCCCAACACAGTCACCAGAAGAGTACAGAATCACCCCTTTCTTCATTCTGTCATGTGATAGGCAGTTTTGTAGAGCATACGGTAACTACATAAAGCTAAGTGGCCAATGCAATATGTGAGTGTTATATAGTTGCTCTTATAAAGTGAAAAGTGGTCTACTACACAGCAGGCTACATCATCCCAAGGCACTAAAACAAAGCCATGTAAAACATTTTGAATTAAAAAGCCAGAAATTAGACTTTAAGCATCAAGTGGCTCGGCTCCAATGTTCTGTTCCCTTCACAGAAGCCAATTGCTAACATTTGTGAGATACTCTATTAAACTTGACTCTTAAGTGTTTATTGAATTGGAATCCTGGAAGACAAAGTAATTTTTCACTTGTCCTGGTTTGACGGTTTTTTAATTAAATGTTTTGTATTGTAGGTCTTCATGAACATGTAATTAAATTGTTAAATGTAATTATTCATGAGTGGAGGCAATTATGTTAAAAAAAGTGTATTACTGGATTTACATAAGAAGCTTTTGCTGACAGGGACCGTAATATTTTTGTTAAAATAGGGGGCTTTATATCAGTCACAGTTACCAGACCATAGCAGATGAATCACATAGAAAAGCACAGGTACACTTTGAATTTGAAATGCCAGGGCACTCTTTCTACTCTCCTAACAGCTGTTCTTCAAAATAGTTCAATAAATTATAAATTATCTTTTAAATAAGATGATCTTATTTAAAAGATAATTTATAAAAAGGTGATTATACAATTAGATCATCTTGTTTAAATACTAGACACTTCAAAAATTATTTTTGCCCTCAAACCAAGGTGAGCCTCCATGTAAAGAATATGTTGCTTTTTTTTGCAGGATGCTGTAAGAGAAACTAGTAAGTTTTTGCAGCAGTAATAGTTAATTGGCAGTGTTTCATTTTGTCTTTCACTTTGAAGTTGGCTGAAAAACATTATTCTAGTCATATAATGGCTATACCAACATCGCTGTGCAACAATATTGGGGCAGGATGGAACTTCAACTTTTAAAACTAGGGCAGAAAACTCAGCAGAGTTCATGGCATTAATTTCATTCAGTAGTGTCTTTAGTCATTAAGTGATAGATCATGATAATCCGGGGTGAGCCAGGCAGCCTGCAAGTATTCTGGTGGTGACATTGTCTATCCGATGTCAGATGGGCAGGATAATCCATGGCACTGCCAAAATACTAACATTATTGAAAATTTATTCGGTTTGGGATTTTTACCAGAATAAGACAGTGAATGCACGGTGCGGACAGACACAGCAATTCTGAAAACTCATATTTTATGAAAATCACAATTTGTTCACTTATATCCAATACAACAGAAGCATTTCAACTGATTCTTAAAGCAAATCCATCAGAAAAGTTTACGGTTGAAAATATTTTACATATCTGGACTTCTGGAGGAGAAATATTGACAAAATAAGAAAATTAGGAGAAACATTTACAATCAGCAAAGTCTTTATTGTAAAGTAGAAAAAATTATTAAATGATACTAAATGACCTATATTGAGTTAAAGTTTGATCAGAAATGGTAAAATACCTCAAAGATTTCTTACCAGCAAAATAGAAATGAAATCAATGCACTGTACAGCTGCATTTCCTGGTTTCAGCCATGATTGACTGATGACTCAGCTTCATCTGTTGCAGTCAACTGTCAATTTACAGAAATATCATTGAACTAATTTCCAAAATGTCTTTATTCATTCAACTAAATATTGCCTGTTCTCCAGAACTGTGAAGCTGATAAAAATGTTTTAGCATACTGGCAACCAATTTTGCCAATCAGCATAGTACTCAACATTTTTTTCAAATGTAACCTTGCAATACAAGGTTATATATGATATATATATCTCACTATATATATATATATATATACACACATATATATATATATATAAACACAACTTCTACATAATTTGAGAAGATTGAGCAAGTGAAGTGCTGACTTCCACCTTGAAAATAGGCAAAAAAAACCTTGTTATGAAACGAAGTTGAAAATCACTGCTAGGAACTTTCAGATCTCTATTTTCCTTTTACTTGCACTTTAAAAAGTACTAGTAGTGTTGTTCCAAATTTCTATTTTTAGCATGAATAAATTTTCTGTACTGGTTAATGCAACTATAAAAGCCTAGCACAAATTCCCAAGGTATGCAGCCAAAGTCACATAAAATATTTCAAGTCTGGAGGGAAAGCTTAGATTTTTGTATGGGCTTTCACCAAGACTTTTTTAAAAGGGGAAAATAATTTTTGGCTGAAAATGGTGGAAATATATAATTCTTCTCTCGCCAAAACATGTATATGGTAATGAAGCGGTTTCTCCCATGAATTGGAAGGAAAAAAGAGACACAAAAATATTTTAGACTAGTAATTACCCCCTTCCTTCCCCAGAAGTTTATTTGTGGGTTAAAACCAGAGGTTTCTTCAGTCATATTACCTCTTTAATCTCTGTGGTTCTTATAACGTCTCTTATGCCTTCCTTGTCCACTAATTCTTATCTGTTTTTATAGTTCTTCTGGTAGATTTCCATCTTTCCTTATTATCTCAGAGTACTACAATATTCTGTGTGAAGCCCTTTTCTTCTCCTTTCCTGTGGCTTTAATTAAATCTCTTGCACACTCAAATGCTCAGCTAGGTGTACCTGACTCCAGGACTGGTACGCTGCTCCTCTCTTGGGCCTCGACTTCTCATGAAACAATATTGCTACTCCACTTCTGAACAAAGGCTTTGTCTGCTTACACATACGCACACACACACACTGCATTCTCTATGATTTTATGTGTGAAACTAAGAAACAAATATATTTACTAAAAAGTCACGTTCTGCTGTACAAATAAGTAAAAGAGAGCATACTACAAGATAATCTGATCTGGGTTTATAACCTGAAATATGATGTGAAAAAGGCACTTAGTAAATAACTTTTTCACAAGGGTTATCCAAAGGTTCACTGTGTTTATCTGTTTGGAGAATGTCCATTGCTAATTTTTTTCCCACATGTTCTCATAGATGGTTTTTCAGATTTTCTTTCTCAAAAGAATAAAAAAAAAATCTATTTGGATGTTTGTTCTACTTCTGTTCCAACTTTCTAGTCTAACTCTTTGGGGTAGTAGACTTTATATAAATCTATTATTCACATGTTCATGTGGAAGGAAATAATCATGGATGAATAGGTGTATCTGAATTCTCTACAAGCAGTCTGTGTCTTGCAACCTCATATAATGGTAAATAGTGATGGTTCTTTTTCTATTTTCATTATCAAAAGAACCATTTTAAAAATCTGTTGGATAGAAGGAAAATAGCCTTTTCTTTCAGTTCTGTCAGGGTCTGAGAGGAAAAAAAGTTTTCACTGTCACCATTTCAGGTACTCTATCTAAAAATGATTTTTTTTTTTTGTTTAGAATTAATCTTCAGTTTCCATCCATTTTTTAGTAACCAAAAGGGTGGAGGGGTATTAGTGGCAAACAGGTTTGGGTTTTACATTGATTTTTTTGTGGTAAGTGAAGTTCTTAGGGGTTGGTTGGGGTTTTTTTTTTAAGTATATATGAAGATTTATCCCTGGCTGTTGAAATAATGGTGTGCCTTGGTGGAGCTGGGAGGTGGCAGTGTGCCACTTCCCGCTGGGCCAGGTGTGCTGTATGCATGGGGATATCAAGTGGCCAGTGACAAACAGCTGCCCTTGTGCAAGGCACCAGCAAACTCTGAGCCGTGTCAGAACTTGAAAATGTTTTTTACTTTTCATACACCCAGGATTTGATCCTTTCTTAATGAGCGCATGCTGTTACTGGTGGACTTATTCCCAAGCTGCTGAATTAAATTCTAATTTATGATTCATTCTGAGCATGCATGTCAGCAGTCGGTATGGGAATTGTGTATTGGAGATGGTCCCAATATTCCTCCCAATTTCAGGTATTGAAGAAGAATGTGTAAGTAAAGTACAGATGGTTGCTGCTTTTTCAGGAAAAAAATTATTTCAACCCTGGCTACTGAGAAGACAGGCATAAGTCAGCCTTGCTGCTACAATTGTCTTTAAACTGGTTTATTTGTTACTGCTCCTACCTTACAGTCACATAGCGTCAAGATTGAATAGTATGTTAAGCACTTTGAATTTTACACAGCGCACATTTTTAAATGCTAGGAATTTTGCTTCCCTTAAAAACGTTGTCTAACCCCCGGGTTCTGAGGGTTTTAAGCCCTTAAGAATCCAGGGAAGGAGCTTGCTCCAGGTTAGGACAACCCCCTATAGGAAGATGGGATCTGTGCATGTCTGAGAGGTGTGGGAGCTACTGCAGGCAAGAGGCAGCTGGTCAAGATAGTCATTGAAGCTTAAAGATCAGCTGAGCTCACCACACAGACACATCTGGTGGCAGCTAGCTGAACAAACTCCTCCAAAGGAAGAAAATGGCCTGGTTATGGATGTGTTATTATTTTAGAAGTAATTGTTCTGAGGGTAATGTTTTTTACTTTATTGAACACCAGAGGGCATGAAAGCGTGTTTCTAGAGGGAGAAATGCTTTGCAAGCAAGTTAAAGCACTTCTGAAATCCCATCGCTTTCATGATGTCAAAACCTACCAAAAGCGGGATTGCTTTACAACATCACAGAATCTCTCAGGCTGGAAGGCACCTCTGGAAATCCTTTAGTACAACCCCCCTGCTCAAGCAGGGTCACCTGGAGCAGGTGGTCCTAGACCATGCTGCTTGTTATGTTTATGGCTCTATATATAGTTTTGATGTGCTCTCACCATGAAGTGACCAAAACTATTACACCATAGTTTTAAATTTTTTTTTTTCTGTCGAGAACGTTTCAATAAATTCTTACTAATGAATTTTCTTCAGTCACCTGCAGTGGCTAATGGTCTAATATTACTTTCACATCTGTTCACTATTTAGGGTGCCAAGCATTACTTCTTTCATCCTTTTCCTAAGTTAATTTTCATAATTTATGCTGGAAACTTTATGATAGTACTTTCAATATAAAATCTAAATAAGCTGTTCTCATCATTTAGTATAGTAATTCTTGGGTTAGGACTGTGCAATTAAATGTCAGTAGAGCTAAAAGAATTAATTATAAATAAAATTATCTTAATTTTCATATACTTAAGCAGAAATTGAATGGGAATAAATATAATGAAAAATTATTTAAAAATAAATATAATATTTTTCTTACCTGCATTATAATTCCTTGTTTCAAAAGGAAGTTTATTGCATTTACATTACTATAAATTATAAGTTATTATTATTTTACATTAGAGTCACGTGTTAAGCAAGATTCTGGTCCTTGTTCATGTACTGATATCCTTTTAGGTTGAAGTTAGAACATCTAAGTTTCCTACTTCAACTGCCATTTTCACTGCATGAAAAAACACTTATTTACAGATAGAAAATTTTCTTTTTAATAAACTGTTGAAAAACACAAAATAGATACCATAAGTGTTCTCTTGAACACATTATTTAACAGTTCTCTTTAAATATAAAATATGTAGAATGTTGGTTAAATCAATTTATTCCTTTAAAACTTTAACAACACTGGAGAAGTTTGAATTTTGAATTAATATTTAGGTATGTAGAAAAGAGAATTTTCTCCACGTTTTTCTTGCGGGCACCACTTGTGGGATTTTCCAGTGGTTTTTGTCTGCCGTGTTGACTACCAATCCACTATACTCATTTTCACAGGGTATATTTTCTTCAAGGCTAAAAGTAAATCATGGTTTACTAATTCTCTAGTGTGTCCTGGGCAGCCCTAACGCCTTTCCTCTAATTGTTCCTTTCTTCTGAATATGACTTTGATGCATAAGACAAATGTCCCTGTTTAAGAACTTACTTATAAATGTTGTCCATCATCTTTAAAAGACAGGTGGATGTACCTATCTGAGCAGCATGGGAATTGATCCATGCTTTTTCACGGTCACACAGACAAACAGGGCTGAGTTGCAGAGACTTTAAGACTCAGATTTCCCAAGACTTGCTGGCAGCTAATTCTATCTTCTACTGCTCAGGCATTGAAGTGGGATCTTTATTTCCATCTTGACAAAAGATCACTTAATATTATACATGATGCAAACAGGATTTCTTATATGTGTTAACGGCAAATTCAGTAGATTAAAAAGTAGACTCTTAACTGAGATTATTTCTTTCGCATTTCAGCACTGTCCAGAGCTGTCCCATTTTTTGCCCTTGTCCTAAGGCACTTCTCAAATTAGCTCTGATCTAAGTGACTCTGATGCCGCTTCTGTTGCAGTCACCTAGAAGTAGAATGTGTTCCTGCCAAATAGCTCTTGAAATCCCACTAAAAGCATAGGATTTTAAGTGTTCAGGGCAAGGAATGACTACAACTCTCTGACAGATCTTTGAGGAGTCAAAGGAAAAACTGAAAGCCTTCCTAGGTAATTTGCTGAATATATATTTTGTTTATCTTTGAAATCCCCTTTCAGTAGGCCAGCTCCAAACATGAGTCAAAGGTGCCTGGTAATCGTTTGCACAGGCTCTTCAATTTCATTTGTACTAAAATTAGGTTCCTCGGTAGTTCTAGAGACATCATTTGTCCTTGAAGTTTATCAGCATCCTTTAGAAGAACAGATAAATTGAGAAGCTTTGATTTCAGCAGTGATTTAAAAAAATAATGACTACAACATACATTTCTTATGTAAAACTGTTTTTTGGTAAATATAGATCTAATAAATAAAATTTAAGATCTAATAAATAAAATTTACTGGAAAATTACCAGGAATAACAGCATTTCTATAACACGTATTATTTAATCTGACTAGCTTTTTAAGACAATATTTCCAATTGTGTTTTTTACAGAATTCTGTAGTTTATAGCTCTATAAGCTGAAGATCAGTGTGCAGTGCTTGTGAAATGTCCATAGATAACCACAATAGTGTGTACAAAGGACAGCGTGTATTTACACAGGCTGCGGGAGCTGTCAGAGAAACTCAGAGAAAAACCTTGCTCAGTAAACATTGTTTGTGCAAATTTCATAAAAACCCTGCTAGAAATATTTCAATAGTCTTAACATTGCTGCATGGTTTAGCACCTTCATTATTAAAATATTTCTGAGCTCAGGTCCCTCCTGGTTTTCATTCTGATATTCCCTTCTTGATGATATCTGTCACCTATAGTAGGCAGTGTCTGTATGCATGTCTAATGGAAGAGCTATCTCTTTAGGCTGGTACGTTTTTGACATCTCTCTTCTTGCTCTCCAGTATTAGTACTTTAATCTGTAGGAAAGAATTTCACACTTTTTTTATCCTTCATACGCGTATCTATTAATGCGATTTGCTTCCAGCACTGGCACAGTCATTTTACTTTCTGAGCGAGAGCTTCATCAAATGGCTCTGGTGACAATGGCAAGAGCATCAAACTTCCTCTCACTTTAAATTAGTCATCACTATTTACAATAATTTCCACACAATAAATACATGAGAGGCTACGAATAGTTAATGACTGATGAGGCAAAACCCTTTATACATGCATCTCAAATCAGGTTGTATCTCTAAAACTAGCACTAGCAAAAAATACATTATTATAAAAGTTACTGAAAAAGCAAAACTCAGATATTCTATGATGTTTTCAGAATTATTATATATTTTCTAATTACAAAATGAATGTGTGTAAGTGCTTGCTTGTGTATGCATGCTTGTATGTTCTCCTAGATAATTTTTAACCCTTTAGTGTAATCCTTTAGTGGGAATCTGGGAGACAATTAAAATTATTAGAAGTTCACAATTTTAGTAGACTAGATATGTATAAAAACCCTCTGACAAAAAGGCTACGGGCTATGCTGACTCTTTATGAATCACAAAAAATTCTTAGCAGAGCGTTCTTGAGGATGCTCCAATCACAAGAGTAGTGTCACTACTACCAACCACTTCAGAAACTGCTGTTCCATAAAGAAGCCTTACAGAAATATTTTAGCAAGATTTTTTTCACAGATACATGGACTGCAAGATTTAGTATTAAAGCCAAGAAGGGATGATAAGTAATAGTAATCAGAAAGATTGGGCAGTGCAAAGATACTAGTCTTGGGTAGACTCTTAGACTTAACAAAACATAGAGAGAACATGCCTTTTCTTGATACTTCATCCCAAATGAAATAATTTGTGATTTATTTTGCATTGCACACTTTAATAGGACCAAGCTGCTATCGAAAATAATACCTATTCAGACTCCCTGGAGTGTTGAAATAGATCAGAGTCAAGGAAAAAATGAAAGACTGAAGGAAATCTGCTTGCCTTTTGAGGGGTTGAAAGTTTAGATTTTCAGTTTATAACTCAGTCAGATTTGGGTAGAGTTTTTTGTTTAGGGTGACCCTTTTTTTTCAGGTGAAAAAAGAATACTTCAAATTTCAGGATACTTATTACAGAAGGAAATAACTCTGTTATGAAGTATAATATTCTGAACAGGAATAATGTAAAAAATGGAAGTTAGAAGATTTTTTTTTTAAATAAGCTTGAGGTTGTCTAAAAACTAAATGAAATGTAGAAAGCAGTTTTATTTAATTCTATGCCTCACGTATTTTTAGCTTTCCAGTATAAACTTTTATTGAGGTACCTCTATGTGAGACTCGAAACACTATCATTCTACTGGGGAAAATTAGAAGTTTGTAAGTTTGTAAGCTGTAAGATTATTATCCTATATTTGAATTGTTTCATCCTAATTCTTGTTTTGAAGGTTGTGTTTCATTTGTCTTGATAGCAAGACAGAAAGGAAAAAAAGCTGGGAAAATATCTAGTCCATAACAAAATTTACATGAATATTATTAAAATATTTATAATTTGAATTATGCAAGATATATCTTTGAAATAGTGGGTAAATATTTGATTTTTGCTACAGAAGATTCAGTGGCATTTTGTTTGGAGATGTGTAACTAAACCATCAGACAGTGTTTGAAAACAGAAGGAATAACTCTGAGAGAAGCATCTGTAAAATGCTGTATGCTAATGTAAACCATCTTGCCTGTTGTAGTGACCTCAGTTTGAACTCTTTCTGAGTTTCCAGTTGTTGATAAATAAGAATTTTTTAAACAACGCAACAGAGTTTATGTCATAGAACCACAGAAACATAGAATTATTTGAGTGGAAGGGACCTTAAATATCATCTAGTTCTGACCCCCCTGCCATGGCCAGGGACACCTTCCACTAGACCAGGTTAGTCAGAGCTCCATCCAGTCTGGCTGTGAACGCTTCTGGGGATGGGGCATCCACGGCTTCTCTGGGCAGCCTGTCCCACTGCTGCACCACTCTCACAGCAAAGGACTTCTTCCTAATACCTAACCTAAACCCACTCTCTTTCTGTTTGAAGCCATTCCGCCTTGTCCTGTCACTACAGGTTATTGTGTATGTTGTCTTCCTTGTAGCTGCCTTCAGCTACTGGAAGGTCACCACAAGGCCTTCTCTTTTCCAAGCTGAACAAACCCCATTCTCTCAGTCTTTCCTCACAGGAGATGTGTTCCATCCCTCTTATTATCCTTGTGGCCTCCTCTGGACTTGCTCCAACAGGTCCATGTCCTTTGTGTGCTGGCTGACAGGCTGATGGTTCCAGAGTCCTCCTTTCTACCCTTTTGAAAGATGAGTACAATGTTTCCCATTTTCCAGTCACCTGGTACATTCAGGTTCCTCAGGTGGTCACAAACCTGATCTTTACTTACAGTGGGAGGGACTTTGCCTTCCCAGTCCCCATCCTACTGTCCACCCACTTGAAAAATGTGGGAGAGGCCATCACTGGGGCCTGAGGCAAAAATATTGTTGAGTATCTCAGCCTTTTCCTCATCCTTGTTACCAGTTTTACAGCCTCTTTTAACAGGGGTCATTACTCCTTCTTTGACCTTCCTTTTCTGGTTAACATACCCATAGAAGCCCTTCTCGGTGTTCTTTGTGTTCCTTGCCAAGTTCAGCTTCAGCTTTGCCTTGGCCTTCTGACCCCATCCTAAATAATCATCCTTCGCTATCCTCTTCCTGGTTCACCCGTCCTAGTCCCAACTGTCTATGCAGCTCCTTCTTTTCCTTTCGTTTGAACAGTAGATCCCAACTCAGCCATGCCATTGCAATTGTCACAATAGGAACTGTAACATCCTTTTTCTCAGAGTGCAGCACTGCATGCATTAGAACCACACAGAGGGTACAGGCTTTGGGAAGGCTGCCTAGTGGAGGAGCATGACTATGCAGGAGCCACAAAGGGAGGATGCAGGAAAGCCCTCAGTTTAAAAATGACCTCATAGTTTTTTTCTTCTGCTTCCTATATCTACCACTACTTCATTTGTCAAATTAGGAAAATATACCATGTCTGTGAGGATATTTATGCTTATGACAAGACTTAGTTACAAGAGGTTTCACACTTACCTGACTTCAACTGACCAAAATAAAGCCTAATTTCTTGCGGGTTTATGTGCTCATTATTAATTTAAATTTCAAATTTTAAATTATGCTAAATATTACTGTGCTATTTATTTATACAAACCTTTTCTATAAAAAGTAGTAGCTGACATATATGGGAGAATAGTGAAAATGTTGCTAAAAATTCACCTTTTGTGGATCTTGTAAACCTGAAGCCATCATAACACACTACTGTTGACCAGCTAGGAATGTGGGGCTGATATCTCACTATCTGTCAAAAAATGGAGAGCAAAAGTTGCAATCACAAAACTGTATAGAATGTAAAAGATATGCCATCATAATTGTTTGTTGCACTATTCATTTCTATAAGAAGTCTGGATTATCACTGAATGCAATGATTGATTATACTTCTTTTATATAAAACTGTGAATTTGTTTACTCACACTATTGGATTACTTTTTCAAAAAAATGCTTCTAAAAAGCAGCAACTTCATTTTATGTTATTTGAGTGTCTCTAGAAATGTTTGGTTTTGGTTTGAAAGAAAAGTAAAATGGCTGGAACAGTCTAGCAACTTCTCTGTAAAAGTCAAGGTGCATTACAGAATTATTCGCTCCTTCATTTCTTTGAATTTCTATAAGCACTGTCAATGTTTTGGTAGTGATTTACTGCATGCCACTACACAGTGACAATAAGTGGTTTTGATATCACAGTATAAATTTAGTCTTTTGTAATCTTGTAAGAAGCTTGTTTCGATGACCTTATTGTGGTTGCCTTCATTAGAAGATTTAGTGCCACAGTGAAGGAAAGGCTCCAAGGAGGAAAGAGAGCTCACAATAAATGTGTTCAGTTTATTTGGTTCAGTTTTCTTTATTAAAAGAAATAAAAAGGCAAATTTTGCTGCTGCATTAATGTGTTTTACAAAATCCTTTTTAGAAACAGAATGTGAAAAGGAAAAATACCTGGCAATATTAAGATACTTAGGATACAATTATAAAAATGCAGCCTACCCCGGCTTTATTTGCCAGAAGAGAAATACTGATCTTGGCAATGCTCACTTTTAGTGTTATTTAGGCATATTTAAAGTGATCTAGTAATCACTCAGACTTTAATGATATAATGATTTCAAAGAAGGCTGTACCTTATGATACTCAGAAGGCACCTTACTAACCACTGTTGGAATGATTTCAATTCCTTTACTTTGAAAATTAGTTGCTACATTATTTAATTTCAATTATATACTCTATACTTTTAACTGCTCAAATAATAAAAAATTACTTTTGGCCTTCTCAAGGCTTTCACTCATGAATCCCACATATTGAAAACTTATGGTGTGAAGATATTGTCAGTTGATGCTGTAGTGCATTTGTCAGTGTAAAAGGAGAAAAATGGTTCTGCCAAGGAGAAAAATATAGCAAGTTATAGTACATTTACAATCTTTCTGAGGGGTGTGCTTAACTCATGGTATCCTTTATCATGAAAACCGCACATTTTATCAGATAATTGATGGATAGTCATAATGTATCCCCAGAAATTTATTTTTCTAAGTCTCTGAACTTTTCTGGTAAAGCCCAGAGTACTTCTAAATTTTCATCTTTAACCTTACTCTAGGTGAATACTCAGTCTTTTCTCGATCACATTTCTTAGGAATAAAAATATCTGAATTTATTTTGTTTCAAGATCACTGGAAGGAGAGAATACTCTGCCTACCAGTGTTGAGAGATCATAGCCATGTTGAGAGCCACTTGCCTTTAGCGCTACTAAAGGTGGGCTGAAACAATTGTATGCAAGAGTTGAGGCTTGAATAAAAAATAAATAATAAGCCAAAAAGAAATGCAAACCCAGACAGCCAAACAAACAACAAGAAGACACTGGACTAGAATAACCTCAGGTAGAAGGAACTGCATTCATTTCTCAGCGTCACTGGTGGTAATTCAGCACAGGAGTGATGTCACTGAGAAAAGCTGCAAAGAGGCCTGAAAATTATCTACCAGACTGAGACGTACTTTCTTAGAGTGGCTGATCTCTTGTAGATCATTAAGCCCTCTCAGGAAAGCTGCTTAATGTTATAAATTGATTCTCTTAAGAAACTGTGACAGCGGAAGACACACTTGAAGAGAGTTAAGAGTTAAACAAAGAGGCAATTTAGGGATTTGTGATCGTGTTTCCAGCAGCAATTTTACTCCCTGTTTACTAGCTCCTTGCTGTGCTGGGGGCACACATTGTGGGATGCAGCAGATTGTGATTTGGGGTTTTTTTTTTGTTCATTTGGCTTTTTTTTCCTCTCCATACTCTTAGCTCTCTGATGTCAGTTGGAACAGGTTGTTAAAATATAACCCATATTAAAAATACTTTCAACAGACTGTTAAGAATTTGAGGGATTTTGTCTGGGCAGCAGTGAATAATCAGAGCATTAGCTATTTCTGGTCTGCCTTAGCTCCACAGTTCTGTGCTCTTTAGTGGCTGCTGTAACTATCTAAGGGTTTACCATAAGAGTTCTCACTTGAATAATGCGATAAGGGCCCTGAATATAGGAGATGTTTATGCAAAGGGCAAGCCTCACGCAGCAGGAAATCCCAGTTATCCCTTTAGCCTGTGCTCTCAGCCAGCCACATCTCTGCCAAAGCATACCATAGGAAAAGGACATACCCTTACACAGTTACAAGCGTTTCACGATTAGTGTGGGGCACTTCCAGCACTACTGTCCTGTGTCCCCTCAGGGTAAACTTATTTGGCAGTTTTAGAACTAGCTTTTCCCATGGCCTTTCAGTGGGATCCTTTCGGAGCCTATATGCCTCGTCCATCTCCAAGAAATAAGATGAGATTTCGCTTTTTGAAGTCCTACAGGTATCTCTTCTAGTGGCTTGCGGTGCAATTGATGGTGGTAATAGTTGCAGCTGTGGATCTTTCTTGTTCTTCTAGAGGATTACAGTATATAAAAAAATTGGAAGTGGCTTGTATTAATTGTGGCTTTCTTGAGCTCGTAGAGGTTTTGCTGAACATGGTATATCAGGAAAAAAGGTATCATTTCTGTGTAAGAGAAAATATTGTGAACAAGTGATCATGGAAGTGTATGAAACTGCACTTTTGAAGTAAATTATAACTTTGAATATTTTTGGCACTCCAGTTTGGGGGAAAAGGTAGATTAACGTTTATGTCAGTGTTCTTATGAAAGTATTAATTCTAAGTATTCTCATTACTTATTATAAGTTAGTATATTTAATTAAATATATGACACACTGATACAGAATACCAAACCTGAATTAATATTTAGAGTCGTGAGGCTTTTGCTAGAAAATCATATTTGCTAATTACTTTTGTGTTAAACACTTTTGAAAGTAAGTATAGGAAGTGAGAAAAACACACAAATTGTATTTTTTCCTAAACCATTGTTTAAAAATAGCAGTAGCAATGTTTGATTTCCATTATTTGTTTACTTTTGGCAATTGAACGAATATCTGTTCTTCAACTTCTTTACATTTATTTATAATAAATTAATGTACATTTTCAAGTTAAAAACTCTTAAGATCCTCCCACTTATATATAATTAATTGAAGAACTTATTGCATATCATCTTAATAATAACTTTTTAATTATAATCAATGCAACATTCAAATTTATTTGCACATGTTTACAATACAAAATGCCTCAAAGGATAAATGCTTTATGTGGGATTACTGATAGCAAACTCTGTAGAGGTGAATAGTGTTTAAAAGAGTTGTTTAGACACTGTCCAACTTCTCTAATTTTTTTCTTCTGTAAAAGTTAGTCTGTACATACAGAGGGAGCTAGGTTTATGACAAAAAGAATAATAACAGTTAAAGATATTAGAATAGAAAATAAAAAGATGGTATCTGTTCAAAATTAGATCATATAGTTCAGTTGAGATTCTCTTAAGACAATCCTATTGTCAGGGATATTTTGCTTAAGGTAAGCTTCTTATGTTTCTTTTACAACTTTATATCAATATACATATAGATACATATCTCAATACTTTAAAGGCAAAAAGAAACGTTTCATGTAGCATGTTAATATAGGATCTGATTATTTTTGTTATTATTTTCAAATTTTTCAGTCTAACATAGTGAAAATATTCTTAAAAGTTGTTAATTCAATTAGAAAATGAGGAACCTTTATCAAAAGTTCAGAGGTGTAAATGAATTTTGTGTTACCATAGAGTGCTACGTGTTTGTTTTTAGGAGCTTTTAAGAACCAGGATGAGGTTGAAGAGATTTTTTTTTTAAAAGTGTCATAATTGTGTTACTGAATGTGAGCTGTATTCTTTGCTCCTCTTTAATTTAACTGTAAGTCTCTAACAGGAGAAATAAAAATCCTTACATATTGCCGTGTCACTGCCATGGCTCCATTCACACTGTAGGTTTTATTTAGAAATCTACTACAAAATTTTACAGTACTCAGTACCTATGTAATTTAATAACCTTGTTTATGTCAACTGACAGTTCTGCTCACGTTACTCAAACATTTGATGTCAAGGGACTTTAGTTTCTAAAACTGTGTATCTGATCATGCCGTCCACGCATTCCATGATGAACACTGTGCAGCAAACCATTTAAATTGTGAAGTTTGCCATAATTTTAAATTTTCTTTTGTTACATTTTGAGAAAAACCAGAATGTTTCTTTTGTGAGATACTCATAATCTATTGATTAAATAGACAATCATGTTCTAATTTACATACTTAATTTCTGGGAGATTCTGTGGTACATTTATCGCCCTTACAGCCAAATTATGAATACCATCTTATAGCAAAATAGTGAATTGAGTTTCTTTGCTAATCAGGAAATGCTTTCAGAAAGTGACAGAAGAGCCAGGCCGATGCAAGTTTTCCCAGAGTAAGGGAAAAATACTCCTTGAAACAATGCAATTTTTCTAGGAAGAGCTGGAATGCAGCGCAGTCACTTAGAGCTCTTCTTCCTCCACCTGTCCCATCAAACAAATCATGACTTAAAGCTTCAGCAAATTGTAGTGAACAAGAAGAAAGAAGTAGACTAAAAGAGCTGGTACAAACACGATTCACTCTGTACCAGAAATGCATGTATTCACAGTGTTATATGTAGAACCAAGGCCAGGAGTGGGTGGTGTGGCAATTCACATAACCTCCAAGGCTGGAGGAGGAGGGCTGTTTAGTTTTTTACAAATGTGTGCCTACTCTGCTCTTGGGAAGATGAACATTCTTCTACTCCAATACAAAAAAAAGTGTACATCTTTATCTTGTTTCCAGAACACACAGATAAGTTCATCGCTTTTCCTCTTGGTTTCCCCACTCCTTTTTTTTTTTTTTTTTTCATTTTAAAGTCTTGAGTCTCTGTAAATTGAAACACACCTCCCTTACTGAAATGAAAATAGGGATCCAGTTTTCCTGCTGCATTTATCTTTGCCCAGGAAAATAGCACTAGATGTGACTGTGAAAACCGTGTCCTAATAGCAGCACAGTTATGCTTAAGAGCCTCATGAAACCTTTGAAGAATGAATGGAGATAGAAGCTTTAGAAGATTTTTTCATGATCTCTAAATCCTTTCACACATGGATGAAGAAGAACTAAAGTACCTATCAAAATCTCCTGCACATAATTGAGATGTATGAATAAGAACATATTATATGACAGTCCTGCTAGATACTTAACACACCTCCCACTGACCTAATGACAGGTCCTCACAACCTCTTAGGACATTCTCCAGAGGCATCTGGATCTGCCTGGGTTGTCTGGCTGGCCATTAAGTCTTTTTCCACCGTATGTGAGTTTTTTCACCATTTGTGAAAAGCACAGTGACTATCTACTGAGTAAAATCTTTCTGTGGAGACAATTTTGTAGAGATGGTAAGCTCCAAAGTAAAATGGGTGTTATGGAGAAATTACATGGTCAATAATATGCATTAAATTGATTCATCAAATAATTAGTAGGCTTGCTAAATTATTGCATTGTCAGAACTACATTTGCATTCAGTTAGCTGTGGAGATACACTTCCTAAGACAGTAATCATGACACTTATACCGTCACCTGGAGAAGAAAGAGAGGTTCTTTGTTGGGTTATGTGAGTTTCTTTTGTTCTGCTTTCTTTCTGTTTTTCTTCTTTGACTGCCATCTGGCATATTTCCCTGGACTAGAAGAACAGTCATGTGGCTGAAGCTACTGCCAACATCACTTCTGCAGCCGGCTGCTCACAGCATTCGTACATAAGGAGGCAGGTTCCCTCCTGCCAGATAATTGTACTCCAAGCCACTAAACTCTTGGGAACTGGGCTGGAAAGCAGGATATCGCTCCTAAACAGCAGTTTTCAGGAATCCCTTCTCTAAGGGGATTTCTTAATTATGTCAAAGCTCTCTTAGTAAGAAGAGTGTAATATCATAACTTTTTGTTATTACAAGCTTGTTGATGAAATAGAAGTAGAAACCAGATTAAAGTTTATTATTTTATTTATTAGGGATTACAGTCCCAGCCCACTGGAAATATCTTGGTTCTATTTGACCAGCCATCCAACATTTTCTGGGAAATAAAATATTTGAATGCGTAAGTGTGAACTTTTCTAGTGAACACAATGAATCACACATTTGATTTCATATTTAGCTGTTCATATTCTGTAATTCATAGAATGCCATGTCATCACTAAAGGGATGTTTTGAACCTCACTCAGACTTATTTTAGACAAATTTACGTGCCAAAATGTCATCTACTCAATTCAGACATTTGGTAATGTTGACTTGAAGTCTTGGGAAAAGTGGCAAAATAGCAAGGCACATTGCAAGTCAGATTAAGTAGCAACAGGAGAGCAGGTGCAAGTGAATCACACTTAACCCTTCGTGTTGCTGCAGATTTACCTTGTCAAAACTGCTTACAGAGTCCCTGATAGAGAATAAATAAAGAGTCTCAATATCATTTCCTAACAGCTCAGAAAGTCAAGCTCCAGTCCTTAGATCCCAAAAAGCAAGAAAAACTGCTGAGAAGGAACATGTTCATAAGTTTCAGCTTTTGATTAAAATATTTTGACATAGCTGATCATCACACAGATAGGTTAAGTGAATCTATCACAGTGGAACACGTTGCATCTGTCAGTGTTTTTATTGCTGCTTTGGATTAGTGTTACCTTAATGTTATTTGGTGGGATTTTGTGGTTCTTGCTGCAGCCTTGATTTAATTAGTGTGAAATAAACAGAAAATAGAAGTATATCTATAGGTATTTTATCAACAAGTTTTTTGCAATTTATGTTTAAGTACATTCTGACAGACAAAGCCAGATCTTCTAAGAATATCCACAGGAAACATTCCTTTATACACAGCGAAGTAAACTATGATGACTAGTGTTGCTACAGTTTACAATAAATAAATGGCTGGGCTTTGCTGTTTGTGGCTAAAACGTCCCCACACAAAGCCAGCCTTTGAGATTGGGCTAGGCACAGACAATAGCATCCCTTGGGGTGCAGAAAAAGATTGCACTAACCATAAACACCAGGAAATACTCTGTTTGATTTACAAATCATAGATGTCCATGAATATTTATGTAAATGTCAGAAGTATCTGACTTGCAATTCCCTGATGTATCACAAATTCTGGGAGCACTATAAATAGACCTATCATTCAATCTGATACTGCATATATCAGGAGCAAGCTGACGCAAGTTCAGCATGTACCATGTCCAAATGTTGTTATTAATTTCTAGATACTTTGTTAAATAAGAAAAATAGTACAAGGGTAACATATTAATGTTTATTTTATGACATTCTAGAGTTTGATTTTTTCCATTGTGGATCTGAATAGTTTTTGGTTTTTTTTAATGGAAAACTGACATTTCCTATTGGAACTAGTAAATCCAATTTATTTCTGTGCCCTAGAAACCTAATAATCTAATGTGTTTCAGTTGTCTGTATGAGTGGAATTTGTGAGTGTTAATTGGAAATTTCTGTAATATGCTGAAAGGTAATTTAATGCTCTAAAACATCTTTTTTCATGTGTCAATAAAGGAAAATAAGAGTGAAAAAAAGAGGCTCCTGCCCACCTAGAGGAGTCTGGCACAAATACCAGTCTGGTGCCCTTAGCAGTAGGGGCAGTTATACTTCAGCACATGGGTGGTCCACACAAGCTAATCCAACTCTTGGTCTCTGCCAGCAGTCAGCAGCAAATATTTGAATGAGAACAGTAAGAAACTTGGTGGTTAAATTTATAATCTTTCTTGAGGGATAATCTCCTCAACATCTTCAGTAGTTCCCTGTGTATGAGTATGCCAGAACGATCCTTACCGTGTATATTACTTAGTGTAGAAAGTCTGAGTATTTTACTTATTCACACATGATTATACAATAAAAATTAGCTGAATTTTTCTCTTCTGCAGTATTTTTTGACACTCACTTCCACAGATGAACTCTATGCAATGTGCAAGATTGTCTTCATTCTGGTGTCTAATTTTGCCTTGAAACATTTTAAGTAATATTGTGACCCAAGCATTTGTTGTTTTGTATATTTGTAGGCGAGTCTTTTTCATCAGCTTTTTAACTAATGTTCACATGGAAAAATTTTGCATCTGTATCATTCATGTTGCCAATCTCTTAACACCTCCTCCTATCACAATGCTCTTTCTAATGCAGAATGACCAGAAGCAAACATGAAGCTTCTGATGAGGACAAATGGTCTAGAACTATAATATTACCATTCTCATGGGAAAAAAAAAGATATCTGTTATGAAACTTCTATTATTCTCCTCTGTCTCACTTCTGATGTAGATTAGCAGACTTGCTGATAAACTGGTTTTAAGTCATGAGCAATAACCTCCCATTCCATTAAATAACTGGTGGTGTCTGTACTGGCCAGGCTAGATATTCTGTACTCTTAACATGGTTGGGTAGTCTTACTTCCATTACTGCGTACTTTTTTCTTCACCTCTTCCCATTCTCTTTTCTCAGAGAAGTTTACAAGGACACAGTATTGTGTAAAGGCAACAAGGATCATTTCAGTAGGTAGAATTTCAATCTCTTTGGAAATTTTGCATCTTTAAAAGAAAAAAAAAACAACTTTATGTCAAATTGTTTTACATAATTTTCTATGGGAAGAACATCTTTATTTTAAGATAAGGAAATATAAAATGTTTTCAGGTTTTCTTTTTTTTTTTTTTAATAGTGTCTCTTCCTCAGGCTTTCTGATTTGTTAGGAGGCTAGGAAGTCCTTCAGGAAATGTGTCAGAATGCATGCAGCTGAAGAAATGGGAGGTTTTAGCAGTAGGAGGAGACAGATGTTTCCCATCGACATACCCATACACTTGATCATTTTATACATGTGTACTATATAAACAGTCTGCACACATACAAACACACATGTGTGGGTGTATCCTACACTGAAGCATACAAACTATCAGGTGTTTTCCAGGAAGAAGCTGAATACACAGCACTTACTTTATTGTTTGTCCATATGAACTTGGTTTTCCTTTATTTGTTTTACCTTTGCAACATTTCCAGTCAATACTTGGCTCTTCAGAGACTTAGCTTTCACAGGCTTTGGTAAAAATTTCTGTTGAAGTTGTAAAAGTAAATGACGCAGTTGAACAAACACTGGGATCAGATAAACTCCTGTTAACACTAGCTGAAGTTGTTTAGCTAGTAACGAAACCTGAAATGGAAAAAAAACCAAACTATTTAAGGGAGATATAATTGTCTTCAGGTGGAGGATGGGAGGCCTCTTTTTTTTTCTTTTTTGTTGTAACAGGCGTAGGTGAAGCAAAGGGACAAATATAACAAATAAATAAATGTAAAACTCCAGCTGAAGCTACATGTGCATTACTTTGATAGATGCTATGAGTTACCCTGTGAATCCAACTCAATCAGCAGCTGCAGCGAAGCGGTCATTGCAGATGGAGCAGAAGCTGCTGCTCAGACAGCTCTGATGTGAGGCACAAGCATCATGTGGCACTATGAAACTGATGCACTTTTTACCTTTCTTCTTGTGTACTAATAAGTACAGATGCATTCTTAAATTTACTTAGTTTTCCTAAGTATGCAAAATGTATTTAAACTTCTAGGTAAACACCCGGTTGCATCATTTTTCATTACTTCTTGCTCTTCCTTGTGACATAAAAAGAAAATGTAAATACAGTCATGCAAACATTAAACTGGAAACTCAGAGAAGCAGGTTATTTTAAGCAACAAAAGTTCATCTGGTTTATATCATGCACTGGAGGCCCAGTCAAGTGTTTCAACATCATTTGCACTCCATTGCACCAGGGACTGAGCAATCAGAAAATTGATAATTTTGAAGCTGGGGTATGTCTCTAAACATGTCTCTAAACATGTCTCTATGTTTACTTCTACTCTCCTTTTACAGTAGAAGTAAAATCCACCGATTTAAGCTTCTACTGGTGGCAAACGAGAAAAATAAGTTTCTTTTAAGCATCATATGAGAAAAACACTCCGATGAACTTGCCGTGCAATACCTAGAAGTGATGGGTTCCTGACGAGAAGTGCTATTGGCACCTGAGGATCAGGAAGAAATTTACACTAGTCTAGCATATGTGGTTAATCATGTGAACCTTCTGGAAGAAAATGTTCATTTTTCAAGAAATGTTTCTGTTTCAAATAGAGGGAAGAAAAAAGAGGAAAAAAAAAAGAGAGGAAAAAAAAAGATGAAAAGGGAATGTATTTTCTTAACATTGATCCTAGCATCCAGATGATTCCCTTAATGAGGTAGTCATGCAGTCTTATAGGGCGTGTAAGTGGCAAATGGTGTTTGTTCCATGTCTCCCCCTGGCCACAGTCTTTGTTTAAGCTCTCTCCCACATGACACAATAAAGTGTAAAATGGAACATGGAACATGACATATTTGAGGCTTATCTCATTTTGGCATAAAAATACATGTAGTTCTGTTTTATGATAAACCCTTCTTGGGATCATAGGAGACAAAATGAATTCTAGACGGAGTGGTTTTACAATACAAATACAAGCACATATTAATGCCAAAATAGGGCTTATTGTTTACAAATAAGTATAAAATGATTTGAAACAGGTGGTATATTAATTTATAGGAGGGGCCAATAGCAAAATGTAGTGTTACATCATTAAAAGTCTGTTTCATGGTACTGAGAAAATTTCATCCTCACATACAGAGGAACAGATGTGTCTGTGATACACAAAAGATTTAAATTTTGTTGTCAGTTCTTCATGCTTGGCTACCCCTATTAGACTACATTTAAAATATAAAATTTTATTTCTACACAATTTTCAGTCTTGAGTACTAAATGCACCATATATTAACCTACAAATTCATGTCAAATTCACATAATATTTAAATATAATATGTAGTAATCTAGGTAGTGTCTGTTAAAAATCTAATCATTCAATTATATGACTGCCTTATAAATGCTGAAAGTCACAAACTATATGTTTTTGTAAAGATCTGATGTAAAACCACTTTTTTTAGGTAGCTTGATGCTATCAAAAAAGTGCTAGCTGCTCCGATTTTAGGGAGTACTATGTGAGGGCCCTGATTTTTCCGTGGTTGAATCTGCAGGGTGAATAAAACAGCCCAGAAATCTTCAGCTGGTGAGCTGTGACTAGCTGGTGTGACATGGCAAGGAGGCTCTAGCCAGGTAGGGGTCAGCTTCTTCTCCCAGGCAGCCAGAAACAGGATGAGAGGACATAGTCTTAAGCTGCGCCAGGGGAATTTTAGGCTAGACATTAGACAAAAAAGTTCTTTACAAAAAGAGTGGTTGAGAGGCATTGGAATAGGCTGCCCAGGGAAGTGGTGGAGTCACTGTCTCTGGAGGTGTTTAAAAAAAAGATTGGATGTGGCCCTCACTGCCATGGTTTGGTTGACAAGGTGGTTTTAGGCCATAGGTTGGACTTAATGATTTCCAAGGTCTTTTCCAACCTAACTGATTCTGTGATTCTGTGATTCTGTGACAGAGCCATGTCAGTAACGCTAACCTCTCCTGCTCCCTGGAACAGAATATGAGGGGCCAAAATACTCTTCTGGAAAGGTCTTTGCTTCAAGGCTCAGGTGGTCCACAGTAGCTTTCAAACCAAGAAGGCTTTACAGCTTTTCTACTCCATTAAAATAGATTGATCACAGTTTTCTACAGAACTATATTATTTTCTGCTTGCTCATATTACAGTACAGTCAGCTCCAACTGGTTTTAGTTATATCTTGGAGAATCACAAGAGTTTGTTTAAAAAGCCTTTCTTTTTTCCTTTGTCCTCAAGCAACTAAATCTAAAAGGGTCTATCAACACCAGAAAAGCCAGGAGCTTTCTTAAGATGCAGTTGAGATTTTCGTCTAAAACTTGGACTCTAGAAGCTTTAAGGAAAATACTTAGTCTGTGAGACTGGAAATGTCATTTCAGAGGTTAGCAAGGCAGGATCGTGTGACTTTAACATCCGCACCCTGAAAACTTTAGGTATCTAGAATTCTGTTTTTCACTGCACAGAATGGATGTGTGACCCAGAGTGGTCATCGTGTTTTTTCTTCTGAGGTTCAAAGTAGAGAGTTGTTAGGCAGCAGTATAAGGGGTTCACCCAGATTAATGCTGCCATGCGAAACTCACCAGCTTCTTCTTCCCTGACATTCTTTCAACATGTAGATTTCCCAGCTGTCTAATGCAACTGTTTTAGGAAGTAGGGAAAAGAGCATACAGCCCTGGAAAAGCTGCGCTTGCTCTCTCCAATAAGAGAAAGATTTGCTGGATTTGTACTCTCTTCACCCTTTCAAAGAAACAGCTGGTCTTTGAGCAAGAAGATATTTTATAATTTGGACCATTTATTTTGAATTAATATGTTGTTCTTATCATGGTTTACAGTAGCTAATGTAAGTTCAAATGAAGGAGGATGAAAAGCAGTCAGAGGATGCAGCGAAAATGATTTATTGCAGTGTAGAACTGTCTAATTGATCTGCAGTTCACCAGCTTCTTAACTTTGATAAAGAGAAATAGATGAATTATATTAGCAATTTATTGTAAATATTTTTTCACATGATGCTTCTAAATGGTTTACATAACATTTCCTTTTGGTGCAATATATTTATTTGATCCTGGAACATTTAATTCACCGTTAAATGTCATACAGTCTGTTACTATAAAAGGATAAAACTGCTTCCAAGTACATATTGTTTCAGCAAGACATGAGCTTGCTCATGCCAGCTCTTCGGGTTTACGAAGTCACTTCAAAATAGCTGCTTTATAAGCTATGGTAATAATGTAAAACAATGTAAAACTCTTTGCAGTAACAATATAAAGTGTTCTTGGTCATCTGCATTTGAAGTATGCAGTGCTAATCCTAATTTTGGGCAGCAGCATTATTTTTGCATTTGTGCTGGATACTCTAGGAAAGTAAAGTATGAATATAATGTTAGAAAGAGATTGTGGTTCTACATCCTTAGGGAAAGGGATTTTTTTCTTCAATAATTTTTACATCTGTAGTTCATCTGTATTTAATATTTTTGTGTATAACCTAAATATTTGGTTTTCATTATAGTTGTTATCTATTCCTGTTCGTTAATTGAAGTCATTGCAGAATTTCTGTCATGTTTTGGGAATTTATTTCTGGCTAACAAATTGCCTGCTTTACTTTCTTTCTGTTTCTTGTCTCACTTAGAATACATACTAACACTATGATTTCATTTACCATTGGTAGATTAACACTTGGTTGATATTATATCTATGAAAAAAAATCCTTTCATACATCACAGGAAGATAGAGAAATTGTAGTCTTTATTTTCTGTATTTCTAATAATCTAGTGATTTTCTTAGGCTTTGTCAGCACATCTTTAAGTTAAAATTTGAAGCAATCTGAAATTATTTTTCATCCACAAATGTCAGGTTTTTCAGTAGTATTGTAATACCTGTGGACTCAGAGCTGCAATTTAAGAAAAGGTTAACGACAGAAAATTCAGAGGAGTCACAGAATTAACTTCCATAGATTTGATATAAAGGTTTTGTTTGGCAACGTGACAGGAAATTATAGAGCAAAGAGTGGAAAGGAGAAAAGAACTATTAAGGGGGGAATAGTATTCAATGAAAGAGAGAGTGTATGACAGTCACATAAGACCTCTGTCTATTCACTCAGTAGCAAAAACTACATCACTCTGCTGCAGCTCAATTTTTTTTCTTCACTATTTTGAAGGGCTGAAATTGTTTCCCAGCTGCCCAAAGCCTTTTGATCTATAATGCATGTCTTTAGCAAAACTATATTTGTAGCTCCATAGAAACAGGAGTTCCTGGAGGTGACAATCTGCCCTGGTGAGTTACCTTCATGGTTATACCTTACTCAAGAGAACATGATATGAATTCCCCTTCCATTAATATAAATTAACTGTCTGTAAGTATTTATCTAATAAAGGAGTAGTAATATGTGTAACATCCAGGCATAGGTCAGAGCCATCCCAGGTTGCCAGTAACCAGTAGAACCTGGATGTGGATGTCGATTAGAGTAGTATAAAATCTTCATTACAGTTTTCAAGGCAAAATTTTTATAGCAAAACCCTAGCATAGACAAACAGTAGGCCAGTGGTGCTAGCACACAGAAATTTCCTGTTTCCAGCCTGAAACCATATTTGTAAAATTTTACATTGTTTTTTATCAGTTCTGTATGTCTCACACTGTAATTGCAGAGGCATTTACTTAATTAATTTTTGAAACCTATTCTAGCATGGTGAATTTATTATTACTATAAAAAATTTTGTTTGTGATTCTTACTGGCAAATATTCAGAATTTAAAAGGTACCTGTTGATGCCTCTGTCAATTAAATTTAACCAAAAATATGGCAAAAACTTGAAGGCTTTCTAAAGAGCTTTTTAGTGAAGGAAGAAAATATTAAGCAATGCTGCTGTGAATTTAATTTACAAACTTACTTGCTGTACTATCCAGGCCGCCCAAGTAGTCTGCAAGTATTGAAATTTCCTAGAATGTCAACTCACAGGACCAAAACAATGTTCCTGCTCCACATGTGTCCGTAGGTCTGCACACTTTGGAGTAATAGACAGAAAACCAGTACTACTTGAGCTCCTCCCTCTTAGAACTGCTGTAAAGTGTATTAGTCAATGCTGTAAAATTTAGTTTGTGTAAAACATCACCTTGAAATCTTGCATTTAATCTTCAGCCATTTTGAAATGGTACAGAGTTAGTGTTTGCTGATAAGGAAGTCAAGAGTTTTTGTTGTTGCTCTTTTCCATTTTTAGTTCAAAACAAAACATGCATTCTTTTTTTCCCTTCAAAAATCCCAAAAAACTTTGTAGGCCTAGTTAAACTAGACAGTACAATGCAGCTTTAAGATGCTGATCAATGTTGGATATTCCTGATCTTATTAAACAGAAGCCACATGCACTACAGAAACAAACATACATTTTACCTGTAATTTGGTATGCATTCAAATTCACGAAGAGTCTTCTGTAGCACACTGCAGTTAGGGTCCACTGGTGTGTTAGACAAAAGCAAAGAAAAAATAATTTCAGGGTTGGTTCTTTGACATCTATTTAATTTGGTTCAACTTTGAGATTTGCATGTTTTGTGTGATTTTTTAAATAGAAAGTATTAAAAATAATATATACAAGAGTGGTCAGGGGAAAAAAAAATCTGAGTTAGTTCACTCTTTTGCTACTTATATGAGTAAATTTACAGGGAAAAATGTTTTCCAAGAGCCATGGGAAAAGTTAACCGAAGTTCACTGAACTGAACCTATCTTGCTGAGATGATTGTCAGGAAAGCAACATACCAGGATGAAAAATCCAAGTTGATTAAAACCAAGAAAATACATGGACTGCAAGAGTTTTAGGGAATCATTTAGCATGAAATTCAGATGGGGAATACTGGACTATAGATAGTCCAGTATAGTTGCATTTCTAACTTTTATGTGTTGAGAGAGAAGTGACAGTGACATGTGAAAAAAATACAGCCCTGCGATGTGAAGAGGGTCTCCAGTTGTTCATCCAAATACAAACCTGGTTGATAAAGCTGCAGATGTTTTGGTTCATTCTTCATTCTTCATTTTATATTTTGGTCTTGATAGTTATATGTTTAAAAAAAAAAACCAAACACATAAGGCCATATTTTTTTGATAAGGCTTCTATCTTACTCTTTCTGCAAACTGACTTTAAATAAAGTAACATGATGTATTATTTGCTATGCTCTTTTTTTCTCTAGCAGTGCAAAAAGCTCATCAGTTTACTGCGTGGTTAGTGTTTGCTGAAGTTACAATGCAAAATGAGGCAGGAAAATATTATTAGCAATCATCAACTTCAATTTATAAATTAATTGTTACAGAGTAAAAAACAGTGTGTGTACCTAAAATCTGCCATGTAAACTAGGTATACTGAGCAGTTAAATACCACTTTGTGTACTTAATAGCCATGTTTGCAGTAGCAGGGCTTAGTTGTTCAGGAATAATGGCCTTCAGCTGAGCCTGAAAGAGATCCCAGACTGATTTCAGACACGAGTAAGATAACAAATCACAGGGGCAGAATTGAGATCTGAAGTCTAAATTGAAGAAAAGCAAGTCAAGTATTATTGGAAATAGTTATTTTAAAATTACCCTTTTTTGTAGCAGTGATAGCATTTGTAGTACTTTTATGCAATATGTGTCATGTTTTCCACTTAGGGAAAAAATACTATTTTTTTGACTGATATACCTACCAAGGGAAGAGCAACAGGTTCTGTTACTCCATTGCATACTGTTCTGCCTTATCAAAAGGACCTCTTTAAAAGAGCTGAAGTGGGATAACTTTGAATGTGGAGCTGTCAGGCATATTCAGATTTAAACCGCAGATTCATGTCTACACCACAAACTGAAATTACTGGATTTCTATCAGTTCTGTATATCTGTGAATAAATCTCTGCAGGACAGAAAGATTCAAGTTATTAATTTCATTACATACTGCAGGAGACAAAAGATCAAATAAGTTTCATGTTCAAACTAAAACCAGACCTAACCCAGGGTACAAAAAGAATGAAAGGATGACTGTGTAACAGGAGAGGCCTAAAGATTGTTTAGAAAAGTGATTTAGCCATTCTGATGTTCAATGGCTTTTCCTCATTAAGATTTTGTTGATAAGAGTTGAAAAGAACTTTTTGTCAGGGAAATAACTCATATTATTCTTAAGCTCCAATGCATGTTTTTTATTCTTTCCTCTAATGCTTTGTAAACTCATTTGCCATAAGGGGTTTACAGAGTTGAAGGAGGCCTATTTAAAATGGCATTTTCCAAACAACAAAGCAAAGCCAAGCCAGAAGGATTTGACAGGACTTAAAGGCAAAAGTCTTAGACCCACAAAATGAGGCTTTTCATGTAGAATTTTTTCATATATTAAGAATGCAATGCATCTCCAAAGCTACCTCAATCAATATCTTTTTTTTTTAATGAAAATCCACGGAATCTTATTACTGTAATATACTTTATCCCATGCACTGGACATCATCATGATGAGTCAAAATAGACAAGTTCTGCAACCTAGAAGCATCTTTCTGGAGCAATGGAGGAAGTCAGAAACAAGACGAGCTTTGTTGTATCTCATCCCTCAGTATGACATGCAAAGGGCAAGACAGGGAATTGAAAGTTGTCATTTTGCGGGACACTAAAATTAATAGAATCACAGAGGCATCGTTATTTTCAATCTTGTATTTTCTTTACCAACCCACTGGTCACCTTCTATTCTCTAGAAGCTATCTCTCTCTTTTTGCTCTCCACAGATCTATCATTTGTTCCCTTTCCAGCATCTCTTTCTTCTACTTGAGTGCTCTTTTGTTTTGTGGGGTTTTTTTTTCCCCTGTAGGTTTGTTTTATTATAGCACTCTCAAATCACTTTTTTGCAAATCTGACATCTCTATAAATGTCTTTCATTGATTAAGAACATAGAACATTAAAATATTTGAACTCGGACTTATTTTGGCACTACAGGTTTAATTATCAGTCAGTATCTACATTTCTGAAAATTTGTGTTCAGATGTTGGAAGGACAGAGCTTACCCTGTTTTATTTTGAGAACAAAACCAACCCTTCTCCAACATCCTTACTATTTTAGAAGTTAAAAACTGATATTTAGTACAAATACCTTCTGGCCTACCTTTCAGAAATTTGTGGTCATCCCTATGAAGGTTGTGAATGAGTAGATCTGGAGGCGCATTGCATTCCTGAGAGCTCAGCCTCTTCCCTGGGACCTCTGACCCTCCAGCGGTGTGCAGCCTGGGACGTGTCTGTGTCAGGCAACTCAGCCACAGATCCTCCTGCTTCATTTTCTGGGACTGAGCATGCAGAGGGTCTGTACTAAAAAAAACCCTACGCATATCCTCAGACAAGAGGGCATGAACCTTTAATGAACTGCAAAACTCAGAAATGCAATCATGCTTCTAGTAGTCATGGTTTTCAAATGGGTTTTTCTCATTTACTTGAGTTAAAATAGTGCTTTTATGTTGCTGTAGGTAGTTGAAAATTTATTAATTGCTAGGAAAGTTTTTGAGTCTTTATTTTCCTTAGATGCCTTTCTGAGAAAGAATATTGCCAGAATTAGTGGTTGCTATAAGTGGTTCTGTGTAAGCTTTTTCAGAATAAAGATTTCTGCACGCAGCTTTCTCTAAAATTAAGAACAAAATTTTTTGAACCATCTGGCCAAGGGTCATAAAGAAAGTAAGCAACAGACTGCTTGAGGCAAAAGCTGCTATGCTAGAAGGAAAACACAGTGCAGATGCAAACCGCGGGATCTTCCAATGCACGGTTTGGAGGACTTTGCAGAAAAGAGATGGGATAACTAAGTTCCAAATAGTCATAAAATGATTAGATTTACCAACACTGTTATATACAATTTTAAAAAAACACTGAAGAAATCACAGTTTTTCTCCTGCAGTCAGTGCAATATGTATTAGATTGAGAACTTTTTCAGCAAAGCAGCTTAGTAGCTCATCCTTGTCTTTGCAAAAATGGAGATGCAAAAAAAAAAAAAGCAAAAAAAAAACTGAGAAAGGCTTTAGATACCACGACTGGGCTTTTTTAAGTTGTAAAAGGCAAAAGTGAATCATTTATTTGTGTTCTTGTCCAAACTAACAGAACACAATGGACAGATGCAAAAGGGAAAAAAATCTCTGCCAATTTCTCTCTTCTTAAATGTCACTTTATCTGGATGACGATCGGTTGGATTGACTTTGCAAGCCTGAGTTTATTTATATATACAAAAATTGCTTAAACAGCAAAAATAAATTCCAGCGTTTTACAATTTCATCTTCCAGAGAGACTAATGTGCATCTTGCTGTGATTTGTAAGACTGCCAGTGTATTTTGAATGCTAGTTCAAATTAAATTACAGTTATGAATATGTGACTATGAGTGTGTAAAGTTAAAAAAATGTATTATTACAGCCAACATTTAATATCAGTAGTTGGCTTTAGTAATGTTTGCAATATAAAATACGAAACAATTTTCTGAATTTTTAATATAGTGAATTATTATAAAAGAAAAAATCAGTTACAATATTTGTAAATTAAATTTTTCTGGAATTTTCTATAAATGAATCAATTGTCTTCATATAAGCTTTCACATATTCTTAGAGGGGGTTTTTTTGCAGTACTTTCATAGGTAATCTCAGGTGATAATTAAAGAAGTTCAGAATTGGCTTTTCACCCCAGTTTGTTTTATTTTTTAACCCTCCCTTAGACATGTAATAGAAACCAAACAAACCACCCTTCAAAGTGACATGCAAAATGCTGACAGTAGTTTAAAAGGGCTGACTCTAGTTTTTGTCCATTTTGTGCAAACACACTGAAATACAGCCCATATGATCTTAACCAACAGTGAACACATTCTGTTAGACATGCTGCATAAATTAAATTGTTTCAAATATGAACTGCTGCACTGTAGATTTATTTTCTCTGTGTTCATGGAATAGATCCTCATAGAAGCAATGTTCAGATACATACAAGACAAGGAAGTGAACCAAGATAGTCATGGCTTCACTAAGGACGAAAAGGGCCTGACCAGTCCCTGGGCACTTCTGTGGTGGAATGACTGCAATGCTCAAAAAGGAAAGATCAACTGACGTAATCTGCCTGGGCTTCTGTAAGCTTTCAACACAGTTCCACATGGAATCATAAACTACAAACTGGAGAAACTTGGACTTTAAGGGTAGACTAAGGAAATGGTGATATAGATGCAGCCAGAGAGTTGCAGTCAATGACTGTATGTCCAGGCAGAGGCCGGGGATGAGTGATGTCGTCAGAGCTCTGTCTTGAGGCTTGGGCTCTTCAGTATCTTTATCCATGACAGAGGCAGTGGGACCGAGTGCACCCTCAGTACACTTGCAGGTGACAGGAATCTGAGTAGTGCAGGTGACGCTACAGAAAGACGGGATGCCATCCAGGGGCACCTGGAGAAGCTTGAGAACTGAGACCATGAGAACCTAGGGATGTTAAAAAAGTCCAAGTTCAAGGTGCTGCACCATGGTCAGAGCAGTCCCAGACATGAGTACATAGCTGGGAGAAGAACTTATTGAGAGCAGCCGTGCCCAGAAGGACTTGTGGGTGCTGGTGGGTGAGAGGCTGGACATGACCCAGCCATGGGCACTCACAGCCCAGAGAGCCAAACGTGTCCTGGGCTGCATCCAGAGCAGCGTGGGCAGCAGGGCCAGGGAGGGGATTCTGCCCCTCTGCTCTGCTCTGGTGAGACCTCACCTGCAGTTCTGCATCCAGCGCTGGGGTCCCAGCACAGGAAGGACATGTTGGAGCAAGTCCAGAGGAGGCCACAGAGATAATGAGCAGGCTGGAGTACCTTTTCTATGGAGAGAGGCTGAGAGAGTTGGGGTTGCTGAGCCTGGAGAAGAGAAGGCTCTGGAAAGACCACATTTCAGCCTTCTAATAATTAAAGTGACCTAGAAAAAAGAAGGAGAGCAACTTTTTACAGGGACAGATAGTGATAGAATAAGCAAGAATGGTTTTAAGATTAAGAAAAAGGAAAAAAGTTAGATTGGATATTAGGAAGAAAACTGGTACAGGTTGCTCAGAGAAGTTCTGAATGCCCTTTTCTTGGCTTTGTTCGTGGCCAGGTTTGATGGAGCTCTGAGTAGCCTGCTCCAGTGGAAGGTGTCCCTGGCAATGGCACTTAGTTGGAACTAAGTGATATTTAACGTCCCTTCTAACCCAAGCCATTCTATGTCTCTATGATTTTTTTTTTCAGGAAATATGTTGTAAAGTTGATGAACACTGTTTAATTAAAAGAAGAACACCCTAAATAAAGAAAGAGGAAGACTTGATGCCTTTCCTCTTATTTTTGTTAGAGATCCTCTCTTTCTGCATTTAACACAGTAGCGTATATCTAGAAAGAAGTTAGCTGGATTGCATTGAATGTTAAAAATAGAGATATCTTTGCTAATCAAGTACTGAAGGAGACCATCAAGAAAAAATAATAGATTGAGTTGCTATATTAGAAGCCTACCATTAAAGTACATAAAAGTAAAACACTAGCTAGGGATCAAGTAAAACTGTACTAATCTCAGAATTGCTGTCCTACAGGAAGTATATGAGGTCTGCATATAGATATTCCTCTATGGATAGCCACATAATAGGCCAAGATGTGATATGTTTGATGACACACAAAGTATCTCTTACTCACAGGAGAGTAAAGAGGAAAGATGCACATTGTCTATGTCTAATGTGGCAATGCACTGGCAATATTAAAATGCTTGCATCCAATTCAGGCAATTTATATTTCCAGAAGAACATGAAATTTCTGGATACTGTCATCTCTGGTGGTATCTACAGCCAGTGTTGCTGATGGTTTCTTTGGGATTTATAGTGTACCATTGTTTTCTTGTGCCTGGTACATTGTTTAATAAGGAGAAATTCAAATATGTAAATGTCAAATAAAGAGTTCAGATAGAACTAGCAAATTAGTCCTAAACTGAGAAGAAATTTAGAATCAATGAAAATCAGAACATGCTTTTTCTCTCCCTCCAGACATCTGAATATTCAGGAGAAGTAGGTCTTACATGTGTTTTCAGTGTTTGGCATCGCTGCTTTACTATATACATGGATATTCCTTTTGATCACTTTACTTTTCCCCCTCTGGGGAGGAGAGGAGGAGAGGTCAGAAGTGCAGCTCTTTTCTTTTGCCTTTTTTCTTTCTTTTACTACATTAAATACGGATTGGGGCAGTGGTGTTGGCATTGTTCATCTCTCACACAATCCAAAAACAATAAGATGTGAGGCCAAATATGGAAATATGTCAAGTTTACATTTCTATAAAAGGAAAAATTTTAATCCTTTCTACATTCAGTTCAACTGCTACAAGTAAGAGAGTGGAGAGGCGAAAAATCCTCAATCCCCATGTTGTATAAACTTACAGGTTTTATCCTGGTACCGTAGGAATTATCAAGCACATCTTGAATTGCCCAAAACCTAGGTTTCTAACATAAAATAGGCAGGAGGCCATAGTCCACAGAAGGATAGATAGACAGCTGAAAGGAGCAGTTCTCCCTGTCTTAAAATAGATGTCTGAATCATGGAAACAGACTACCCCAGCAAGTGCCTATCAGAGCTGTCTCTAGCAGGAGCCTGGCTGACCAGTTTACATGAGCAACCAATCCTCTGGCAGCTCAAGGCTGGTGAGAAAACTCCTTTCTTAGTGTGCCTTGTTTAACTCTCAGTGAATAATTCATGACAAGTAATGTACTCTCAATGTAACCTTCATTTGTTCTCATAGAATCTCTCCAGTAACTTGCAACTTTTTTAAATACATAGGTCTTTTTCCTTTCATTACAGTTTTGAGTTTGACAGTTTTGTGTTAAAAATGAAACACATTCTGTACTTTTGAGTGTTCATACAAAATGTTTGTTTTTTTCTTTTTTTGCCCTGTACAAGCCAGATTAAATCTTCAGAGTTTTCCATACCTCAAAAACAAAAAGAAGAGAAACACAACTAGCAAATTTTATACAAGTTCAAGTGGATTTTTTGAAACACAAGTGTTACAGAGGTATACTTTCTCTTCAAGAAAGGCTTTGTAACATAATAAATAATTTAGATATAATTTTAGTTCTTGCCATTTTTCTGAAGGACTTAGAAGTATGGATGATGTCATTCTACCAAACAAGAGTCTTATCCATGTCTGACTCATTCAGGTCATGGTCCCATACCTGTGGATGCCAAGTTTCCAGTGAAGGACATGGAGAAATCCGCTCTACTGTTTTGTAGAGAATTCTGCTGTTACTCTAATGTAGTTACCTCACCTCGGATTTGCTTTCAGGATGACTTTCTGATAGTAAAAGTTGATTGTTTCCAAAAAGACAAAATGTTACAGAAACATTTGTTTTAGAGTGTGTGTGGTTAGGGTAGGCAGCTTTTCTGTTAGTGTTCGATTTTTGTTCTGGACAAGACAAAATTGAAAAAAAAAAGAAAAGAGCTTTAATATGTAAGACTAGCTAACATACTCAAAATTTAAGTGTAAATTTTCAGGTTGTACATACAAATTTTCTTTGCTTGAAATGGTGGTCTATTTGTACTCTTGAAATACATGCATAGTCTCAGAACGGTGGTATCCCTAAGAGTCTTCCAACCTTCTCTCGTTAACCTCACACTATCCCATTCTTCTGAACAAGATGATGGTGAAAGAGAGCATGTCTTACAAAATACGATGGTTCTCAGATAGTAAGCCTGACACTCGAGAGTAATTTTGTCCAGTATCAGCCTTAATTGTGAAATCTTTGTAAAAGGAATACAATTCTTTCTTGCCTTTCCTAGCACTGCTTCATTTGAAAGAAAAAGAGAAAAAATGTTAGTCTTCCTTTCTTTTTAGCCTAAAAAAGCTGATATATTACTCTTGGAAACCATAGCTACTGCTTAACTCTCTACTGAGTTAAGTATGAGCCACAAATGCTTATTTTTTTAAGCAACTATTTAGCTAAGAAATTGTAGTCTGAGTTTGTGCGGAGAAAATAGTTCAAAAACAGAAGATCTGATGGAAACATTGATAGATTTTTCCTTTTACCTTGTAATTAGTGCTGCATTACTGCAGTAAGCCCATTTAGATCTGACAAAAAGACTCTGTTTTTATAATGCAACCCATATTTTTATATGTCTATATGTTCACATATATATATATATATATATAGATAACCCCATGGTTCAAACTGGGAGGATTTTTTATGTTTATTCAAAAAAACCCCACCAGCCTGACACACTAGGCAGCCTTAGCTCAGCTGAAGTCCAAAGTCTTCCAGTAGAGTAGTATTTAATTTTAGTCTATTTGCTGTTATACAGTGTTAATCCAACATTAGCAGACATCGTTTATTCCAGCCTTAATGACAGACGTAACCATAGACTACAGCCATAGCTGATAGCACTGTTTGCCTAGAATATAATGTTTCTCAGAAAAAAAAAGTATTCTCCTACTCCTAAAATTAGCTCTTTTTTATTTTCTTTTTGAATCTGTAGCAATGAACCTTTACACAGGTTCTATTTTCATTTCTGCAATGGAATCTATGTGGACCAGTAATGGTCAGTTAGTACTGAGGTTGCTAACCTCTAATTGCATAACTGATATAATTAAATTAAAAGAAGGCAGGAGTAAAGGCAGAAGGACATATTTTCAGCCTGACATATATCAAGAACCTGACATTGCTATGTAAGGGAGTGAGGCACTGTAAGGCCCCTCTGTGACCCATACCTCCTCCACTGCTCGTGGTACAACTCAGGCACCTGGCAGCTTCAAAGCAAACCAAGATCCAGCATCTTCAGACAAGGCATCATGCTAGAACTGGGTATTCTCACAGAAGACCCTCTTTGCCATGCTGCCTACCAGGAGTTTTACACATTTGGTTCTGTGTAAAGTCTTTGTAAAGCTCATGGTAACTTTATTTACACTGCCAGCACTGAGCTAATAAACCATATTTATTTATAAGTTGAGTAGCTCAATCCAGGCAGTTAGATGTAAGTGGATATAGAAAGGAAACACCAGTAACATATGTCATATTTCTTCTGTGCCCTTTGGTTTGCCTTTTTTCATTCTTAAGAATTCTACGCTCTAGTTATTATTACATTTTTTAGTTCTTTTACTTATGCAGTTATGTATAATTTTTGCCTCTTTGCTGAAGAACTCCAGACAAAAGGGAATATGCTGTTACCTAGAAATGAATGGCAAAGTTTAATTCCCTGGAATTCTAACCCTAAAAAAATGTTTTTCAAACCACTTGCTATGTTGAGCAGTGGCAAAATCTGCAGCTGGGTGAAAAATTTGTTTCTCCAATCTTCTGACTTAATACTTGTTTTTCAAAGATATGTCTCCTGAACTTACACCTGCATTACTAGTTCTCAGACCCACTCATGCAGGTAATATAAGAACATTTTGTTAATCTTTTCTGTCCTTCAGCTTGTTGTGCAGTACAGGACAATAAGAGGATAATCTACTTCTGTAGGTGAACTAGAACGAACTGTGCAACTCAAGAGTTTCACAAAACTAATTGTTGTGGTTCTTAGTCAGTGAACAAATATTTCCCACAGTGAAATATGTGCTCCTACAGATTAGAAAGGTTGAGTTCAAGTTTAAATGCATATTCTTTCTTTATTGAAAACTATATTTCATAGAAATGTGTAAACTGGAAAGTATATATGAAGAAAACAAAGATACAAACTGTGAGCAAGACCAGATGCAACAGTAACTAAGCAATAACAGGGATAGTCCTGAGTGAATGAGCCTGGCTCCAAGTTTTTAAAGATATTTTAGTTATCCTGTTTGAAAAAAAAAACCCACGATGGAACTAAGATTGCATATCAAAAGGCAGCAGATTGTTTTATAGCTTTCATTTGGTAATGTGTATTCCAAATGCCCTCACTTAAGCGACCAGTTATTATTTATATCTGAAAGCTTGAGGCTGTGAATCCAATTCTTCACCTTGCAAATTCCCTTTAACTTTGTAATTAGTGCTGTATTACTGCAGTAAACCCATTCAGATCTGACAAAAAGACTGTTTTCATAATGCAACCCATATTTTTATATGTTTGTATGTTCATATATATATATATGTATACACCCATGGTTCAATCTGGGAGGATTGAACAGCAATTATAACCTGGCACTTATTGCATGTTTTTTCTCATCAGTTTGATGTCCAAGTGCTTTTCAAGCTGCATTATATGGGTTATCCTTGTTTTACAAACCAGGAAAATAAAACTCAGAATGTTTGAGCAAGTTTTCCATAACCTTAAGAAAGAGATGTTTGCAAACATGGAACAGAACAGTCAGTCCTGTACCTCATTCCTTAAGCCACGCTTTTTGCAATTCATTTTAATATTCAATTCTGTTCACTGTAGCACTGGTTTAATTCAATTAGTTACTAATTTGAAGATAAGTAACTAAGACGTAACTGTGCTCAAAGTGGGCTGAATCCAGCACACTTTTCATTATTGGTGTTTTATTTCTGTATCTTTTCCTCCTTAGACAGTTTAACTATACAGCTCAAACCTCAGTTGATGATACATGCAGACAAAAAATAGTGTTGCTTTTCTTGCTGCTTTTATTATTAGTGTATTTAGTCATACTGAAGGTCTCCATCTTTTAGTATTTTAATTAATTTTAAATGTTTTCTTCATTATTTTTGTTATACAATCAACACTTTCTTTAAATGTGGTGCCATCCCAAAAAGACTTCTCTTCTGAAGCCTTTTTCCTGCCACAGTAAAAAATAAAAGGATTCCAAAAAGGAAAAAAAACCCAGTTTTGTTAGCTTTTTATTTAAGTTACAGGATTACATGCACAAATCAGCTATTTAAACAATGGCCATTTGTCTATTTACTCTCTTAATTTTCCTTATTTTTTTTTCTCTTAATTCCTCAAATTATGAGAAACTGAGAGTTTTTATTATTTGATCCCATGGCAAATACAAAAATAAATGCTACACCATCTTATATGAGCACACTGGACAATTTGATCCTATGTTTACATAAAACTTAGACAAATCTGTCTTTGATGTTAATTGTAGCACAACAGATTTTATGTACGAATTAGAAGGTATTGTTAACTGCCAAAGTTGTTCTAATGGGTTCTCTAGAAACCACTCTAGAAAAAGGTTGGCCTTTCTCATAATGAATATTAAGAGGCTCCTTTGTTTTAGCTTTGACAAAGTCAGCTGATGAATTTCAGATAAAACTAACATTCCCTAGGGGACTCTGAGCTCTCCTTCCTTCTAATAGACTCCCTTTTTTGTGGGAAACCTATGATTCTAAGGTTGCTTCCCAAAGACAGGCTCTGATTCGGCCACTTGAAGTATGGTTCCTTAATACATATTTCATACTAGTTGAAGTTAGTAGGCACTTGGAGAACAGGAGTTTATTTCTAAGGAGCTGAGGATGGAGACTAAGAAAGAAAGCATGTTCGCAGTGGGTGTTAATATTTAGTTAATGAGAGAGAGAACAGTGACCCCATGACAACTTTCTTTCTGAATTGGCATTGAAAAACAGTAATTCAAGTATTTGAGTACCTGCAACTAGAGTGTATTTATATTGTATAGTAGTGCTTATTATCCAAATATGTCTATATTTCTAGTTGTATTTCTAGTAACTACAAGTAAGAGGCAGCATCTTGTCTGATATGCTATTGAGAACAGACCATCCTGAGATATTTACTTTGTGGCACAGCAGAAATAGTCTTTGAATATTCCATTTCAGTATGGTATTGCAAAAAACTGAGTCAAAAGTTCTGTTTTGCTTCATTTGGTGTTCCTACATAAAATTGGAATAATCATATTTATAAATAATAAATAATCAAGGAAACTTAGAGAAAACAGCTTTAAAATGTCCAGGTGTTCTGTAACAGTCAAGGCTCTATATTTTATCTGGTTTGGGTTTGTTTTTTTTTCTCATGACCCATTCCATCTGTTAAAGGAATAAAAAAGTTTCACAATGTGGTGCCTGATTTATGTGCACTTCTATAGACGTGTGACCTGCACAGTGACAGACCCAACTGTTACTAAAGGTCCTATGACTGTATGACCCTTCGGGCTAAATTTACCACTCATTGAAGTTAACTTTTTTGATTCCATAGGACTCTTACAAAAGGTTCTTTGCAAGTCACCAAGTGATATTTGAGAGATAAGCACCAGAAAACACGGAAAACATGAAGAACAGAATGCAGAGCAAGAAACATTATTAACATTCCTTCTCCTGTTGTGGAACACTTCATATGCAGATCACTGGCAAAAGCCTCCAGGGCAGTTAGGATCTTTCCTGGTGATATACAGTGTAGTTCGTAATGCATTTTATTGTACTGTTATAAAATAAAGTGCAAAGGTTGTAGAAAGCCTTACACACATTCCAGTTTGATTAATTTTTTGGTCTTTTGATGCATAATCTATTTATCATATTTTCCTTCTATTTTCCAAATCTGCATAAATTTTATAAATGCAGTCTTCAGTGTTTGTTTTCATTATTAACCTAGATGCACTACCATCAAAATAATGTTCTGCAACATCTGTAGAGACTGCAAAGGAATGGCTATTAAGCATGTAAACACTTGCTCAGCAATAAATTTTTTCTTTCAGTTTAAAACCAATTCTAACACAGTTCAGAGCATTTTCAAAAAGTTATGGATTAAACAATATAATCCCTGTTTTGTTTGCTGCATTTTTCCCTTTTTAAATGCTGAAATTGCCAAATATATTAACATAGGAATTAACTCTCGAAACTTTTATGATAATTTTTTGGCTAAAAATTATAAATGAAGTTTTGTTTTTAATGTATAAACTATTGATGTAATTATTATAACAGGAAAAGATATCTGCAGTACAGCAGAAAGGATGGCATGATATAGTTCTTCAACTAAGGTATTTTGTCCTTCAGTGGTTAATAACAATCACTGTCTATATGTGTGTTTGACTTCAACAGTCAACAAGGAATTTCATTTTTACTTAACTTCCCCACAGTGTTCTGAATGTCTTTCAGACAGGGAATACTTTCTGGTTTGTGAAGTTAGACAATAGTACTTATTCACAGTATCTAAGCAAGTGTTAGGAGAGAAAGAAAGGGAAGAATTACATTTCTGGGAAAGGGTTTTAGTTGATTTGGAATGAAAAAAATCTTTGTTCCTTTCTTTACTCCACAGAGATTAATTTATCTAGCATGTCTGTAAGTGGAATTTCTCTGCAAACTCAGAAATGTTACTGTAACTTACATTCATCCTCTCCTTTCATTTATTATCCACAAGTATTGTTCCTTTTTTTTTTTTTTTTTTTTTTTTTTTTTTTTGGTCTTTTTTTCTTTATTTTTTTTAATGTTATTGACCTTTAAACCTGTTGTTATCAAACTGCAAGAAAGAGATAGGGACTCTTTTCAGCTGCCTCCATTCTCATGTGACCTGAAGGGAGAATAGGTTCAAAATAGACTAGTTCCTCCCAGGGCAATACAAGACAGAAGAGAAAAGCACTGTCATTTCCGAACAGCACAGTGCTAGAGTAAACTCAGCATGAAAAAGGAAGGAGTTGCAGCATGTTAGAATTCTTCCTCCACTGCCTGGATTTTTACACAAGACGGATTTGGAGGGTGCTAAAAAGCAGAGGATTTTAAAAAATACTTTGAAATGGAGTACTTTGAGAATGAGCTTTTTGAGGGCAACTGACGTCTGACTGCTGGTAATACTGAAGGAATTTTTCGAAATGAGCATTGTTATGAAGCCAAGATCCCGATCTACCAGCTCCTTAAGGACTGCCGACACAATGTGGTAATGTGGTTCATTTGTTTCTTTCAGGCTTTCCTTCCTATTATGACACAGAGATATGTCCCAAGAAAGTCACAGGCTTTAATTTTGACTTGATAGATTTTGCATGGTTATTGAAGATGTTTGACTGTTGAGTTTCCCAATTATTAATAAGAAACAAAATTATGTAGCTTTTTATTGTAAAATACAGTGTATGTAATTTTTAAAAAGAGAATATTTTATATAGCTTTTGTAACACATTACATGTATTTTTCCCATTCAGCAGTCAGGTTCAATACTTACACTTAGAGATACCTTCTAAAAATCTTCAGTAGACTTATTTCAGTGAGAGAAATCCTAACAAAAAGCTTGCATTTTTGGAGGTTGGAGAGTAAAATGAAGTTATAGTTTGTGTGAGCTATTTTGGGATGCTTACATGTAGTTTTGCTGCATAAATAGAGCGAGTGGTAGAGATGTGTCCTGGGAAGCAGCAGACTTTGTAGCAGCATGTGTGAGACTGTGCTGTGTTATACTTCGTGTGTTTCCCCTCCTCTCTGAGGCTTAGAAGAGTAGAAGTAGCCTGTGATATTGATCTGTCTGTATGATTTTCTTGCAGATTTTTTCAGTTAGCAATCAAAAAAATTTTGTCTTTTGAATAATTTTTGTCGTTATAGCAACTTTATGCTTTTTAAAGTGTGTTAGTCACTGACAGGACAGCCTTCTATTAAGTATGAGAAATAAATTCCCTTTGCTCTCTTAATGTGTCCCACATTTTATCCTTCTCTCTGTGTCTTTAATAAAACCACCATCCTTTTAATAAACACATAATAGACTAATTGTTCAGAGCTATATTTTACAGATAAAAAATGATGTATTTTAAAATATAGATTTTATATATGCATAAATGGCTGGTGTTTTACTGGGGGATAGACTAGTAACTAAATACAGTTCTTTTCGAGGAAATACATCCAGTTAACTGAACATTAACCTAATAAAAACTTCATGTTTCAAATAGTTTTGGCTCTGAGTTGAAGCCGTGTCAGTATTACTGTTAAAGCAGCTAGTCATTTCTTCCAGTTATCTTTTACTGAAACTATTTTGTAGTAAAAGAAAATTAAACAAGTACACTACTCAAGACAAAGAGTAGTCCTAGTTGTTCTCAGAAACTGCTAAGGCAAAGTTTTGCTGAAATAAATGCAGTAAGTAGCGTCTCTATCTCTTTATTGCATTGCAATACCACGTTGGTAAACTAAATATTGCTAAAGTGCTACACTCTGCAGGGTGTCTCCAAGGAAGTGAGCTAAAACATACATACCTTAGCTATTATGTACAACTGTGCAAATAAAACAGTACCTCTGATTAGGTCTGCCTTTTTCTGTTTTGTTTTGTTTCGTTTTGGTTTGGTTTGGTTTGGGTTTGTTGTTTTTTTTTTTTTTTTTTTTGGTTGTTGACTGCCTCCATTAATTCTCACAGGAAAAAAATAGTTTAAAAGAAAAAACCCTTGTAACTGGTAGTTGCAGACTGATTTAAACACCACGTATTCTATCTAAAATACCTGCCTGCCTCCCTTTTGTTGCTGTTGCCCTTAGTTATAACGCTAATCTGATATCTGAGAATACCTGTTCTGCTGGTTGTAAACTGGGAGTCCTCTGCTACCCTGCTGTTTGGGAACACTACCTGAGCTCAGAGGTAGCTCTCGGGGAGCTTTCAGGATACTTGAAGGCTGCTAGAGAAGGTACATGCTGTTCCCTGGTGGTGTGGAGCAAAGCCAGGCAGGCCTTGTCCCAACCAGAGGGAAAACAGAGGGCGGAGGTAAGAGTGGGAGGGAACCGCTGGCTGCTCACACGGAGCTCAGCTCCTGGCTGCCTCCAGGGAGGTGGCAGCTGAGGGCAGCCCACCCTGCCTGCATTGCCCAACTGAGCAGCCTCCAAGGTGGGCCTGAGCAGGACCTGTTTCCAAACCATCTGCTTGGCTTCACTTTGTGTGCCCTATTGCCTGAGTCTGTGGGGTTGTACCCATAGGTCAGCACCTTCCTACAGTTCTCTGGGAGAGAATAGCAACACTATAGCCTTGCCACAATATTGATGCTTAGGGACGAATTAGATCAGGATTAAATCAGAAGCACTGCTAGGTGTTCAGGCCAGAAGACAGGAAAAGCATAATTCTCCTCTCTGAATCTGTTAACATAGTGATCCTAATCTATGCAAGAGGAGCAGGAGTGCCTAGGAGGAAGGAGAAGATGGGTCTCAAGAACACAGGGACTTAAGTGACAGGACTGTTTTAAAATATGGGTACCCCTCTCACCAGGGTTTGAGAAAAAATGATCCCAGGATTTCCTCTACCATTTCCCATGTGAGCAAAGTTCCCATGAAGATCAGAAACCGGGCTCCTCCAACAGAGGCAAGTGAGAGGACAGAAAAATGTAAAGACGAAACAGAGAAAACTCTGCTCTTGGTGCCCTGAAATCACACTCCCTCTTTGTCCAAAAGATACAGTAAGTTGAGTGTAATGTGTGTGGTAAAAGCATGATATTCTTTTCAGTACCAATATTACAAAGCGATCAAAGGGTATCTCCACTGGTGGTGCTATGATGGGTACCCCAGCTGACTTTGAGCAGATGCAGGTGAGCCCAGGCTGTGTTGATGCCTCCTCTTTTGAAGCTGCTTGGGCTGGGGATGGCTGCTGTTTAGCGTGATGGTGGGGTCTGTAGGCAAACCTCTTTCCGATGTACCTTGGAAAATTTATCCTGATGTTATGGTGACTGAAGGAAAAGCAGATGGCTGGTATTTATACAAAACAGGAAAGTGACTTATATAAGGGTTATTACCTGTTACATTAATGCTGCTCAATTCTACCACTCACTCCCACTCATTCCTTGATTCAGGGTGCAATTGTGAAGTATGGTTTTATACCATAAATCTTCCGGAGAATAATCTGGAAGGGATAAAGGATTGTGCAGACTTCTCAGCTAAGACAATTAATGTGTCTTTTTATTCCAGAGAAGAAATAACAAGGAAGTAAGGAAATCACAGTGAGTTAAACTTTAGCTGAGGCAGCCAAATGAGAGTATGATTACATTTTCTTGACTATTTGCCACTGAACAGTAAAGCAGTAGTGTTCCACTGAAAATGTCATATTTCTGTTGATTTTTTCCTTTTGTAATGAACAAAAATATGGAACATATAAAAAAAATATATTTGAATGAACTGAATTAAAATTTTAAAAGTTTAAGTGAGAAGTTGAGAATGCTTGCTTGATGGCAAGTCAAGCAAGCAGCCTCGGTTGTTGGACACAACCTACTGGCTGGAAATGGTGCAGCTGATCAGATTTTAGAACTGCCTTTTTTTTTAATGATACATTTAACTAGCCAAAAGAACTATTAGCCTCTGAAGTATTGTCAGCTTTTTTGCACAATTTTTTCTGCATGATATGACTAGAGCTAGGTACCTATTTACTTTATGAGTTGGCATTACTGGGTTTTATTTATTTTTTGTAACATAGGCCACAGTTCTGGCTTTTCTGGGTTTTGGAACTTAGGGTTGATTGATCTGAAAAGGGCACAGCCTGTCTAGTGGCCCAGAGAGCAGAGGTCTTCAACAATTCTGTCTGTGGTATTATGTGAAACAATGCATCTGTTTTTACTTAGCTCTAGAAGTGGGTGATATTGCTTGTCTGCAGTATGATGAAGTTCGGTATATCAGAAATTGCTGAAGGATTTTTTTCAAATATGGATTTCTCTGTCTATGACATATTTATAGATAAGTGGGACAAAACTGATCTCTTGGTATGGACTTTCTGTGACCCTTAATGTGTGGATCACAAGAGAGATGCTAAATAAAAGTTTTATTGAATGGACTCAATAAAATTCTTGTCGTTTGACATCAGTGAATAGCGTAGTTTCTGGGGCAGAGGAGCTAGAGCAAACAAATGAGCTGACATTCAGCTATGCTGACCTCAGGTAGCTGCACTGGTTTCCTGACTTAAAGGTACGGTGAAGTGGAACTCTGCAGGAAGTGTGACCCAGTCTTTTGGTAGCTCTGTCTGACGGGAGGAAGCTGTGGCCACATCACACTGCTTAGGGACTGGCCATCCCAAAACCACTCAGTTCCTTGGGTAATCCCTTGGATCTAGCAAGCCTATTGCCATTACAAAGACGATTAATATATTCGATAAATGATACTGAATGAGTCATATACGTCTGGGTTATTATCATCAGACCTGAATTTAAAGTTAGCTGCTGACTTGCCGGCTGGGAATTCCAGTGCTGGTGAGATCAACACCTAAACCAAAGATTCCTTGAAGGAATCTTTGTCTACAGGGCAGAGAATATAAATGTAGGTAAATGTAACTGTGGACAATGTTAACAATATTCATGTCGCTTGCCTGCTAAAGGGTTAAGGTTTTTTATTTCTGTTTTGGGCGAATCTCTTTTCCTCTCCACTATTATGATTGTTTGTGTGAGGCACTGTTGGTGCTATTACTTGTCCCTTGTTGCCATGTCTTACAAAACTACTCTTGAACAAAAGAGGGCTGGGACCTCACATAATATCCAATTGCACTTTTAGTAGTTGAGGGTATTGAATAGAGTGCACTGGGAAAGTTCAATACAAGCTGCACACCGTCCAAACTCATAGGCAGGGATTGAAGTACCAAGTATCATACGTAAAATTGGGGGATTTCTGAATGTTGAGGAAAGCATGCAAGCTATAAATAGCCTTTCCTACATGAAGTCTGACTTTGATGGAGTTCATAGGTGACTTCATTAAGAAAAATAGGCTTTCATAGGCAGTATGGGCCTCAAATCATGACAATCACAGAAATTCAAGGTGGTATATATGCTTTTATTTATTATTCAATGCTAATGAGGAAGTGTGCACAGTCAGCATGACACTGTTTTCCAGAGTGCGATATGTTAAAAAATGTTATTTTTACAAAATGGAGGGGTTAAAAATGCAGTTTTGTCAACGAAGTAGTAGTGGATTTTGAAATCGTCAAGTTTTCTACTTTCTAACAGAATAAGATATGTCCTAGTGGGCCTGGCCAGTAGTCTTCCTAACCTAGTATCCTGTCATCACCTTTAGGAACAGGAGTACCTGAGTTCCTGTCCAATTTCTGCAGCCCATCATGTTGCCCAGCATTTACTGGTGTTGTGTTAGGGATGTTACAGCGTTCACCCTCACCTTCTCTTTTTCAGACTGTCTATGTACCTGTTTGCCTATAGATTTGCCTAATCTTTTTTCTGAATTTAGTGGTTAACTGTCTTCCCCTGCAGCTTTCTGACAACCTTTCTGCCTATGTAGGAAAGCCGTTTTCTTTACTGTGCTTTAAAATTAGTTCTGTCATTGTGGCATTTCATGAAAGAGTCTGCGTTCACTTATCCAACAGCTTCATGGTTTTGTAAGGTTCAGCTATAACCTCCTCAGCCTTTTCTTGTAGAAACAGAAAAGTTGTAGCCTTGTATTTTCCTAGACAGGCTACTGCCCCATCCCTTGATCATTTTAGTTCCCATTCGCTGTATGTCCTCAAAGACCACTGTGTCCTTGAAATACAAAGACCAGAGGGCAGGCATTACCCGAGACGTGAACACACCAAAGTTCTCACACAGTGGTAATCTTATACCTGCTTTTTTTCTCAGCACCTTTGTTAATATCCAATATGCTGTTAGCTTTTTTTGACTGCCACTTCAATTTGAGGTAGTGATTTTAAATAATTTTTACTATTTTTTCTAGCCATTTCTTTTGGCACGTTCCCACCTCTGTATTTTTGTAGAGTGGAAGTATTAGACTTGCCAGCATAAAATCCAGTTTTAATCACATTTAACGTTAATGTGATAAGAACTGCTGTTTTGGAATAACAAATGTGTGGTTTTTTAATCAAACAAGTATTGCAAACCATGCCAAAGAGAACAAATTGCAAAGTGTGACTCCATCAAAGAAAGGCACTTCCTCAGAGATACTTTCTTTCAAGCTACGTCCGGATAAACATGTGTAATATTCTTTCTCCACCATGCACAGTCACACAATTTAATCCCCTGCCACAGACTTGAGTGTATTAACAATCTACTTCCAGTTTTCCTGAAAATATGATCTTGTCTTTACAGCACAGTTCTCACACCTTCTCCCTGAGCACGTCTGTGTGTTATCAACTTGTGGACAAACCTCTGTTCAAATCTAACAACCATAAGGCCCAGTGAAGATGTGGCACTTCAGTGTCTGTCCCTAGTGTAAAATAAGGAAGAGGACAGCAAGCTTCATGGGGAGTTCACTTGACAGTTCAACCTTAATGGCTAAAAGCCCATTTACAGCTGGTTCAAGTGAGGATAAGAGGTAGTCCCAACCTGGATCAATGTCGGGATACCACGATGGAAGTCTTCTCCCTCGCCTTCCACTACACCATGTCTGAACCAGTTGTTTGCATTTAATTCCACAATGAGGGATTATATTTCTTCCTATCCTGTATTCTGAGAAGCACAATTACAGTGTGAGGCATAACAGGTGGTGTTCGGCTCATCTAGAAAAATTTCTTATCATACCTAATCTAGGAACCTCTTGGTAGAGAGAAGTACTTGCTCTCAGGGTATGACATGTCCGTGACATATTTTAGATGTCTGCCTCAGAAAGAGAGGTACTCTTGATGTCACCAATTTTATCAGTCTAAGCACCACTCAACATAAGTAATCCGTATAAATTAAATCTAACTTGCATGTGGACACCTGCAGTGTGCATATATAGACAGAGTAATTCTTTCTGATGTAACTAACTTAGCTTCTGCTGAATATATGCTTTAATGTTTAGTAGTTTCACTATTATGTTATGTTATACTGGAATATTCACATAAAATAAGCGAAATTCAGTATGGAACAGAAAGTATTAGAACACAACAGCAAGAATAAACCCGCTACTTAGGCTAAATATAGTATTGAAAAAACCTTGCAGTCAAAGTGAGGTCAATTCACAGCCATGAAATCACTAAGCAGTGATGTCATCATTCCAATGACAGCACAGATGACTCAATCTCATTACTGTGATTCCCATCAGATTTCAGCTATGGTGGTTTCTAGTTCAGACTAGTATGCACTAGAGCATGTTTCTTAAGTCACATTACAAAACCAGAAGTACATTTCTGCACTCCTTTATTTGGTACCATTCCTGATACTGTGAGGATGGGGGCATTCATGGCTTAGATATGTGTGTAGTATGATATTATATGACCTTTTAAATATTTTTTTCTTTTATCAAAAATCAAGAAAGATTTTCAGATCTATAATGTATAAAAAGACAGAACAGTTTCAGAAGCTAAATTGCAGAAACAGATTTGTTCATCTGACCTTATTTTCAAGGATTTGAGAATCATGGAGAAGAACTCATCACTTAAATTTTTGCTTCTCTATTTCATTTGCTTGTTTTATAACAGCACTTTTTGGTGCCTTTATAAATACACTCAAATACCAATACACTCAAAACCTCACACACTAATTCAAAAATAGTTTTCTCTGTAGTTATTTAAGAAATACTTTTCCCCTTCTATAAAAGTGTTAAGCATTAAAATAAAAAAAGAAAGAAGTTTGCTTCAGAAACATTGATAACTGTCTTTTTCTTTGTCAGACGCCACAAATCCAGCATAGATCAATTAAAAAAAATTTTTTTGAAAGCTTCATTGTGCTTTATTTCACTTTAGTAATTTAAAATCATTATTCAAATAAACTATTTGAATAAAAATTCTGCTAAGACTAGAAAAAAAAAGATTTATTTTTATGGATAAACCTTTCAGTAGTTCTGAAATTTATCTTTACATTTCTTTTAATAATTGTAAACATTTTGTGGTTTTTTTGGAAAAGTTTCAGTTTTGGGGTAATAATATTGGTTAGTTATCTAAATTTTGAAGACCTTCCAATATGCAATTATATAATACTCCACTAACAAATCTCCCTATAGTGTGTACCCACTACACGTTTCAAAAAAAGGACACAAATGCTGCATTCCTGCAGTGCAAGACAACGCATGGCAAAGAGTTTCGTGTTGGTGCTTGCTGTCCTGCCCTGGGAGCCGGTGGGATGATGCAGTAACGAGGCCAGTTAACCCTCTGACACCGTGACAGGCTGCTGGTGGAACCCCGGTGACTAATTCCACGTGGTCTTGCACTACGGCTCGTAGCTGCTGCCAGCATCCACCCCCGCACGAATCAGGGCAGATTACAGCAAGCGCTTTTAGGAAATTCTTTCCAAGAGGTACATATTGAGAAATAAACAGCCAGTCACTGTGAAAGCTCCTTTGGTGCTGCTGCCTTGAAGCGTCCCCTACACAAGATCAGTTATATAAGACCATCTTCTTCTCAGAGCTTTATATTCATAATCATCTTTATTGTCTCAGAAGTTGTGAGCCATGCTTTCATTTGATATGTGGTCTTTCCTTGACTTTAGCAACATCTATTTTTCTCTTGTCCTAGCCCTAAACATGTGCCTTATTATTGGGTTCTGACGCTGTAACTAGTTTACCTTTACTTCCTCCCATTTGTACATTTTTTGTGTTTCTTATTTGAATTTAAATCTTTCTTTCCAGCTGAGTTGGAGAACTTTTGTCATTTAAATGCTATTAAAATTTACCTTTGCAACACTGCCAGAAAACTGTTCTTTTCATATTTTTAACTTCACTTAATGAAAAAAATATTGGTTTCAATTTTAGCCTTCAAAACTTCCAGATATAAAGTATATATTTTTATGCCTAAAACTGAGCAATTGCGTTACCACAGCTTTCATCCTTCCTTGTTCAACATCTCCTATACTGTTTGACACCCTTATTGCTGTTTCATGAATACAGATATGTTCTAATCAGTTTAATCCTTTTCATATATTTGCACTTTAGATGCGTGATGCCCTTAAAGTTGGTCAAAAGTACTTTTGTGGATAGTACATATCGTAAGTGCGTTTAAGTAGTGCATATCTACTTAAAATATAGCATCCATATTATATAGTATAACTTACAGTTTCCTTGCTTGTATCTGTGTATTTTCCAAGTGTGTCCAGTCAACTAAAAACTTTATTTACCTCTCACAAGTTGTGTATCTTCATATTTAGTGTGAGAAATCACAGTGTGATAAAACCTGCACTCCTTATGTTCTGTAAGACCAAGTGAAGTGCATCGCATTTCCATAAGTGAACCTCTTGGTCTCGCTAGTAATTAGTCTTGCTGCTTTCATTGCATGCCATCCTAAGGGGAGGCTGAATTAAACTGTAAGCATAAATACATTTTATTTTCCCCATTCTAATTTTTGTTGTTAATTTCACTAATTAAAAGGTGAGGAAAAGTTATGTTGTTTTTAAAATCTCACCATTTTAAGACAATCCCTTCACCTATGCTTGCATAGTCAGCACGGGAATTCGTATAAGTCCAGAGGGCTGTTCAGAAAATCAGAAATGACATCCTAGTACAGACAGGTGCTCCCAGCTTTCCTCTGAGCTCTCTCCACAGGGACTTCTGGGGAGCCCGGCCTTCAAGTTTAGACATCTGTGCAAACCTGTGCTGTAAATTTTCCCTGTGTGATCCAAAAAAAATAGTTTTTCAAGTTTTGCCAAGTGATGTTTGGGACCTTTTTTGAAAAAAGAGGGGGTTTTTTTGGTGTACTTACTTCTCATTCTTGATTCATATGTATATTTACTTTGCGTGCTTTGTATAAAGATAGTGTGATAATGCTTTTATCTGCTGGTGTTGAAGTGTACACAGGAAAAAGGAAATGCAGAGGAAGGATATTTGATAGAGTGAAATGCCGTTTCACAGATGCTGGATAGATTTCATCCAATTCCTGTGTGTGGTTTTTCATTAGTTTTCATCTGTTAAATCTGAAACTGCATAAAAAAGTTGTTGGCAGGTAGAGCCGCTTTTTGTGGAGAGAAAGATGGTGAAGTAAAGACGAACATTTAAAAGTCAGCAGGCCTGTTCTTGCAGTAAGAGTATGACACTTCTATTTAAGCTTCCTCTGACAGACCCAATAAGGGTAAAATGGAATGTATTTGCCTACGACAAATGAAAATGTTGGGTCATGAATGAACGGCAGTAACATCAGTACCTCAGCTGGTAGATGTTCTAGTTGTACTCATCAGCAGATGTTTTTTAGTGGTAGAGGCCATATTAGTCCCTTGTTGTGCTCCTTGCATACTTATTTTGGCTACCAAACACACAGAGTTACCCTGAGAAGCTCAGTAATGGAAAGGAGGGAAAAACCCACCATATGTTTTTACAGGCTGCAAATGGAACCAAGGCCCTGAAGGAATCCTCTGCTTATGCTGGAGACTGAGGGCCCTTTTCTCACCCACTTTCATTGCAGTACAAGTTTTCTTCAAAGCATTTTCAGTGATGTGAAAGCAATTAAAAATGGACAGACACTGTTCCATTCGAGCATGCTTCTGTAAAGCATGGCTTGAAAGTAACTTGTAGTAGGCAGCTAGGTTGAAAGAAACATTTATGTAGATGTTGTTATGCTTCCAAATGAGTTTCAGGTTTTCTTTATGTCTTCCTCAATTTTACATTATTTTAGTCTTAAAACTGGAATTGAAATATATAGACTATAATGATTTGATTTCCTACTATTCTTTTTATCTCTTGCCAGTCATTCAAACATCTGGACATGAAACAATTCATGAAATACAGGTTGCAGTTTCAAATATACTCTGCTCAGTTCTGGCGTCTTGTTTACCTGGGGACAACTGTTCATTTAAATGGAAAAAAAATCTACACTATAAATTAAGTCAATGCTTATTTACAGTAACAGACAATTGGATTTTGATAACTTTTTATTCTTGGCTCGTATTCTGTTGCTTGTTCTGTCCTTTTCTAAATTTCTCTATCTTTATTTACCCTTTAATACCCACCATTTCACAATTCAATTTTTCAGAGATTCTGAAAAAGTCAAACCAGTCCTGATTGTGTTCTGTGAGCAGAACAGGGCTGAAAGGAGAATTGGGTGTGTGTCAGGAACTGTTGTGATTTGATTCTTTCCAGATTGAATAACAATGATGTTTCCCTGACTTCTTTTCTGCCTTTATTCTGCAGTATAAACCTCTGGATGAAAAAGATAATGAGATAGTAGATGTGTGCCTTTCCTGTAATAAGAGAAAAAACATTCTGCTCAAGTCACTCTGGCTGTTCTTTGGTTTGTGTCTTGGATAGTGAACATTTTGGCTCTGTCTTTATATCCTTTCATAACTCTCAGTTCTTTTCTTGTGCTTTAGAAAACAGACTTTTAAATTTTGAAATGTGATGTTTTCCTAGTCAGCAGCTCATGATACACCAAAATATGCACTGTAAATATCCCAAAACCTCCAAAGTTTCAGTATTACTGCTCAATGTTCAGTGCCCATTTCTACAACTGCTCTGTTAGCTCTGGAAGAGAGTCAGTGTCCAAAGAGGTGACTAGATTGTTACCTTCTCCCTCTCTTTGCTATGTTTAAGTCCTGATTTGATAGTTTTGTCTGCCTTAAGTTGCTGACAATTCAAAATATATTTCACAATAGAAAGAAATCTGTGATTTAGAACCCAAAGACAGTAAAACTGTGTACCAGGCTGTTACCACTGTTACCTGCTACTACAAGAAATCTTGGTGATAATAATCTTTCATTTGTATCCACACATAGAGGAATTCTGTCAAGAATCAAGGAGTAATTGACACAGGGTGTGTATGAGGGGGAAATTACAATATTCAAGGGGAAATATACACAGAATAAGGAGTTTTTTAAAGTTAGAATATTTCTGAAATACTTGAGAAGAGAATACATGGACCAATGCCAATGGGACCTCTTGGTCTAGACTTGATGATGATCAATGATAGGCACTTTTGCATAATTAATTGCTTTTAAAAAGTTCAACCTATTCTGTGTCAGTTCTCAAGCAAACTGTTCAGATGCCCTTCATCTAATGAGCTGGAAAATGATGCTGGCTGGCTCAGTGATATTGAAGCTGTGCCATTTCCAGCCTAGTCTGCAAAAGCTTATTTTTTGATTTATCCTCTAGGGAACACTGGCCAAGCTAATCTCTGTTTTGGTCTTTGTTTTAATGTCCCTGTTGACATTAGTCAAGACATGATAGTCACCTCAGTGCCATCTGCTCTGACCTCCATGCTGTTAAGGAAAGATATATGCTTGCCTAGGTTTCAGTATGACCAAAATGACTGTTTAGGTTTGATGCCATGTAGAGTCCAGGACATTTGAGAAAACATATTAAGTGACTCAGTTGATATTGGCACAGGCACTGTTTTTATGCTTGGTAACACTATGATTAGTGACTTAATTGCTGACATATGTTTTCCATTCTTTAAGGGTCAGAGACGTGAGCTGGGAAAACATTAGGAACCACTCTTTGAACCCCTAGTGGTGGCGTCAGCCTTCATAAAGTCTTAACATTTGTGGCAACTCAAATACCACAATTGGCTATTAAAAGGTATTTTATATTACGACTGCAATCTTGGTATCAGTCAGTTTGTAAATGATGTTCTTGCTGTTACAAACACGCACAGAGAGCCCTTCCAAATGAATCTGAATTTCGTCTCTAGAGATCTGCATTTCCATAAAGCCATAGAATCTTAGAATGGTTTGTGTTGGAAGGGACCTTAAAGATCGTCTATCTCCAACCTCCCTGTCATGTGCAGAGACACTTTCCCTCCACTAGGGAGGTTACTGACAGCCCCATCCAGCACAGCCCTGAAGACTTCCAGGGATGAGGTGAACATGCCAGGGTTCGGGCTTTACTCGTATTTATCAGCAGTGACACAGTTTTTCTTTGATTCACAGATAGTAATTACATTTGCATTTTTGGCAAGCAGGATGTTCACAGCTGTGAAGCAATGTATTTTTCTCCTTGGAATATCCATGCTTTAAAAAGGCTGGAAATGAATAACTAGGAAATGACATTTTGTAAAGCCATCACAGCTTTTCATCTTGTCCAAACAGCTTTTCCACCACAGAAATACTTCCCTCCCCCACAGTTTCTCCCCATGTTAGTAGGATGACTGTATGACTTTGTTACTGATATTGTGCATTTACAACTTTCTTACAATTATTTATTTCAAAAGTAAAATATTGATTTGTATTTATACCATTAGTATCATTACACGGGTTTAGATGGGAAGCATACATTTTTTATTTTCCAGTAGCTCTTCAGAATGTTTTGCCTCATCACCTAGAACTGTTTGATTTCCAAACCAGTAGTTATGTTCTTATTGGTTCCTGATACTAGAAATAGAAGTTCTGTATGATTCATTATAACTAAAAGCAAAACACTGTAACTCTTTTAACATTCAGACCGGCTAGCTGCTCTCTCTGCCTTCTCCATTTTTCTTTTCTTCTATTTGAGGTACTGATCATGGTAATGTTTGGGCTTTTGCTTCAAAATAAGATCTTATTTTAGTTTAAATACTTGTTGGCAATTGGAAATCCAAAATCAAAAAGTGAAGAAAGTTCTCAAGAACTTTCCCGTTGCTTTCAAAAATCTTTGGAAGGGACTACTGAAATAAAATAATCATAAAATTGTGATATTAACTGAAATTCCAGTTCAGTTGTATTATCTGGAGAAGAAAATATAAGGGCTAGCAGCTCTTGGAATATACTTTTGCTCACTAGCACATCCCTTTTCTCCAATCTTTAAGAAGTATTGATAAATAGAACTCTGTTTGCTACAGATACATATTTCCTAAAATGGATGAGCTTGCAGAGTAAGGATCCTTTGTTGTTTCTTCTCCCTTCTCCACGCATGTCCAGCCCATTCCCTTCTTGCCTGCTGCTCCTCTTTTTCAAGTGTATGAATATTGTCAAGGATTTTACCATTAAAATCCTGGTGAATAATGATTTTGAGAGCAGATTTCTGAACCTCTTTGACCTTGCTACCTCTGTGTGGCTCAGAACCAGCATCTGGTTTCAGAGTTACTTTCTAGTTCATTTGATGCTAAATTAGCCTCAGACATTGTATTCATTGAAGGAAAATTAAAGGACCCATTTCCTGAAATTTAGCTTTGCAGAATCAGGTCTTGTGCAATATTTTTTATTGCAGGTGCTTGGAAAATAAATTAAATCCAGCTTCCCATAAAGGATGGAGTATAGAGACAATCACAAACATTACTGCATAATGTAATAGTTCTTGAAGATTTAAATGATACAGATATTCCCATAATTGTTTATTTCGCTTTCTCAAGTGCCAGGGAATGGTATGAACTTTAATATTGGAAATATAAGCAGAAATTCTCTGCCTTCCCTCTCTACTTTAAATACTCCTTGAGGAATTTATTTTGTTTTAATCAAACATTTAATTTCTCAAGCATGCTATCCCTGAAATTGTGCAAACCCATGAATATTCTGAAAATTTATGCTTACTAAATTGCACTTTTATGTTGACACTGAAGTTCATTTGCAAAAACTGTATTTACTCGATGCTACTTCATTCATGCATTAGAGAAGTCAGATATAAATTAGTTTCTCTTTTCATTGCCTTAATTTTAAACAATCACAGAAAAATTTCAAAGAGGAAAGTAGTACACAAGCCTGCTACCTTTTTTCGTAGCCTGTTTTTCTCATGGATAGGCAGGTTCCCCTCTGTGGGCAAAAAAGCCATGCCTGGGAGGGGTAAAAAAAGAATAGTGTGGGAAGATTTGTACTGACAAGGCTTTCTTAACGCAAAACTACGAGTTTCCCAGGAGGAGATGCTTGCCCGTGTTCTGTCCTGGCAGGGCTGTGTTGTAGGGTATGCTAAGCATGTGTTTAGCCACTGCCAGGCTTTTCTCCTTTACACCTCAGTAATGTTTCATCTGGTGCATTAATTATCCATTTAACCTTTTTTTTTTTTTTTTAAAAAAGTATCTATTTAGTCCTTTCTGTTATTCTTCTGAAAAGAAAAAAAAAATCAAAACCAAACAAACTCTAACAAACCATTTAATTCTGTCTGAAAGGAGAATTCAGAATAGTTTTCTGTGTCTTATAGAAGTACAGCACATTGGGGGCAAAAAAAAAACAAAACCAAAAACCCTCATTTTATAAAAAAATCTAATCAGCTTCTCACCTGAAGTGAAAAAGATTTTCTTCTTTATTTTCTAAACATTTTTCATAAAATTTCTTATAATAAATGTTTGGTGAAGGGTGTTTGTTTGCTCGTTTTCTGGTGGTTTGTTTTGTTGTCTTTTTTTTTTTTCTTGTATTTTTTTTTCTCCATTATTCCCTTCATTTACATGGAAATGTTACAGAAATACCTGGGCTAATGTCTTCTTCCACTCCATTTTTATGGAGAGGATCTTGAAAAGCACATGTACCAACAAAAGTAAATAACCTGGTCTTCTATTCTTCATATCCCTTCACATGTTTTCTATGAGGAAAACCAGTAAATTTTCTAAATTTCTCCTTTTCTCACCTCTATCTGCTTTTGGTACATCATTAAAAAGCAGTGTTTCTGATACTTCTACTGCTCTTATTACTACTCCCAAACTCCTACTACTAAATTAAAACTCCAACTACTAAAATTAACTATATTAATTTTAGGTAGTATGGAGTTTTTTATTTGCTTTGTTTTGTTTTGGGTTTTTTTAAGGATCAGAACTCTTGGCACTTCACAAAGTTCCCATTTTGCAGGTAGGGAAATGCAAGCCCAGGAGGGGATGAAATGATTCAGTCAGGATGACTCATCCAGTGAGAGAACAGGTTTTTGTATCCTCTTATCCTACTTTGTTCCCACAAAAGAAACAAATGTAACAAAGGATTTCCTGATAGTTTGTCCCTCCTTCAGCTGGCAGGGCCCCTCCCGACTGCTTAAGGTTTCTCCTGGAGAGCCGAAGGCTGTCCATGAATTTTACGCGTGATCTTCGGTTGGACAGGGTGATGGACGGAGCATCCGCAGTGGTGCCAGCTGGGAGGGCACATCACCACCGCCGTGTGCGGTCAGCGTGGCAGCGCTTTGGGTAGGCCGAGTTCTGCTGAAAAGCACTGCTTGAAAAGTAGTTTTTATCTGGCAAAATTGCTGATTCTCCCGGGAACACTTCACGGGATGAAATAACAACATGTCAGGGGAAAATAGTTGAAGACATTGTTCCAAAAGCAGCAATGTTACAGTGACATTTTTTCGTCTGTAGGGACTGATGAGAGATGGTGGACCTTCTCCTTGCTCTCTTGGATTGTGCATTTTGTAATGTTTCCTGAGTGATATAATCACGCCCTTGGCACCAGCAAATATGACATGTCCTATCCCAATTTTAGTTATGACATCAGGATCAAGAAAATAGACTTTTGGAATCAATTTGCCTGACAACTTTATTTTGCACTAAGTCAAATAAATCATGCACAGTTTTTCCTGGTAGCAGGAAATTTCTTTGTACAAAAGATGCCCTTATGCATTTAATTTTTTTTTCTACTTGTAAACATGTGTCATGTTAATCATTTTGTCCAAAGAAACCTTATATAGTTCAGTTGTTATGATTTTTCCAGACTTTGCAATGCTTTTGTTAGTTTAGACATATATTCTTTTGGTGTTAGGGGGAGGGCTTGTGGAAAGGATGAGAGGAGGCAGCAAGTCTGGCACACTGGAGAATGGCAGCAGGTGAGTTGTTACAGCAGGGAGGACGGTTGATGCACGAGAACAGCAGAAAGTAATCAGTCATCTCCCCTCCCAAATTTTTAATGCAAATCGGAGCACAAATCTAATTCTATGGAATTGGTTTACACTTCCAGATAACCCTGTAACTGATGAGAAATTTTTAGCTGGCCTTGGTAGATCTGTAGATACATATTTCTGCATGGGGCGAGGCTGGGTTGTAAATTTAATAGAATGATTTGGTCTTGCTCTGTGAGAAGAATTTCACAGAATATTTTGTTTTGCAATACACAGTGATTTTTAACTTTGGCTTGTCAGGTCACTGACATTTATTTTAAAAAGTTTGGGTTGTTTTCAGCTTCTCTTTCAACATAAAATCTGCTTCTAGGTTTGTTTAATACTGGAAAAAAATGCCTTGCTACAAGCAGTTAAACTGGCATTTCTGTTACTGCACCACTTCACAGAGAAAGACTCATTTCTTTGATGAAACATGCTTATCTTAGCACTGTGTGTGGCATCTGAAGATGGTAGCAGCCATTGTTAGAGGTTTTTCTCTCATTTTTAGTTAATTTTTTAATAGTCCTTCTGCATTTTTAGACTTCTGTTCCTTTAGGTATTTTACCAAGTGAGAGTTGTATAATATGTATAGTAACTTTACGCCTCATAATACTCTCTTTATTTTGTTACTAGTTAAAGCACTATATTTATAGCTCTATAGGTTTTGCTTTGTCACTTTTGCTTCCAAAGTCCAACAGTCATGTGCACAATAGGGGTCTTCCAGTGACTGGTAGACAATATAGGAGCACAAGAGATTGTAACAAAAGCATGCTTATATTACAGTAGTAGTTAATCAAAATGAGACTGTGAATGAAGCGTTCCAATGGTCTCGAGGATGAGCAGAAGATGAAATTAATCAAACATGCATTGTAACCAAAATGGAATTGTTCTTCTCCATCTGTGTACTGTGAACTGTTAGAAGGCAAACCTGCAACACAGCATTTGAAGTCTGAGATTTCTGATGGCCTACCATTGACAGCTGTTGGTAGTGCTACTGTAGGCTGAAATAGAAAACTGGAGATAAGCTATAGCGAATGCAAGTATCTTCAACATGTGCTCAAATGTATACACAAAAACCCGATATTCATGTTATTATGACTGAAAAGTCAAGCATAAAAGCCCAGATTGCATTTGATTTTGGAACTTTGTTTTAGTGCTGTCCATAAATAATTTTATACTTTACCTATATGGTTCTATATTGTTTTACTCAAAACAAATGCAACTCAATCCATGAGATATTCGGTATTTTATTGTTTTCTTGCTTCTCACTATATGGTCACATGCTTTGTTGACAATCTGCTGTTCAAATGTATTGTAAAAGCAGCTATAATGCTTTCATTGGCTTTTCTATGCTGCTCACTACTATGACCCTTTACTGCTTCTCACAGATGGTTAAATTAATTTTCATATCACCCTTGTTAGAAGGAATTATTATCATTCTTACTTAATAGGTATTAAACCACAGAGATTAAAGTGAAGGTATTACCTAACTCGAACATTCAAAATGTGATGTCTAGAACTTTGGTTTTTTGATCTCCTTGATGTGGAATGACTCTTGTATTCAGATCATTGTTTCAAAGAAACAATGAGCAAATGATGAGGGGCTGGGCTACAAGGGGGATGTAGCACTTCTGCTTGCTTCTTCTTACCCTTTTCCATTGGCATTCACTTTTAGCACTCCTAGAGAGAGAATAGAGGATCTGATGGACCTTTGGTCCACCCAGTAGCTGCTCAGAGGTTCTGAGTTAGTCTGTGTTTGTGAGTGTTGATGCCCACATGGTGTATACCTCAAGAACGAACAGCACTTAGCTAGTGATGCATGATAAAGTTGGTGTAAGTGACTGGTTCATTATCAGGTGCTTTGCAGCTTGAGCAAATATTATTTCCAGTTCCTGATGATAAAATCACTCTTACTTCTCTGTAGCCCTTTGATTCAGTATCTATCTTCTGCAGTGAAAGACACAAATATCCCACCAACACGGGCTTCTTCCTCAAAGTCCTCTGAGACTCTGGGGTCCCAGCACAGGAAAGACGTGGAACTGCTGGAGCAAGTCCAGAGGAGGCCACAAAAATGATCAGAGGAATGGAGCACTGCTCCTGTTAGGAAATACTAAGAGGTTTGTACAGCCTGAAAAAGAGAAGGCTTTGGGGGGACCTAATTGCAGCCTTCAAGTACCCAGTAAAGGGAATTTACAGCAAGGATGGAGAGAAACTCTTCGCAAGAACGTGCAGTGGCAGGACAAGTGGGAATGGCTTCAAACTGAAAGAGAGTAGGTTTGGATTACATATTAGGAAAAATTCTTTACTGTGAGGGTGGTGAGGCCCTAAAACACATTGCCCAGGGAAGCTGTGGATGCTCCATCTCTGGGGATCATAGAATCATAAACCCACAGAATTATGGTATGATTTAAGTGAATGGTGACAGATAAACTGTAATCAAGTAGTGACAGCAATAGACTGGAGAACCATCTCCAGTGCAGCTGAGACTGCACTCCTAGAAGTGCAGTTGGGGGTTGCAAGAACCAGCAGGTTTGTGGGGTACTTGGAGCACACCAGGGCTTGCTGCCTAGTTTTCTCATGTCTAGATCTAGTGGCTCTGTTTTTCAACATTCTTTTTCTCAGATTGCCCAAAATACTTCTAATTCTTCAACATTTTCTGCAGATTTTCTTATTCAGATCTCAAGCTGCCACAGATTTTAGTAGAAGCATTGGGAAAAAGAGTGGGAACAGTTTTCTTGGTGACTTTTTTTGTTATCTCAAAGTAGGAATATTAGTGCTATAAGGTTTATTAGATCAGAAGAACCATACAAAGTGACTTGAATCTAGTAAAAGCATGAACAGATTACCACATTTTTTGGAAATTATTTTTCATTTCATTTCTCTTGTGGTTTTTGTTTGAATTGTTGTTATACTAAAATAAGACAACTTTTTCAGCTCCAAAGAAACATCAAAACATCGAATCCATGAGATAGGATCTGAAATCTGGCATTCTATTTGAACATCACATTAGTAGAAAGAAGTTCACTCCAAAGAGCCAAGTTTAGAGAATAAAATGTGCCAAGTAAGGGATGATATTCTTTCCGAGGAAAGAAATAAAAGGAATAAAGGGAATCCCAGTATGGCTGAGCACAACAAGATATTTGATTTAATAAGTGCCTTAAAAAAGTGTGTCATGCCAAATGGATAGACCACTGAGGTATAATTAAGAATAATGAGGTGACGTTGTGGAAAGCACATCTTCAGTTGAGTACCAGGAAACTGTTCAAAGCTAAAGTACCAAAGAAATTGAATAGCCATCACAGGAAACCCCTTGCTTGGAAACTTCGTAACAAAACATGAAGAAGTTTGTTTTGAGAGACTGGATTTCCTGAGATGCTTGCTAGAAAGTCATGACACAGAAGATAAATAGATAGTCAGAATTCCTTTGTTAACATGTTTGAGTAGACCAATTCTTACAAACCAGTCTGCTTCATTGTACTTTTTGTCCTACACATCTTCTATTTGTCTGTTTCCTGGGCTTTTAATACCAAGTCTTGTAATTTTAGACCTAATATTAAGCCTTCTACACTCAAAAGTTTCTAAAAACAGTTACGCCAAGAGCAAAAGCCAAGTTCTGCTGCTAAAATAAAAAATCATGAAATGTCACATTTTATTCTTTTGCTTGGAATTTTGATACTGGAAAATTTATCCACACCACTTCTAAATATGGAGTTAATCATAGGGCTTGCTTTTTGAGTCGCTTAACTGGAAATTCAAAGCCACAACCAGATAGTTGGCTTGAATTCTACAGTGATACATGAAAATTCAGATTTAGATCATATGTTCCTTTTAATATCATTTGGTTACAACTGACTGGAAATATTTTAAGTAATGGAAGGCAACATTTTCTTTAACTTTGCTACAAAGAAAATAAAAATATCTGTTCACATATAAACATTTTTTTCTTCAAATATAGAGAGTAGGTATTATATTCCTCCTAAAATATCATTATAAATATTTCTCTTTCTCTTCCCTCATTTTACTGTTTTGTTTTGTTTTGTTTTTTGGTTTTTGGTTTTTGTTTGTTTGTTTGTTTGTTTGGTTTGGTTTTTTGGGTTTTTTTGGTGGGTGTTTTTTTGTGGGGATTTTTTTGTGGTTTTTTTTTGTTTGGTTGTTTGTTTTGTTTGGTTTTTTTTGTCTTGCATTTTGTTTGGGGTTTTTTGTTTGCTTTTTTTTATTAGTCTTGGGGGGAAAGACAGAAAGAAAGGAGAAAACCAGATGTGGACTCTTCTGCATCACTGGGTAGACACTGTCAGAAAGGAAATATCTTGAAAGGTCTCAAACAAAGAATTAGCCTGCTACTGAATTATATAAATCCACTGATTTGGTTTTACTTGTGTTTTTTCTAATGCTGCAGGTCAGCCTATTCAACATCTAAAATCTTCTGGGAACCTGTGGCGGGGGCAGACTAGTGACAACTTATTTCTTTATGAAAAAGAAACTCTAAAGTTTCATCTCTCCCCTAGGGATAACTATGCCTGGTAAAAGAACAGGACACCCAAGTCAGCTGTTGGTACAATTTAATGCTTAGTTTATTAATAAGCGATAAAAAGGCCCAAGTGAAGTCACAGGGGCCTACCAAGCAGTCTTAGGTACAGGCGCACTGCGGCCTTTCTCTACAATCCTCCACATTCATGGTGCACGCCACCAGCTGTGGTGACTCACTGCTTAGCTAAATCTGAAGCAATCTGAGCAATAAGTTCAGATTCTGCTTTTGAAGGCAGCATCCAATACCTTCCTTTCTACAGTTGCTAAGGCTTCCTTCCCCAGAGATGGGCTCCTGTCCTGGGGCACACACAATAAATAGTTTACCCTTTCCTTGGAACCTTATAGTTTTATTACCTTGCTTTTAGTCTAAATTAGATCCTGCTCAAAGGGAGTTGCTGCAGGGCAGGTCTTCTTTGATAATTTCAGTGAATTACAACTGCTATACCAAATGCACCTATTTTGTGTGATATTGGGATTGTGCTACCAGGTGAAAAAACAGGACATGACTTCTTGGAAGTGAGGACACTGAGATGTGTATATAGGTCATAGAGTAGATGGCTGGAGAGATTGCTTGACACTAGTACAATGGACTCCTTTGATGGGGGAAAATAATTGTTCCTCTAGAACTTGCCTGTCCCTCTGTAATGCTAAAGATGGCCTTAAAAGATAAGATGTCCCCAGAGGTTCAATTAATTTGGCTCTCCCTCCCTGTAGTTTCCAAGATAAGATGAAAGTGGGAAGACACTTAAAGGGGAATAGCAGGAGCACAATTTGCATTCCTAAAAAGTCTAGTAAGTTCTTCATTTTAGAGTGAAATTTGTTTCCTTCTCTCTCCTACTATTCCTTATTTTTCTAAAAATGAAACCACACAAAAACTAAAGAAAATGAACCCCCCAAACTGCTGCAGGATTTGTGCTAAATTCTCAGTTCTAAGGAAAACAAACACTAAGATTTTTTATGCAGTCTTAATTACAAACTCTTGGGTATAGTGATTATGATGCCATTATTCCTTATGTGACTAAAGTTTATATTTTATACACAGGCCTCCACATTTTTTCTTTTAGCAGCCTTGCAGAGAGTAGGAAACCATTTTTTAGGGACTCAAAAGGAAGTCCACAAAGGGTTTCTTTTAATATGCAAAGAAGCTGTGCAGTCATTAACAATGAAGAAGTGCTGCTAAGATTCAGGATCAGGATCAAGAACCTCTCCTGTTCTTGCCACAGAGTCCTAGTATTGTCTGGAGCAAATCTCTAATAATCTTCCTAAAGTTTGCTTGTGGTGTTATTACTACTTGTCCTATTAAGAGTGCAGGGAAGATCACCCATGATTGTTTATAGAATAGCTCAGTTTGGTCCCCATCTTAGTACAGAGCCTGGATGACATAAAGTGGGCAAGAAGTGCAAACAAGATGAATGTCCAAACAAGGAAAAAACCTCTGAATTTCATCTCATGTCATGTTTGTCATCATTGAACACTGAATAAGGCAGGCTCTGAAGATAAACACTATCCGCTAATGCCATAAAACATTTTGTCAAAATGCAGACACAAAAGTTGCTGAGTTATCATTGGCTTTTCAGGGCTTTGGCTTCTCCAGAGTTGCAGCAAAGCTCTTTGAACATATAAAATTATGTGATTTCTGTGCCAAATGCTCCTGTCACTAAAGGCAGTTTCAGTTTGCACGCATTATGCAAAGTGCCCAGAGCTGGCTGCAGAGCAATGGTGTAAAATTCTGTCTTTAAATGGCCACTTATTGCCAGTGAAATGAAAGCAAAACAGTTCCTGTCCTCTTTAGTAACAACTTCCACAAAGACGTTGTTCTGTCTCTCTGTTCTTTCTAATTCACAGCATATTCTTGGTGTGGCCTAAAACTTATCAGGAGTACAAGATAAACATGAAGCAAGCACAGCTGACTTTCTGCAATTTCTGTTCAGGCCATTTAAAGATTCTATCCTATTTTGTGTCTTAAACTTTTGATTTTTTTCAGTGTATGCAACAAGAAAGAGCAAAGAACTGGTGTGAAAATGGTCAATTCCCCATGCTGATTCTCTTCTTTTGATGCAGTGTAGTCAGAAGTACAGTTTCCTACAAATAAGACTTGTGATTCAGACACAGAAACAATTCCTATGATTTTCATTGTAATAACTCTAATTTTGATTTAGAGTTCTACAAGCTTTTGTATCTGAAAGCGTTGGCAAATGTCTCAGAAAGATCTAAATAAGACACTTAACTGCTGTAACATTTCAGAAACGTTTTAATATAAACATAGGTTTCTGAAAAAAACCAGTGCTGTATTCACACTCCCCTTGGACTGCAGAAATGAACAATTTTTTTCTTGATGCATATTTTCAGAAAAGACGTTTTCTTGGAACAGCACGAGGCAAATCCAGCTGATCTATTTGGACCGTTTATTACTTTTTACACCCATCTAGTGGTCACAACGCAGTACAACAGGATAAAATTCCTGTCGGAACAGCAATGTCTTGCACAAAGTTGTGGCTACATGGTGGCGCAAACCAAAGGGTCTCTCCCAGCTGGTGAAACTGCAGTTCTAGCTAACAGACTTCCAAATTTTAAAAATTCACTATGTTACGCTCTGACAGTGAAATCACTCTTAGAAGCCTGCCTTAGTTTCGGACTAGAAGAAATAAGACTGGTAATGCAATATTCATATGATGTCCACAAAAGGGGGGTGAAAAAAAATAAAACAAATCTGCAAATAAAACCGTATTCCTTTAAACCAACTAAATAATTTTGATTCAGTTGAATATTTAAGCCCACTGTTAAAGAAATCAATTTAGTATTCACTCTATATTCAAAATTTTCATCCCGTGAGAGGATCTTATATTTATCTTCATTTATTTATATTCAGCTTTTGTTTTAAAGTTCCCAGGCAGGCTTGTATGTATTTGAAATGACACTGCCATTGCAGAAATTAGTCTTACTGAGCACAGGAGTAAACTATTGTCTTCTATTTTACCAAAAATTGCAGGAATTATCTGCCCTCCTACCCTCAATAGAAAAACAAAATGTACAGACTGTGTATTGATTAGAAATTTGTGCTTTCTTTAAGCTGTTTGAAGGGGAAAAATTGTTCAGGCAATGAAATATAAAAGTTAGGAAATCTGATATGATGAGCTAAACCCTTCATTAGCATCATGATTATTTTGTGCTCCTGCAATAGTTAGGAATTCAAGCTAAAAAGATATTGATTGATAACGAGTAGTAGTAGTAGTCATGCTAGTAACAATGGTAATATGGTTATGAACTAATGACACTACAAGCTGCAAACGACGTTTTGCTGCAGCATTCGTGGTATCTTGACCTTTCCAATACATTCTCAAATACTCTTTGTGAGCAGGTCTCGTAGTGGTCACAAAGGTGCAACTAATAGGGAAAATGAAAGGCAGAGAGGAGCTCTGCACAGTCCAAGATGACCTAGGAGGCTGGTGGCAGATCTCTCATTTGATGTCTCACAATTTAAGCTTTCTTAGTTTGAGATTGATGAAGCAGTAGGAAATTTAAAGACACAGAAAAAAGTATACAGGTATGATCAAATTAAATCAGTCCTGGGAAGAAGTGTATGTTTTTGGATTTAGTGACAGGTAATTGTTCTGAAAACTACAGTGAAAAGAGAATTAATTTACTACGCTCTCCTGAAGTTTTTTAAAATTATTTTCTGCATTTTATTTTTTTTAAGAGAAACAAAAAAACCGACTACATTTTCTTTTCTACATTCAAATTTTAAGAGGTCGATACAAAGAAAATAATATAGTCTGAATGTGGCAATAAGCTTGCACTTCCAGAAATAAGTGCAAAGTTACAAATAAACAATGAAATAATTCATGAAACAGAAACCCATCCTCTGCCAGGCAGTGTGCATCTGTGTTAAAATAAGCAATATATGTTTCTTTGATTAGTTCATTTAACAAAGGGAAAAAAGGGTCATGGGAATGCTGTCACTTCAGCAAAGGATTGACGTGGCAACCTCACTGAAACCTCAGGTCAATGGTAGATAAAACAAGCTGGTACAGAGTATCACGTACCAGCTGTGACAGCTGTGCTAGGCCAAAGTCTATTCAACAGCTGACTTGCACTGCATCTTTAGCTGGAAACCTGTTGGTGTCCTTCAAATGAACATCATTTACAAAATGAGTGCTTTATATGCGTTCAGCAAAAAATGCATAATATGGTTCTAGCACTTATCCATGTTTAAAAAATCATGTGAAAGATTCTCTGTTCATCTCTCATTCTTGAATGCTTTAGCAGTGTTATTTTTGCCCCCATTAGTAGGGCAAATGAGCCTAGAGACATAGTCTTGCTAATCCACACGTTTGTAACCTCACAGACTGCATACCACAAGACACCCAAAAACGAAGCCACATCCTGCAAAAAGCTTCCATACAGTACCAAATGCAGCTGTTGGGCTGTCAAGCAACACAGGTTGCTGTGAACACATCCTCTCAGCACCACCCACCCTGTACCACTGTTTAATTGTTTGCGGACTCCCGTTCAAGGTTTTTGCACTGATTTTCAAAGCTCTTTGTGGAAACATTACCGTCTATGTGAAACAGCATCTACTCTCTATTTCTCTTCCTTTCTGTTCCATCGTCCTTCAGCCTCTCATGAGAAAAGTGTTCTCTAGGAATGATGAGCCTCTTTACCACTCTTCATACCAAACACAACAACCAAAAGTGCTGGATCTAAACTGTATGGTTCAAAGACACAAATGGCTACAGAACTTCTGCTGCTTGGCCATTAACAAAGGACTCGTTCCTTCCATCTGTTTGTAGAACAGCAAATCTAATGCAGACAGATGTGCCCAAGCACACACATATGCCTCAATTCCACCCCAGCTCTCTTCTTACTGGGATAAGATAAAGTATGTTCTTGAAATATTTTTGTAATAACAAAATATTAGGATTGGGTACTTAATAAGAAAGAAGGCCTCAACGGCTTTAGCAGTGGGAGACAGGATAATCGGTGTCCAGCTCAGGAGAGATGGGACCTGAAGAAGTAAATAATGAGATGTCATTTTTCCTTTGGTATAGAGCTCATGGATACTCTACATGCAGAGAAGTATAAAGCTTCATGTATTTCTGATAGCATGGAGTTTTTCTCTGCCCAATTTCTTTTCCTTCAGACTTGGGTTATTTTTTTTATGAGTAATTTTAAAGTTTCTCTCTTTTGTGACTTGTGGTTTTTCATAGCAGTCGACATGACCAGGTCTTTATTTCGTCATTACTGTCAAGAAGCAATTAGCTATGATAATTTGTCAGGACGGTGTTTATTAAATTTAAAAATTCTTACATCAATGACATAAAATTTTTTCTCTTCTTTTCGCAGTTTCGATGTAGACAATGGTACATCATCGGGACGAAGTCCCTTGGACCCCATGACAAGCCCTGGATCAGGGCTTATTCTTCAGGCAAATTTTGTCCACAGTCAACGTAGGGAGTCTTTCCTTTACCGGTCAGACAGTGATTATGATCTGTCTCCAAAGTCCATGTCCAGGAATTCCTCCATTGCCAGTGATATGTAAGTACCTTATAAAATACTTCTAATCTATAATTTGTCCAATATCAGGATTTTGGCAGCCACAAGAAATTTTTTTTTCAAAAATCAAAGACAGTAATCACTTATGCTAGTGAAGTAATGGGAAATTGTTTGTTTATTTCTTTAATGAAGACTATACTTGTTCCTGCAGCTTTTTGAAGGATATCATGAAGGTGTACTTGACATGTTTACGCAGTCTATTAGCTTTGACAGAATAATAATGATTGTCAATACTGGTGTACTAAAATGCTAAGGAGAACTATTTTCTGGCTCTTAAGTTATTTTCAAGAGAAACAATACAAATTCAATTTTTGCTTCTTGATGATCTTAAGAAATAGATTCCATTTATTTACAACTGGGATCTTTTAGATTTTTAGGGAAAAGATTTACCAGCTGGCAGAAAATAATATATTTGAGAGAGGAAAAAATTATTTCAAATACCCTCTTAACTAAAAGGCAAAATTCTAACAAAAGACTTTTTTAAACTTACTCTGTCCTCTCTCACTATTCTGCGAAGTGTGTACTTTCTGCTAGTGAGTCATACTTTTCAAGTATGTATGGACCCCAGGTTGCATGTGTACTGGAAGTCAGATGCAAATCTCTGTTTATTTGTAAGACTCCAAACATATTTAAATGTTCCTTCTTCTAGTCACTTCCAAGTAGGAGAAATTAATAACTCTTTTTTGTTTGGTTGGGGATTTTTGCCTAAATGACTCCAAATTTCATGGCCAATTGGTGTTTATGGTTCAAATATATATCTGAAATAAAGGATCAGTCTTGTCAGAATACCTCAGTGAATGCTGTTTTTTAATGAGCAAAGACCAAATGATATCCGCTTTAAAAAAATAAGAGTAGGAACAGAAAAGAATAAGGGTTTTCATAATAATGTGTGAAATTAGAGCTGATATTTAACTTTAAATCATAAATGAACACTCCTGGGTTTTTTCAGCTTATATAATTTTTAAACTGTTATTTCGTTTAATTACCGCTCTTTTTCTATGTAGAGTGTCAAGGTAAGAAAAAATTCCTGCCTTTATAGAGGGTTAGTGTAAGATCCATGACTCAGTTAAGCCCTGTAGATTGAAATACACAGTAAGCTTTGTGCCAAGTGTGACCAGTTTTTGTTGAGACAAAATGGGTTAGAACAACTCATCTTGCTTTGTTATTAAAAAAATGCATTTTTCTTGGAAATAGTACCCCCCTTCCAGCGAATCTTCCTCTGACAGATATCCTTTTTTTCAGAGGTAGGAGATTCAAGCTTTTAGTATGGCACCTGTGCCAGGATAACATTTGTAAAGATTTTTACATTCAGGAGGACAATCCAGCTGACTGTGTTGCTTAGATGAGTCATTTCAATGAAGAATTCAATTAGTGCTCCATCCTTGAACTCATAATCCACTTCATTTCCTAGAATTTTGGGTAATATTTCAGCACATGGCAGTAAATTGGATAAACAATATAATTTCTGAAACAGCACACATTTTTCCCCTTTTTTCCCTCTCTATTCTGCCTTTCAAAATTTTCTGGAAACACATTTACATATAAAATTTATTTGACCTCGTATCTTGATAGATTTTCACAGTCTCTTGTCACAGATGAACTTTTGTACTAAGAAGATAAATATTCCTGCCACTGTTTAGGAGGGGAGCACATTAGGAACTGTAAACGGCAAGTTGTTCTCACCATGGAATATTATTCATTTATCAATAAGCCTAATTATAATAAGCTTGGCTGTATCACAGAAATCAAGTGAAAGAAAGCCAGGGAATAAAAGATGGGAAAGTTTAAAAAGATAAAATAGCAATGGGGAAAAAAAACCGGAGTCACGAAAGTCCTTATGTATGGATTCGATGATAAACTGAATGTTCTCGTGGAAAGGAAACTCACTTAATATTATTAAAACAAAGAAACAACTCTGATTCAAGACCTTGCTAAATGAGGTGGTAGATGAAGGGGTTGACAGGGGAAGTACACAAATTTTAGGTTAGTCCCAAATTATCCTATTTCCCTTTTGCATCTAGATACATACTTTAGTATTGTTTGTTTATTAAATGTGAGCAATATATATTACAAAATATACACATTATTCAGGTAACGTAAGTGGATTAATTGCACATAGCTGTTTATTCTAGATCCCCTGGTTCTTCAACCAGCCTTGATATTTCACTTTGTGAAGAAAAAGAGCAAGCAAAAGGCATATGTCTTGTATTTGAAAGGGATAGAACATAAAGAATTCTGACATTTCCATTACTCTCAATACTGAACTTACAATAATACATTCCAGTCAGTAGCAACAAACACAATACTTCAAGATTTTAGTCAAATGTGGAGTGTCATATTTGAACAGCCAGTGGATGGCAGTGCTAAAGTGCTGAATTCATAGTGTCATTATTTATTATGTATGCAGCTCCAGCCAAGGAAGGGAACAAGTTGTGCTCAGCTGTTTCAAACCCAAAACGAAAAGATGGCTCTGCTACAAACAACTTATAAAGTCAAAGTATAAGATGATAACCAAGAGACTGATACAGTTGGATACTATCCCCAGGAGAATGTGCAACGCGAGTCACTATGCTCAAAGTAGTAAATCTCACGGAAAAACCAAAGAGAGTTTCATCCAGGGAGTTGGGATGGAAAGTAAAGGAACACGGGCACAGAAGGGACAGGTGTAAAGTTTTTTTTAAAACCAGAGAATCCAAAGGATATTTTGATGAATTAATTATGGAAAAGAATAAAAGATAGGATGAGCGCAAGGCTGCTTTGATGAGAGAAGGTTAGTGGGACAATTATGGGTACAGTTAGAGAGGCAGAAAAAGCAGCTGAATTTAAGAGAGGAAAAGCACATAAAATGGAGTGGGGGTCAGTAACACTGTTTCAATTATCCCGTGGAAGAAATAAGGTGGTATTTGAGAATAATAAAAGCAGGACATGGTGGTTATATACAGAGATTTGGAAAAGCTACTAAAGTTTGTGAACTGAAGGGGTGGATCATTTAGACAGGAAGATGCAAGGTCCAAGGCAGATGAGCACAGGTGTATTGTGAAGCCTCTCTATGGGATTTCCAGCAGAGAGATAAGGATTTCTTGCAAGACAAAAAGAACAGAGTGAGGCAGTGAGGGGTAGTGAGAAAATGTGGGGAATTATAGTACAGGATCTGTGATGAAAGACAGGGAAAGAAGTTTAAAGAGAAGGAGAATAAAGAATGAAATACAAAACCCCCAAAAACATTCCCAACAGCAACACAGAGGAGAAAGGGAATAGTACCTAGCTGAAAGATGTGCAAAATCATTATTGGAAGAATTTTCAGGCATATATTAGAGGACATTAGTGAAGCAGAGAGCTGTGTGGATGTCTTGCTGAGGTGGCCTGATGCTCACTTGTTTGAACTGCTGTGGCTGCCCAGAACTAGCAAATGCAGGAGGAGGTAGAAGTGGTAACACTTTTTATGCCCTTCTTGTTAAGGGATCACTGCCCTGGTTAATGGAGGAAGAGATCAAATTAGTAGAGAATTTCTGTTTTAGCAAAACCCAGGTCTCTAATCAGGTTAAAAAATAGGTTCCTAGAAAAAAAAGCCAATAAGCTGTCTACTGCTGTATCACACTGCTTTATGCCACTCTGAAGGGAGAAAACATGTATAATCCCCCTGTGATTCTGAAGAAGCAAACCAGAGGATAGCAGTCTAGACCAGAGGACCAAGACACTCTCAGTAGACAAGTCTGTCCAAGCTCCACTGTGTCTTCTGAGTGTAAGAAGACATCTTCTCACCTCCCACTTAAGTCTATTCTTCTCCCATTTCCACAAGCTCTCAGAACACAGCTCAGTCACAGCATCCTGGTCTTCTCAGGACTTGGCCAACTGAACCTCATGCATAAAAAAGCAATTTCTGAGGGAGTTTTACAGCCTTCTTTAGAGAAGCTCAGCACTGTTTCCTTCATCAGCTTATCACTATAAGCTCTAACTAGTATTAGTACACAAAATTTGCTGATTTCTATTAAAACTTGCTTGCACGTGTTAAAGGAGCAGCGCCCAGCCAAGGGACACTGCCTGTGGGGAACTGCAGGGTGATTGGTCTGGTGATCTGCTAAATAGCCACCACACACCCACTCCCTGAGCTGGGCAACCTACTGCTACTCCATCAGTAACTTCTGAAGACAGCAGCATCCCTCTGCTGCTGTCTGTGACAAAAGATGAAATTTACCACAGGACATTTTCCCTGTAACTACAGTTACAGAGGATATATTTTCTCATCCTCTAAGGCAAGCTTATTCTTTTGCTTCTGAGCCGTTAAGGCCTAGTTTTATTAATAAAATATTGTGACTATGAATCTCAAGTTATGGAGAAAAAAACATCTTTTTCCTGAAAGGTGCTGGCCAAGATTCTAGGACAGCAGACAAGACATGCATTTACTGAGAGGAGAAATTGCAGCTCAGTTTAAAAAATTAGAAATAATTTTCTTTTATCCAGAGAAATGGCAGCTGAAATTCTTTTTGAGGTATCATATTCTTGTCTAGGAATCTCTGATACTACTATATTGTGGGTGTTACTCGCTGAAAAGGGACAGTTAAACTTCAAAGTCCAGCCTGCTCTAAAAAGATCTTTTAAGAAGGATTTTCTATGTATGACTCTGTTTAGAAAAACATTTTAATAAAAAATTAAATTGGTTGAGACATTTATTTGTTCATAGAAAGAAATGTACCTACATCATTTCAGCAAAAACAGGCAAATATTTTGCTTCATTATGTTTTGCTTTCTTTTTTTTTCTAAGATCCTTAGATTAAGTTCCAGGTTGCAGCTTAAATTAATCCAAGTCATTTACAAGTTACTCACAATATTTTTTTGAGTTATAAACGAAAGAAATTTTGGAAAAAAAAAAGATGACTCTGTCCTTTCCAGTTGTTTGACAAATGTTGCAGGTGGAATTCAAACCAAAGGACTCAACTTAGTATGCAACTAGCTTAAAGTTGAATAATAAATTTGGAAAAACAGACTTGAATGTTTTGGGGGGATCACTCTTGGACTGTTTTTCCGGCTCAATGGTCACCTACATGCACAGGTCAAATTTATTTCAAAACTCAGAAGAATATTAGCTGTCATTCCACCTCTCAGGACACAAACTGAATGTTCTGAATTCTTTTAATGGCACTAATGCTCACTTGTAGGGTTCAATCCCTGAAAATGTACAGTCTGAAATTTTGATTTTTTTTCTTCTTTTTCTTGAAGTCAGGTTGTTTCTTCTTACATACATCCAGTTAGGGACCTTTGAATTTGGTTAAGGGATCATTTTTTTGTAAACCTTGAAACTCTCTGTGGCTAGCTGATAGCAAGCTCTCTCAGGCTGGGTTGCATTGCATAAGTGCCTTGTTCTCAGCAGCTCTGCTGTTTCTTTTAAAGAGGGAATCTTTCAGCCTGCATCAGAAGGAGGCGCTCATGGAAAGTCATGTAGTCTTATTCTTCAGAAATAACACATTCCTATCGGTTTTAAACACTTAAGAATGTGGGACAGAGACAACCAAACATCCAAATGCCTGATGCTTAAAAGTAGTTCCAGGCAATACATTTTATCTTCATTTGCAACAAGGTAAGAGTTTATATGTGTTGGCTAATGCAATCAAAACTAACTAATAATAACTCATTAAGTGGCACTAACTTGATTGCTTCCAGTCATGTATGCAAACCAAATCACCAATTTTCTCAAACCTGAGCAGAAAACAGAACTACTCTGTAGTCTCTGATGCCTATTTGTTTTCCAGCTTTGATATAGCTAAATGATGATTTTGGCTGTACGAACAGTCCAACAGTGGCACTGCTGTCTTGGCCTGGACTCCCCTGACAGAGTCCAGCATTTTTCTCATTCAAACTCTTATACCCTCTGGCTTAATCCAGCCTCTCCTTCAACGTGCAAAACTGCTGTAGCTTCTTTTCCCTTGTCATTGCCTCAGTGACCCCCAATCAGACTACCCTCTGATTTTAGAAGGAAAACCACCTGCAGCAATGAAAAGCAAGGCCATGCTCTGTTTCCCTTCAGGACTGAGTAATTCTGTCAGGCTTAATAAAGGCCAGTTGCTCAGTTCCCTGCCCTTCTCCTGTAATCTAAATGGTCTGCTATAATATTATGACCGGGTTAGAATTGCTAACACTGTTCCTTTCCAGTTCCTTAGTCTGTAACAGACATGGTCATCTTGTCTTTACAAGTCTTGAGAGAACTTCTCACTTTGGGTGCTAATGCAGTTCAGCTTGAATTAAGATTGCAATTTGGGTAACCTAACACTAATGACTGCAACAGGGCAGATTGCAAGAATTCAAAGGCTTCTTTCAAGTGTATCTTCAGGACCTGAGATGCTAAAAAGGTGACATGAAAAACTGAAGCACTTTCTTGTATAAAATATTAGTTGTTTCCAGAAAACTCCAGGTATTTTAGTACATAACATATGTGTATTAGCCAAATGTAATAATCCACATTTGTTTTGAGGTATTTTCGGATCTCTGATCGTAAGGCAGACAAGAATTGTTTTTTTCATCAACATGTCATAGTGGAGTAACTTAATTTGTTCTCCCTACGAAGTCAATTGGGGTCTTTGGAAACACTTATATCTGAAGTTTTTACTAGTCACATTTATGCTGGAGAAATTTTTTCTCCTTTGAGTGTGTCTTTCTAAATCTCACTTGCTTAGCTAGACAGTCCAAGGAGAATCACTATAACCAGAATTTCTTTTGGCTGTAATAGTGGACTTCTCAGGTGCTGTGGCTTTTCTGAGCCAATCTTCCTTCATCTGGTTAAGCTCAATTCAATTAACTGTACTGAACTCCCAATATTACAGCAATACTTTTCTTGCTAATTAGGGTAAGCTGTGTTGCTGAATTAAACGTATCAGGAGGATGTAACTGCACAGTGTTGTAGAAAATTGTGGTGTTCTGAAACAGACAATAGTTGATGAGAGTCTGTTTCATTCAGGGTCTAATTTCTGTGGTTTCAAGTAGCTCTTTTTAACAATCCTCTTACGTACATGTTCACAGAAATAAGTGCTCTGGGAAAAACAACCCCCTCCTCTATAGCTCATGGCTCCAACATCAATTTTAATTGCTTGTTCTCTCGGCCCTAAATCCCAGCCTGCTCACACTGTCACAGTCTCTAGCCCCTGCCTTAGATGCCTGATCATCCCCCAGACTGTGCTTACCCTTTCAAAGACATGCAAATCACTAATAACCCACTGGCTATCTAGGAAAAGCTGTAACCCCATTTCATAATGTGGGCAAAACATTAAGAGCTGCCACTTATACTCATTTAGTCTTGGCTTTTCGAGCAAGGCCTAAGCTATCTCAGGACTAGAAAATTTTTCTCAAAGTCTTTAAAAGTTGAGATGACGTCACTTAAGCGCTATTCCTGCAGAATAAGCTGACTTGGAGCACTGTGATTTGTGACTTCACAAAAGCAATTTTGCAAACCAGCCCATTTGGATTTTCCAAATGCAGATGATGATGATAAAGCTCAAGCTGAACAGAGCAGGCAGCCACTGCTGCTCACTGTCCTCAAAGCACAGCTTCTGATGGCTAGTACCATTACATAGTACAGTTTCCGTTGCCCTATCAGGGTGCAATCTAGAATCATCTTCCATTGCTGCTAAAATCTGAACCTGAGCAATGTGAATACTTCAGCATACCTAATTCATATGTTTTGTGTGTGCATATTTGGCTTCAACTATAAAATGTTATTGGGACCAAAAAGAAAATCCTGGCAGTTAGGGTACTCTAACAGCTTATTCTCTGTCTTTCATTTGCGGTTTTTTATATGGTGTAATTGTGTTGCAGCATGTATGCAAAGAAAATACAAATGTCTCCTTTAAGCTGTATTTCTGACATGCTATTGGGCAGTAAGCCTGATTCAGCCTTGTGTGTAGAAATGAGTGGATGCTATGTTTAATCAAAATCTAGATGTTTACACTGCAAAAGGAGGCTGCCATACCTTTTCTGGCATAAACAGAAGACTACTTTAACGTTTATCTTCTTTCTTATTTTTTATATTGTATATAGACAGTGTGGATTTTCCCATACTTTTATGTTTGCTATGTTCTTACAGTAAAAAAAAAAAAAAAGCCCAAATGCAATTCTTTAAAAATGGAGTAAATTCACATGTCAATATGATGAAAGCCTTAGCTCTCGACGTGCAGCATCACTCAGGGATTCCATACAGCCGCTGTCCTTGTGGGCGTTTCAATACTGTTGGCAGCTTTATTCTTTCCAATGGGCTGTGTCCAAAGTTTGTAGCCAGTGAGTCCAACACTGTCTATGCCAGTCGGATTTAAGGCCTGACTGGCACCCTCAGCCAGTACTTCTCCTGGGCATATAAGTGAGGTTTTGATTCAAGTGGAGGAGTATTGCAAACCAATAAGATCATAAACTGGTACATTTGTGTCAAACCAGTGTAAATATGTGTTGTGTATTTTCTCCCCTCTATTTAAATAACAGAGCTCCTTCTTATCCTGTTTATATCTCACAACTTCGATACATGTCCTCGAGATCACTCAGTTGGTATTCATATGAAAGTCTAGAAAGACCTAGAAAGTCTTAATTTGTGTTTACTCTGGCCTTTAGAAAGACAAACACTGAGGACCTTCCCTGTGAAACTCCACAGTGGCAAGTCCCTAGCTCTCCTCGTGGTCTTTAAAGCCTGGGATATGCTTCTCCTTAATGGATATTGTGAGTTTTATCAGACCACTATAAAAAACATCCACTCTTTGTTAACGGTATCCTGACAGGTCCGCAGAATATCCCTCTAGTTACTTCTCTTATTAGATGTTATATTGAATTATGACAGTTTAATTACTAAGTAACGGTTATGCAGTCACCCTGTCTTATCCTTGTGTTAATCTTCCTGCCTGCTTCTCTGTCTGTCCATGCATTTCTATGTTCCTTATTAATAGGGGAAATGTTAATTACTGTTCTGTAATTGGGATAGAAGAGACAAATTGATGCCAATCCTGAGGAAAGGAAGCAGAACTTTTGTACTGAACATATTCAACTAACTTCTGACTTAATACAGCACTTGCATCTCTTTTTCAGGGTGGGGATCAGCATAGGTTGTATAGTGAGAGTTCAAGTGTCATATAGGAAACATTAGGAAGAAAAAGAAATTTGCAGAAGTCTAGGCTTCGTCACTTTACTGTGGAAAATAGCTTGCAATATGGTATATAATCTTTGGTCTGCTAATGAAATTTGGCTTGTTTTTTATGTAACAGTCACTCATCTCATGTGGGTTGGTGCATATTTTAGCAATGTTCTTTGGTGGTGGAGAACTGATCATTTTAAATTTGAGGGCTATGTGAAAATCATTCTGCTTTCAAACCTGTATTTCCTTTGAAAAATGAAGGTGAAAACAAGCATGCCAGGCATTCTAGTTAAGAGAGTTTAACACTAATGTGAAAAAATTCTTCTAACTGCAAAGACTAATACCTCTGTCTATATTTAGAAGCTTGTGACATATTGCAGTATTTACACTCCCTGTTGCTGCTTCTGTATACAGATGTGTGGCACTATCCTATCTAGAATCCAGAAAGAATCACCCATCAGCTTCCATGTCATCTAGAAACAGGAGGACACATACACTGTAGCGTTTATTACACTGTAGTACACTGTGTATCAATGGCATTTTGAATAATATGTTCTTGCTCTTCTGTACAAAAATTAACACTGCTTCTTTGGACATGTCTGCCCCATTTTTGAACACCCTCACCTTGCCCAGATTTTCTGGCCCTGTGTGGATCAAAGATTGCTCACCACCTTTTACAATCGCTTTGCAGTTCAAGTGGGCCTGGTGAGTGCTGAACTATTTTGTGGAAGCTGTGGATATCTTTACTTGCAGTATCAGATTCACCAAAATAATCATAATTTCTGGAACTGTTACTCTTGACACAAAGGAGATTTGAAAAGTGAAAATTAAGTCCTGGCTTGATTTCAGTACATTAAATTACTATTTAATCATGCCTCTTCTAACGAGTAACAACCTACAGTATGATATCAGTGTTCTACAGTGAAATGCAGTCCAGAAACCGCTCAAGCAGAATCAAGTTTGGAAATGAGAAAAATGGGATCATGTTGTTTTACATAAAAGAAAAAAACGATCCTCCAGGGCAGAAAGCCAAGAACATGTAGCTGTTGCCTTTTATAAGTGCCTCAGCATTCAAGGGGTGGCAAACGGGCTAAATGGGAAGAAGAGGAGCTACCATCTACAATAAAGAAGCCCACAAGAGGTTTTGTGGAGGATGATCTTATTTTCATATTTTTTGCCAATCTGAATTTAACAGTTTGTGATTATGTTTCAGGAGTTGCCTGGTACTTTGAGGCACTGCTGAATATTTTGTGCATTTGTGTCATAGGCTGGGCATTCAGAGTTTTTGCCACTGATAGATGCTAGAAAGAACTATCTCCATGTCTCCACTGTCTTATTTACAGGTAGAAACAATCCAATATTTTTGTTCTTTGTCCAGTGCTGCTGCTACCTGTAAACACTTTCATCTTCAGATTTTTGCACTTTCATAATTTCTAAACATGGGAATTAGATCAGAAAAAAAGTGGTTTTATGTTATGAGCTGGGCACCTTTTAAGTGGTAAAAAGAAGCAAAAATGAAGTAGATCTATCCAAACAGTAAAAATATCCTTTATAAAAGATAAGAAATTAAAGGACTACTGAGAAACATTTAAGCCAGCTGTCACATATCAGATAATGCCATTTCACAGAACTCAAAGACAAAGAGTATAATTTTCCTGGAAGTGAAGTAGCATAGTCACACTCTGGCTCTTTCAGTGGAGAACAGGATAAAAAAAAAAGGTATTTAGCTTATCTTCTGTTAAAGCCTTTGTGTAATTCATTAAGCAATCCTTATCTAAAATTATAGTGTAGGGCATTTACCAATGTTTTCATGACCCAACGAAAACATAAAGAGATACTAAACCCAGCTGGTCATTAACTCTCCTGTTAATGCTCTGGGCTGATTCACGTTGTCTATTATGCCCGACTGGATTTGGCTTCCCTGAGCAATTAAAGCCTCTCAGTTCCTCACATGAAGGACATATTTCTTTTGGTTTGTTCTAAGAGTCAGGCTTATATGCTTTCCATCGAGTCTGGGCCTGTGGTTTCACCTGAAGCCACCCCCTAGTCCAACCACTCCTGCAAAGACTGTGTTCAAAGTGCAGATTTCTTCCACAGGGTGTTTAAAATCCATCCTTCTATTACAAAAGGAATAAAATACGTGGTAATAAAAATGGTTAAACAGTTATTAAACATTCTGATAATCTTAAATATTGGGGAATTTTGTTTCATGATTAGAGACTGATTGTACAGTGGTACAGATTGCACATACTGCTTTTAAATTAGGTTTTTGCAATATCTGCAAACCATTGCTGTCTTGTGGACAGTATATAGATTATAAGAATAACGTTGTAGCAAGTTAAGCACAAACCACATTTCTCCATTTATCAGCCTTTTTCTGATTAGATTTTCGTGGACTTGAAATCCAATGTTAAAAACTCATATTTTATGCTTAAACTTAAATAACATTAAAATAGCACCAAATCGATGGTAGTTTCTGTTAGAAGTTGCAACTTGTAACTTATCGTGACAAATTCACTGCAGCAAAGTACAGGAAAATTTAAAAAATATTGGATTTTTGTCTTTGGAAAATTTCTTTTCACCTTGATCGCTGCCATATACTGGATAGGATAACTGAAAATGCCAAGTTTTCCCTGTCCCTATGTTTTGACTCTGTATCCTCAATGCTGCCAATGCTGCTTTTATGCCCTTCAGCCTACTTGTATTTACAGGACTATAGTTTTTGAAAACCATTTCAAGTAGCAGTTTTCTGTGCTGAGGAGAAGGAACCCTGCTTTCTCTTCCCGCCTTTTGCCCTGCAGTGTGTCATCCTGGCACCTTGTCCATGCATCGCCCCCGTGGAGGTGAGGTTGCCACAGCGACACTACACCCTTGGTCACACACCCCATAACTACAGAAGTCTCAGTCAGTTTGGGAGTTTTACTAGGTTTTTATTCATCTGTGATGTGTTGCCCAGCCATACGCCTGTTCAGTCCTCAGGAGCCTGATGACAACCCTCAGAGGAGTCACTTTTGGAACGTTCACCTCCATCCTTTGGGATGAAGTGTCTGTAGATTAATCCTGAAAGGTCAGTCAGCTGCCCAACCCACAGAAACTGGCTGGTCTGTCAACCTTCTCATAGACTTACCAGGCAGTTGGGCAATAACAAAGTTGATATTTGCTTTTCAAAGAATGTTTGAAGCAATAATAGAGTGTAACTGCAGAAGAATAAAACTGGAGTTACCCATAGTGGATTGTAAAACCTGATTTTCTTTCTGTTAAAGCAGCAAATTCTTGGTGATATCTAACTCACAACTCTGCTTATTTTTTTCAGACATGGAGACGACTTGATTGTGACACCATTTGCTCAGGTAGGCACAACTTTGCCATATTTCTCACATGGTCTTGTAATTTAAGACAAAATGGCCAAACCAGTTGTTTTCTGTAGTTGATATTATATACGTTTGCATGAAACAAGAAAAGTGTCTCAACAGAAAGTCATAAACCTCCCACTCTGTTATCTATACCTCTCTTTCTTAACACTTTTTAATTATCTGAAATGTTGAAGAGAAACAGCATGATAAACACCTTTGATCTCTTTCCAAATACTGTAGCAGGCAGTCATGATTAAGACAAATCTCTGATTCCTGTTATTCTGTTATTTTTCTAATTACAATTTCTCCATTTGAACATGTTTTATGCATTAACTACAATGATATTTTTAGACACGAGATAAATTTTACCCGGAACACTTACATTCCATTACAAAACCATGTTTGTTTTTCTATTCAGACTCTGGTTTATAAAATACCAGCTCAAAATTCTTTATGATTCAGATAAAAATGCCACAATTTTTTCATAATAGATGTGCCTTATAAAATATGGAAAGTTAACATTGCTCTTCCTTGAACTCATGATGATGGGTTTTACTCCAAAACAGATAGGAATTATTGTCAAATCACTGTAATTGTGAAGTCATATGTGATTGAAGGTGAATGGAAAGAAAAAGGTTGAGTCACACAGCAGTCTTAAATAAGAATAAAGTAGCAGCTTCAGCCACACTATGCAGGTTCCTTTGGTTGAATAATAAGCTGTTAAAAGAATATTAATTTAACAGTTTATTATATATTTAATTACATTGTAAGAAGATGCAGTGTTTATAAGACTCAATCAAGTCCTTAATATGAATAAAACCATCATCTTTTATTAGCAGAGAAAAGATTAAGCAAGGGCCTCTTATGAAAGTACTCTGAAATCTCCACTGTACCCTGAACATGCAAATTTGATGTCATATATAATTGTTTTTAATCCATGCTGAATTAAAAATAAGTCAGTTTGCTTCCTGATTTTTGGAAAGAAAAGCATAATGAAATTAATACTGTTTAGTTAGCCAAATGTATTTTTTATTATCTTAACTCATTTGGAAATTACCTCCAATAGCTTGAACACTGCAAGTCATTGCTAGTTCTTAAATATTTTCTGTTACGAGCTTTCATTAATGTATTCTTTTTTCTTCGGTGTCCTACTCCTTTCCTACCTCCTGTATACATTTAAGGTGATATGAAAAGAGGGTTGTGCACTCCTCAACTCAGATCTCTGAAATCCAGCTTCCTATTGCTGCTTTTGTTATTCTTCAGATGGGTTCACCAGGAACCCAGCCCAGTCTGGGCTGAGAAAAAAAAAAATGGTCAACTTCTGCAAAGACACACCAATGATTAGTGTTGCTGCTTTCTCTCACTTCCAGCCTAGTTCAAATCAACTCATGACTCCTCTCTGACACCAGCTGAACTACCTCTCCCCTGACAGAGAGGTTCATCTTATTACCCTTACACGGCACAAAACTTTTTGTGTGTTACCCAACTGCCTTCAGAAGACAGTGCCTATGCCACTTATAACAAGAAGACATTCCTCTCCACTACATTCACTGTCTCCTGTCTGGCATGAAATCAAGTCCAGAAAGGAAGTAGTTCATCCGTGTTGTCTTCCCCAATGCATAAAGCTTGTCAGAACCTGCAGACTTTTCCCACCTTCTGAGGGGGTACCTTCTGCTTTCTCTGGCCTTCTGGACTAGGTCCCTGAATCAACTGTGCCTCTTAGAGGAGACACTTTCACTTTTATACTTTTCCTGGGAGTCTAGACAATCTCATTCCTTTTGTCCTTTGGAGTTTATGGGGACTGAACTACAAATGAAGATTCTGTAATTATTTCTTATGCATGAAGTATTAGGCTTGAATGGGCTATTATCTTCCAAACTCAAATGCTTTTATTGTTATTTTAAATAAATAAGTAGAATTATGTAAAAAACTTGCCTCCCCTGCAAGCCAGCCTGCCTTCAAACAGATAATGAGTTGTTCATGAGGGGAACAAAAAAAAAAAAAAGAAATAAACTACTTCCCTTGTATTATAGACATGTTATTGCTAAATAATAGCCAAAGGTTCCAGGCTAACCAGCGCAGAAAACCTTTTACAGTGGTTTTGCAACGTGCTTTCCATTTTCTTTCAGCACAGTGGAGCAGAGATAGATTAGTCTCACTTGTGCAGAAATTTATACTGAAACCACTTTTTCTGTTCCAGGTTCTGGCCAGCCTGCGTACTGTCCGGAATAACTTTGCTGCATTAACCAATTTACAAGACCGGGCACCCAACAAGTGAGTGTCATTTTTTTGGCCATGGAACTTTTTGCAGTGATACTTTTTTAATGTAAATTAAGAAGACAAATAGATGTTACAGATTTCAGTCTGTGCCACCAAACCTGCATGAAATGATGATGAGGAATAAGTTTATTAATCCCTTAAAGATGTTGTTCTTGGTAGCTGAGACAGCAGCCCCCTTGACTTCTAATTGATCTTGCACTGTTGTCCTTGCATAAATTTGGAGTAGGTTTTTTCAATTTATATGATTTTAGATAAAGTAGTCATACATCTAAGGTCAGTCAGAGATGATCATTCAGGCACAGTCTGAGTCTTGCAAATGAAACAAAGTGAGCAGACAGCTGTACTCACTGAGATCTGCTTGCATGATCTGAACCTAGAACTCTACTTCACTCATCCAAGGCAGTGATACCCTACATATCCACAGTAGTTCATGACTTCAAATGAGGCATAATAAATATGATCTTTCTCCAGACATGTTACAACATCACAGCTAACATAAATGTTACTTACACTGACAAATGTAGTGAAGTCATTTCCCTCACCCAAAACACGCATCTTGAGACCTAGAAGTAATTAGCATTAGAAAGGAATGTCTTTGTATATGTTTATAAATCACATTTCAAACTATGTATAAGCTCTACATGTGATTAGGCAGGCTTTTAATAAATATTCCTGTCCTGGAGTTCCCAAATAAATTTCCAGGTAATGTATTTCCTGTTATATTGTTCAAGATTCAGTCATCTGTGAGTTTATCGGGCTTAAACCTTTTTTCATTTCCTTTTCAATAGAAGATCACCAATGTGTAGCCAACCATCTATTAACAAAGCAACTATAACAGGTAAGAAGAATTTATTTATAAAAACAACTAACTGAAAAATACATTTTATAATAATAAACATATGTTGCTTCCTATCTTTATATCACTTCATATCCTTATATCTGTTTTATTAAAGAGGTTTTGAGTCACATAGAGACTCAAATTGGTGGCTTGTAGTGTTAACTTCCTGTTAACTTCTGATTTCTACTTCATTATTCCAGTTTTAATTTAAGTTCTTTCCCAGTTCTTCTTCCTTATATACCTCTGCGTCACTGTGTCATGAAGGCATTCATTAGTAACTTTTCACAAGGAAATCTAGTAGGAAAAACTGATATGAGGAATCCATTGATCTTTCTTTTTGGGACATAGAGTTCTGTAGCTATACAGACATAAAGTTTTCACATTAAAAGTGTTTATGCAATAAGGAGAAATTTTCAAAACTGACTTTTCTGATTTATCATGGAAAATCCTATCTCTATAACATTTGTATGAGAAAAAAAAATATTTTTGAAAGATAGTATTATTTCTAAGGAGACTTAAAAACAAGACTAGCAGCATAAATTGCATTAATATTTTGGAAAATTTTACCCCACACCACTTTTGGTTATTTTTATGGCAACTTGGTCTTGGACATCTTTATGGGATATACTTTATTGGACCCCACATTTTTACATCATGTTAATTCACAAGTTCTTACACTGTGTAATTTTCCAGATAGTTACATTTGCTATCGTGTTCTGTCAGAATGAAAAAAGCATTTGCTTTTCTTACTGATGAAAGTATGCAGACACTTACTAAACAGGCAAATTATCTTTTAAACCACAACCAGAAATGCAATTTTCCATAATTTTCAAAGCGCCTTGTCTTTTTAATTCAATTATACATTTGTATCTCTAAGAAAAAATGGTACTTCAGCAATTTCAAGGAGCAGTGTGGCTTTTCAAAGTTCAATAGTTTCTGCCTTTAGGCTCTGGAATGTGTTAAAATCAATGGGGTTTTTTCAGCTAACCTCTCACAATATCCATATTTGCCTTAAAAGGACCCAGTCTTGTCAGTTCGGTACAGTTTTATTCTCCTAGGAACTCATCATACAATATTGACATTTGTGTGTAGGGCTCATCAGGGAACAGAAGCTTAAGTGTTTAAATCTATTCTATGATAAGAAAGACATCATGTTAATTAAATAACAGAAAGAAGATATAGATATATGTGTAGATCAATTATATTCATGATCCTTTGCTAATGTATTTCTTGAAGAGGTCATTTTGGGCATTGGTTTCAAATTGCTCTCTATAAACCATTTCAGTTATAGATATTATATCTATTTTTGATTTTTTGATTTGTCTCATAGCAGAGTAATCCAGAAGTATGTTAACTGGGGATAGAGATACTCAAAAATAGGGCTCTTTCTTTAACTCCAAAGAACTAACTTTAGAAAACATATAACACAGCAAAATTCATGATAGTAAAAGAAAATACAGTATCCAGAAGAGAAGATGCATTAATGCGAACACTATCTTACACGCTCTCCCACAGCTATTTGCCTGAGGTCAGCTTTTTTTCTCCAGCAGGAGAAGCTGTTCAGACAGCAGGACCCAAGACACTCTCCGTTGGCAGATGTTCTCACTCTTTTTAAATTCTCCCTGATCTGAAGGTTTCCATTCAGTTAATCCTCAGAGTGTACTCTACATGTCAGCCATAAATCATTTGAAATTTTAAAGTTTAGAAAGAAGGTACTGCAGTCAGCTCTCCAATTAACCTAGAAAATTATTTTTTGCCAATAAATTCGAAGACAGCAAGAAAAGGCAAAGAATAGTAAGGATAATTTAATCTAATTTAGTTTAGTCTGATTTCTCAGAGATGCTGCTGGAATTGCAGTGCCCAAATTATGCACTGGACTGGATGATCTGGGATGTGCACTAGATATAAGTGGTTGAAAGACTTTAATGGTATAACGAAGATATTAAGCCACTATAAAGCATGAAAATGGCTACAATTCATTTTGTCTGTTGAATGGAGATTGAGGCTGGATACTATTTTGTGTGAAAGAGTTTGCTCGTTCTTAGTTATAAGCTGGTTTTGATATTTCCATGGCAACAAATTTCATGGCATCGGTGCAGAAATATGCATAGGTTTGTTCTTGGGGCATATAGAATCCTAGTAAAATGTGTTGCCTACAGCAGTATGTTAAGAAGGAAGTCATATTAAAAACACTTCTGCTGCATTTCACAGAATAATTGGAAACCTTTTCAGATGCTACTAAGCTTTTTGAATTCTTGTGGGGAATGTTCAAAATGAAGCTTATATAGATCCTTCCTGCTGAGAAATCCTCCTGGTTGTGCTGTTCCCAGGATTTTGTCATGGAGTATCCAGAACAATACACCGGCCAGGGCAGAGCCTTGTCATGCCATCCAGATGGCTCAGCTTGCAATCTCAGCAAGAACTGATTGGCAAGGTAGCAAACTAGGTGACTGGAGGGCACAGGGTCACTAAGCTATATTGATGATGAACCAGAAAACAGACACTTAAGATGGAGATTTTACGTTGCTAAACTTCCTGGAAGACATGTTTCTGGGAAGATTCTCTCTGAGGAAAGGGATTATCACAGAAGGGACCTACTGCAGAAGATATGGGGAAAACAACAAGGGGAAGATAAAAAGCAATCTGGTAAAGCCAAGTAACTAAAAAGGCAAGTGCAGAATTCTCTCATTTGCTATTTTAAGAATTCACCACGAGGCATAAATCTGTGGCAGCATACCTTAGCAAAAAAGTAAGAAACTATGACATTGAGAAGTGAAGCAGCACAGGAATCGTATGTTCAAATTCTTAGAAGCAACAGCCACCATGGTAGCCTTAAAATTTATGGTGATTTTTCAATGTAAATATGTAGAAATTGTGATCAAAAGAAAGTCTTTTCTATTTAGTATATCCACATGAATCCCTTTCTGAAACCATGTTGAAAGAAGCTAATGAATATCAGTGATATACAATACCATGTTTATTATCGGATAACTATGCTATAGCGTGCTGAGTGTTCCTTTTGCAGACAAATTAGTGGGTAGGAGATGGGAGCTTTTCATGTAACAACAGAATTTTTAGATGGCATTTTTCATATTTGCTTTAGACTCTAGGATGTAAATAACTGTTTTAACTACAGACAGTGTGAATAAGCAAAGACAAAAACTTACTTCTGTTAGAAGTCTTCAAAGGGATATGAATTTCCTACGAGTGCCATCTCTCTCCCATGACTGAGACTAGCCTGGCATAACGGGGTTTCCTCAACAGTTCTCTCATGCTTTGTGCTCTGTACTCCAATAAAAGAGGGGTTTCTCTCACTATGAATCATGTTTTCTGGTGTTTCACTTTAAACTGATAGTCATTTTCTTAACACAACCAGTGAAATACAAATATTTTGTTTTCGAAAAAATGAAACTACTTGTGACTCAAGGATTGAGCTTGCCAGTTTTGTGGTACAATTCTGTCCACTCATCCAGTCCACACTTCCAGAGTTTGCTTATGATGATATCGTGAGCGATAGTGTTGAAGCCCTGTCTGAAGTCATGGCATGAGACCTCACTTGGAATACTGCATCTAGATCCGGGACCCCCACCATAAGAAAGGCTTATGCCTTCTTGAGCCAGTCCAGAGGGAGCCATGATCAGAGACGATCCGAGAGGGCTGGAGCACCTCTCCTGTGGGGACAGGCTGATAGAGTTGCATTATTCTGTCCAGAGAAGTGCAGGTTCCAGGGTGATCTTATTGTAGCCTTCGAGTACATAAAGGGGCCTTCAGAAAAGCTGAAGAGGGACTCTTTAGAAGAGTTTATCATGATAGGACAAGGGGAAGTGGTTTTAAGCTGAAAGAGGGCAGATTTAGAGTAGACATTATGAAGAAATTCTGAGAGTGGTGAGGCACTGGAACAGCTTGCCCAGAGAAGAAGTGAATGCCCCATCCCTGGAGGTGTTTGAGCAGGGGCTCTGAGCAACCTGCTCTAGTGGAAGGTGTTGCAACTAGATGATCTTTAAAGTCTCTTCCAACCCAAACCATTTTATGATTTCATGGATTCTAATAGTAGAGATAAAGAAACAGATTTATATTTTGCAGTCCAGAGAATATTTTGATTTAGCTTCTGATGAAATCCCCCCATCTGATCCATGAAGTTCAGTAACCAAGTAAAAGTGCAGATGTCTTTTGTTTTAGCTAGTTTCACCTATCTCATTTTTGCAAAACAAGCTTACAATTTTTCCAACAAGTGTTTTGAATATAGGATTGATAATCATCAGCTTTAGTGGAGTTGAACAATTCTAGTGGAGTTGAACCAGTTCCCCATCATTACTGTGAAAAGCACTTTAAAGTGACCTGTATATTGTCTTCTAAAGCAATCAATAATATTTTTCGTAAATAGGATAGATTTGGAAAACAGCCATCTTTACGTCAGGTACTCTTTTCAGTTAATCATTAAAAGGCCTTATCTAGGTCATGATAACCAAACAGAGAGTTATCTCACTTACAGCCTTGTTAGCCATAACACAAACAAAATCATATTGCTTTGTGAGATACAGGGGACAAATTACATTCAGACTGAAATTCATTCATACATCTCCCGACCCATAGTAGGTAAGGTATGCAGCTAACAGGTAAGGCATCAGAGAGCCAGGAGTCTGCTCCCCACCCAGACTTTCACAGTCACTTCCTTATCTTTGGGGCTGAATTAGCAGCTTTATCCCTTGCACATGCAGAGTCTGTGAGCATTTGAGATTGATAAATGGAGGCCATACTTGCTTGTGTCATTTCCATATTCCTCAGTGTCATAGCTGGTGCAGCACTCTCATGTGCAACAAATAAAAAAAATATCTGCCTAAATGAAGTCATTTAGTAAACCGATTTTCCTTTTCAAAAGGTATTGTCTCCAGTTTGGCCCGACTAGTTTAGGGCAGAGGTTGTCATTAGCAGGATACAGCTGAGAAGGCTTACTGAATGCTTTCTCCATCTTGATTTGTAGGGTTTTAATTAATGTTGCAAAACTTTTCTAGCTGAAAGACTTCAAATGAAATCTATTTGTAGGGCTCTTTTAGGGTCAGTAGGTTTGCAAAACAATGATTAACCTTCTTGGTGCAGAACAGCAGAAAGAGGGCTGACGGTTTTGAACCAGAGAAGCTGTTCATGTATCATCTCATATTCAAAAAAGTGAATAAAACCAGGATACAAAATAGAATACTCTCCATATTTGAATAGTACTCTTCAGCACTGATACCTGATAGGCAAATATGTAAGCTTTCACAAAATAGAAAGTTAAACAAAGAAGTATAAGTCATAGTTTACAACATTTCTGACAAGAATGCCCATGTAATTAAAACTAACTATCTGAAACAAAAATTAGAAGATAAAAGTAGAAGTTTCACAGTGAGTAGACAACAACACTTGGCCCTTATGTATGAATTCAATTTTACAGCAGTCTGTTTTGGTAGAAATATGTGGTGGTTATTAAAATGCATAAAGACTAGAATGCATTCATAGGGCTGACGTCTGCTTGTTATTTTCATCTAGCACTTAGGTTACTTTTTCGTTCGACTGCAGTGTATTACAGCCTTGATTTTGTTACACACTCACACATTTTGGAGTTAGACTATGGATCCATCTAAAAAGAAAACATGAGAGGCATTATCAATCTCCACATCAATAATCTGATATGCAACCACCTATAAATCTTTGCTTCTCACTTTCAAATTGGTCTCATATTTTGCTGCATCAGTAAAAGTCCTTATATCACCATTTCACCCAAATGTCCACTCCACTGGAAAGACAGACAGGGTGACAAGCTTCATGTGCTTCTTCTCCTTTCAGTCTGTGTCACTTACAGGCATTGGTAGTGTAGCACAGCAGAGAACTGTACATGACCCCAGGCTGTATTTGTTGTATTCATGACAATAGCAGAAAAACTGAAAAGAGTGAAACATGGTTTGGTTTCTAGGACTGAGTTGAGAAGAATCAGAAAGAAAAATAGGCCTGTGTCATTTTTCCTCATTCCTATTACAAATGCTCTCCTTTTTCTGATGAATGTAGAAAATAAAACTGAAACAGATGTGGTTTCTGGTATGACTGTTGGATGCAGTGTGAGTGTACCTTCTTTTCATATCTTCATCCAGCTTCTGATATTTCTGATCAGGGACATATTATCATCTGTCCAATTTAATAGATATATTTGAAAGTAGATCTTTTTTTGCTTCAATAGATTACTGAGAAACTGGCCTATTCAAGCCTATTCACTTTCCTGATTATCCATTTAAAAATTAAGGGCTACATTGAAATCACCTGTTAAAGTGCGTAAGTTCTGCTTTTATTATATGCAGGTTCCTGAGTAAGGAGCCTGAACACAGCAGTGAATCAGAGCGACCAGAAGCCACGGTCAGACAATCCTGGAGACAAGCTACAACAAAGCCTCCCTTTTTTGTATTTTCTCTCTCTGACCTCATGTATTTTGCTTTACATTCTGCAAAATGACTCATCTTCAACTGAAAGCTGTAATTCCAGGTCTGGTGGTTGGAACATCCACTTGTGCCTACTGCACTTTCTCAGGAACTAGGATTAAAAATTTCAAGAATAAGCCATGCCTAAAATTCAGTCTTCTGCTCTCAGGCCAGAAATTACAACATATTCATGCAAAAAGAACTTTTCTTCCAATGTTAGGTAACTCAGCTCAGAAAATATTTGGTAGTGGGAACTGGTCAGTATGGAAGCAACTGATTGGCATACAGTCATGTATTCAGACATGCCCCTGTGCTTCACACTTCCAGTTAGCTCTCTTGGTATCAAATCCCTCTGAACAGCCATAGGCATTCTTTGTAGTCAGGGGAGGCAAGCAGGTGTCTCAGGGAATCCACATGCTCTGCAGAGGTCCTAAACCCCCGCATTGCCTATGCAAAATCTTGAGTTATCCAATGGGCATTACTTTGTTGTCACTATCCATGAGAGACACCGACAGTGGACAGCCCAGCATAGTCCCAAATATTCTAAAGTATTCTCTACCAGAAACCTGCCAGGGAAGAGGTGCAGCAAAAATTTTACCAAATTTGACTTTGAGAGGAATGATGGGAGGCAGTGAAAGAGCCAGTAGTTCTTACTGGAGAACTTCCACTTGAAATGCTAAATATGCCAGGGTATGACTTTAAAATTTCCTAATCAAACCCAAACCATAGTACTCAGCCAGGTTTTCACAGCTTTATGACTCTTGCTTTCTGTTAATAGAATTGGAAAATTTATGTGTTTTTGTCATAGTCCCAAATCAGCTCATAATTAAGAAGATTCATCTCTATCTTGAGTAGAGGCAAACTTTTTTTGTACTAGGAAACTCTTGATTTTATTCCCATTATGATGATATTCTGAGTTAATGAAGTGCTGTGGTCACATGCATAAAGTTTTAGTTGTTATGAAACATTAAAAATTATTCCCAAATATTTACGTTAAAATGCTAGCATAAAAATACCAATCTGATTAATTGTTCCTTCTGCACACAGTATTTTAAATTAATTTCTGCAACTATATTTATATTTGAATATTTAAATTAGATATGAAGTTGGATGAATGTTAAGCCAAATAAAAAATAAAGATGAGAGACAAAAATTCAAGGTCTCTCAAATCATAGGATACTATGATAAAATAAAAAGTTTCTATTCTTAATTAAAATGAGCAAGATAGGATTATATCCAAGTGAGTGACTTTTGCCTTTAGGTAACTTACTACTATGCTAAAAAAATGTGAATTAAATCAGGAACGTATTACAGAAGTGACGATTGGATTAGCAAGCATTTACAAATTCCCCTTGTACTAAGTCATATGCTAATAGCTTACTTAGTGCACACACTGTAAGAACTATTGACTAATTAGTCTTTAATTTAAGGAGTGCAAAGATGACGAGAATAAAAAGCCTAGGAGGAAGTCTGTGCCATAGAAATGAAGGAGAAAATCAAGCAAGAGTTTCAAAACCTGGAAAGCTGAGCTAACTAAATGTTATCAGCGGGATTAGGGAAGGTCCAACAGATGTCGGTAGGCAACTCATGGGAAAGAAAACTGTATTTGTTTGGGGAAGAGTCTTTAATACTGTTGTAGTTATCATTATCGTAGATGTGGTTGGTTTTGCTATTAATATTACTGGGTTTTAACCCTGCTCTTCAAAGTGAAAAAGAAAAATCAGAATTTTGTGTAGGTTCATTCTTTTAAATTTGATTTCAGCAAATACAAGCAATGGCAAATGATACCTGAACACCAAACTGTGTTTTGTGTTCTGCTCTTTCTGTTTCCTAAAAAAAAAGTGGTCTGTATTATCTATTTCAGCATTTCAGCTGCAGAAATACATTTCTTCTCAAGTGGCTTCCTTTTTTGTTTTTTTGTTTTTGTTTTTGTTTTTTTTGTTTTTTTTTTTTTTTTTTGTATGTGTGTGTGTGTGTTTTTTGGTTTTTTGGTTTTTGTGGGTTCGGGGGTGAATCTCAAAACTTTATTTTTGGCATATCAGATATAAGATAAAGAGAATTTGAATCTCCTCAAATTTCATCTGATGAATCTCATCACAATCTCATCTGTTTGTTTCAATCTCATTATTCCTCATTGAATCTTCAGTTCTGAAAAACTATCACGTAAAGGAGGTGGGCAGAGAAGGGTTAGTCCTGCAGCAATATATGTTTTTCCAGTTTGAGGAGGTATTTTTAAAGAGCAAGCAGCTGACATGGATACTATGCCTATGCCTTTCATACAGGAAAACAACAGTCAAGTGGTTAAACGACGTAGTTCTCACATGCTTCTGCTACTTGGAAATGTACGTAAGCATGTTACCTGTCAGCCATAGGTATTCACTGTATGATATTGTGAAACCAAAATCTGATTTCCTTGCTTCTGCCAATTCTCATGATGAAATCTGCAGGTTTTTGCTTTGCTGAGTAAAATCTGAAACTGCAGCACCATTTAGTCTTTTACAACATTTTTCTATGGTCTAGTGCAGTTCCACTCTCCTTGCAGATTTATATTCCATTGACTTCAGTTTTGTGTTTGGGTTATTTCTTCCTTAGGAGGCAGAGGTGGCTGTATGATATGATGCAGTAAAAAGCCATGGTGTGGGAAGACACTAGGAAGTAAAAAGGCTCCTTGTAGCCTCAGTACACACTCCAAAGAAGAAGGGCACAATTCTGTTCCACAAATACTATTGTCTAAACATACCCACTGAAACACAGAGTTGATGCTCAAAGGAATAAATGTTGCTTCAACAAATAATATGGGTGTGGTAATACCTGGTGTGCTGAAATACTTGCCAGTTCTACTTTGAAAACTCTTTTCTCCAAAAAAGACATTAGTCTTCTCTATAAAAGAAGGGCTATAAAAATTGCACATATTTTCCAAGAATTTCTTTGAAGACTGATTATTAAAATAAATAGGTACTTCTACTTCATAGTATACGTAAGTTTACTAATATGCATTTATTTTTGAAAACTGTATGCTTTGATGGTTCTGTGAGAGGCCTGTACTGCAAGCATTATTTGCAATCACAGCTCAATCCTGCAGAGCTGAATTATAAAACATCTATGGCCACGTAACCTTTGCAAAATAAAAAAGGTTTACATAAGTATTCTAAAGAGTAAAATTCCATAGAATAAATTCAAAATGTTATAAAATTTTTCTTAACAACTATAGTTCTTCAAAAGTTACAACTCCATTGGTCAAAACTACACCATAAAAAGATCCATCTTTCTCCTAAGAAAACATAATTAATGTAATTTTTTTACATTTGTTCAGCAAGTTGGTGGAAAAGGCAGATTACCATTTTACTGTCTGAGTTACTGATTAGCTCCTCATGTGGCAGTGCTTAGACTAGGTTATTTGGAAGCTACTGTTGATATTTCAGTGCAGGGAAAGAGCTTCCCTGGTGCATTCTCAGACAGCCTTGCAAGTGAGGAGGACTACAAGACATGTAATACCCCTCAGCTCATTCTGTTTAGTGAGCAGACACCAATAGAAATGAGGAAGTAGAGTGTGACTTTCATCCACCAGAATAAATGCTCAGTGTTAGTAAATCCCCAGGATAAAGACCACAGTCTCACAGATTCCTGGCTAGCAGATTAAAGCTGGTTTAGCTATGAGCAGATATCTGGCATCGGTAGCAACATAGCTTTAAATAAAAGTTACCACATATGTAAAGTTCATACTAGCCACTTTCCTTTTCACAAGATTGCTTCTAGCAGTTCCCAAACTTGTCTCTGTGTTGTGCTGCTGGTTGTGTTGCTGGAGGGTGGACTGTTACCAGGTGCCAGTCAGGATCATTAAATAGGCTTCAGTCTATGCAACTGCCACAGTAAACTAAAGCATGGACGGTTTCATAGAAAAGATTGTTCCCCACATCTAATCAGATGTTTAATTGTGAAGTTGTTTAGCAGACTCAGAAAATAGTGTTCTTGACTTAGTTCACTACATACAGTCTGTTCTGTTAGCTGAGGCTGGAAACAGAAATTGTTCTTTAAAGGGGCAGGGGAGGTGGGAAGGGGTTCTGCTTACTGTATTCTTCTGTAAAGGCTCTCTCCATGAAGAAAATGTTATTCATGATACTAACATGGCCACTATTTCTATCTGGCCATATTTCAAGGCTTCAATTTTTGCTTCTTGCCATTATAGAAACTCCTTTAATACAAAAACATGGCTTCAGTGTTACTAATGCTTTGAAAATGTGTAGCTGAGAATAAATGTCAGGCTCTTGTGTGAAGTGCAAATGCTAGCACAACAGACTGTAGTCCATCACAGCTGTAAATGGGAATGGAATTTCAAGGCTACTTCTAAGGCGAAGAACATGGATCAATGGTCGTCAATGTGCATGGGTCTGTTAGGTGGATTTATCAGAAATATCAGCTAAAAATTACCTTTGAGGAAATAAATATCCCCTGGCTACTAATTCTGGAGGAAAAAATATAACCTGTCTTCTGATTTTAGAATAGTTTTACTTTCAATTTTTAATATATTGTTATGCTATCCTGAAACACTGTACATATTTACTTTTTATAGGTAGTTACCTGCCATTTCAATGTTCTACTACTTTCATATTGGACTCAAAATCATGACAAGTTTATTTTTTTAAATATACTTATAAGAAGAGTAAATTTTTAAATTTTATTTACTCTTGTAAGTGCACAGAGAAAGCACTTTATATGGCGTAGGGACTGTTTTCTGATAGCCTTTGCTGCTATATTGATCATCTTAAATGTATGCTACATCCTAGACAGATAAAAGTCTTATCTCATTTGAAAGAGTTACACAGTCATAATTTTTTTGTAAGCTTAGACTCAGAAACCCCCCAATAACTTCTGAATTTCTTTTGACATCTATACAAAAACAAAGACAAATACATTATTTTCTCAAAGTCAGAGACTCTTGAGTTCATCACAGGCAGTAGCAATGGATTTCTGCCATAAAAGTCCATATTCAGAGCTGACAGTTCCACTGAATCTTAAAACTATTGCATTCAATATAAACAGCATTCAGGCAAAACTTTTTTTTCCAAGACCCTTTTATTGACCATTATGCATGAAGCTTAACTATTTTTAAGGTATATTTTATTGAGTAGAAATATGGATTTAATTTCGCTGATTTCTCAGTTACTGCTCTTGGTTTGACTGCCCAGCCTGGGATTGAAGTAACAGTGAGTAGAATTTGATTAAGTTTTTTCAGGCCTGGCCAGATATGACTTAATTTTTCTGTTTCTCTTTCTCTGGATTTTTACCTCGCTACGGAGGTGGCATGAATGATGGCAGTCCTCTCACAACTCACTACTTGGTAGTATTGCAGTTGTTTTCATTGAAAAAGCTGATGCTGGTCTGTATTTGCACCTTTATTGCTGTGTCTGGAAGAGTGACAACAACAACAGGACAATTTTAAAAATTAAGGAATTCAGTCATGGTTTGAGGGAGCTGTCTATAAATGGATTAAGCCTGGTTGCCGCAAACCATTTTTGACAGTTTTTTCAGTAGTTTTTAAGCAAAGGCCCACTGTAGCTTAATCCTGTTGATGCAGCAGGACATGTTTATAACACATCTTCTTCTGAAGAAGAATCACTATTTTGAAGGACGTAGATATAGTACAGGCTCTGTTTTTCTATTTCCTCCCTTACGTTTTCTTCAGACAATGTAAGGGAGAGAGACAGCTGCCACCATAACCAAAAATCACTACCAGATAAAGAAAATGCGCTAGATTTCCACTTCTTTCTCTTCTAATTAAACCTTTTTTAGTCCTATTGCCTTCTGTGGAAATTACTCACTTTCTGAAATGGAAAAAAAATGTGTCTGAAATGAGTGATGTGCCTACTTCTTAGCAGAAAAGGAACATGTATAACTTCTATACACTTTTTCTATCTCATTATCCATGCATAACCATACACTCGAAGAAAAGCTTTTTAAAACAGAAGTAACAACAATATTTGTGAAGTGCAAATATTACAATGAAACAATGCCAGAACCTCAGCAGCAGCAGGTGTGTCTACAGCTCTGCCAGTCTCTTATGCTTTGCCTCTGCAAGTCCATCAAAGTGCCACTTCCCACTTTGTGGGCTGAAGTCATACACAGGGCCAACAGCTGTAATTATTTTGAAAAGTAATGGAGTTTCAAGTGTTTTTGCTAGGACTGAACATTTGGCTCTCACTTCTCGGATGGGTGGGAGTGGTAATGATTCATTACCTTCACAGTACATCAGCTGCAAACTGTGTTAAAATGAATCTGACTGTAAAATCAGAAACAACCCAGGAATTGGTATTAGTATGTAACAAACTTGGGGCTTAAATTATGATAATACATTTCATTCAAAGGGGAATTTTGCTTTAGAGACAGGGACATAAAATGGGGTAATTTTATAAAAGTGAGTTTGTTGGATTTTGTACAGATGCGTATCTATAGAATATGTTGGAGGGTATGGATACATAGTAAAGGTTTGGACAGGAGAGGAAAGCCTGAAAGAACAGGCATTTTGGGGCATTTATGGTAACAGCTGATAAGGATAACTGGCAATCAGCCGAGTCACATGTTATGAGGCGCACATCAGACTGGCACACTGTAAGGATGCTGCGGATTTCAGTGTAAACTCTGTAGGACTTGGCATCATCAAGCCAGTCTGACAAACTCATCGCTGTCCTCCTCTCCCACGGTTTTCCCACCAGCTCAGGCTTGGAATGTGTTTTATCTCATAAATTCTTAGAAGGTCTTTTCCCCTTTTGTTTTCTACAACGCAGTGTCTGCAGTTTGATGCAATATCCTGCCGGCATATCAGTGGCCTTGACCTCCCAGCCGCCACACGCACTTGTAATGCCTGTTCTTTCCACACGGTTTTCCCAGCATCGTGTCGAACATTCAAGCATCGAAACCATACAGCTAAAATACTCCAGAAGGAATGTCAGTTGTCAAACCCCATCACCCATGGTGCCAAAATAACCATAGGATGCCGGGCGCTTCTCATCCCCCTGCTGCTGTAGTTAGGAGGGCTGCCGTGGAAAACAGAGATGCTAGGTGTGACGCGAAACTGCCACGGAAGGGGAAAGACTCGGCCCCTCGGGGTGAATGTCTTAGACACTTCGGCTGGAAGCCGCATTGTTCAAACCTGCAATGCCTTTAGGAAAACAACTTTTCCCGGGCTCCCGACTGAGCTCCCCGCGGTGCCGGCTGCCCGGAGGTCCCGCGGCGCGCCGCCTGCTCAGCCCGTGCTCCCCGGGCACACGCTCGGGGGGGACGAGAGGGGGGCGGCGGGGACGAGAGCCGGGGCCGGGCCGGGTGCCCGTGTGAGGGCTCGTCCAGCGCCCCGGGCTGGGACAGGGCTGGCCGGGCGGAGGGCGCGACAAGCGGCGGCACTGACGCCAGCGGGAGCGGGGGCTGGAGCGGGCAAGGGGCGCTCGGAGCGCCCGTCCCGCTCCTCCGCCCCTCCTGACGCGGGCTGCGCCCGTAACATCCCAGATAGGGCGAGCTTAGCCAGAGCTGCGTCACCAGCACGACCCGCGGCTGGAGCCGAGTCCTTACGTGTCTGCGATCTGTGTGTGGACTTTTTTTTTCATAGAACCATGGAATGTTTTGGCTGAAAGGCACCTTAAAGATCATCTTCTTCCAAACCCTTCCGTGGGCAGGGATACCTCCGACTAGATCAAGCTGCTAGCAGCCTCATTCAGCCTGGCCTTGAGCACTTCCAGGAATGGGACATCCAGTTTTCTGGGCAACCTGTTCCAGTGCTTCACCATCCTCACAGTAAATAATTTCTTTCTGACATCCGATGCAGACCTCTCTCCTTTCTGTCTAAAGCTATGCTTGCCCATATAAGATGCACCTCTCCAGCTCTCTTGCAAGCTGCCTTTATGTGAACAAAAGCCCCAGTAAGGTCACCCTGAGGCCTTTTCTTCTCCAGGCTGCACAATCCCAATCCCCTTAGCCTTTCATAGTTATTTGGATCTGCGAGGGAAGGGGTTTAGATGCTGCTGTAAATTTATGTTTCTGGTGGGGAAGAGAACAAAGTCTCATAACTGGAATCACCTTAAAAATACACTGTGGTTATAACTGATGCACTTTCATACAGTGTAGAAATAATTCTGTATCTAGTTTAATCTTAAAGTAGTTAAGATTCTCTAATTTCTCAATATTGCTATAAAGTCATAAAAATCATCAGCAATTTCTCCATAAAGTGTCAAATCAAAATCAGATGTCAGATGTGTTTTTCAATCTGCAAGTAAATCTCAGCATCTCTGATTCAACCCCATTAAATTTGTAGCTGTTTCATTTAATCTTATTTATGGCTTTATTCCTTTTTTGATGTTGGATATTTATAATGTCTCTAGTACTTAATACATGCTTAAAAATAGGCTTCAAATGAGACAGCATCAGTAGGATGACACTTTTTTCTGGTTTAGGCTTTAGTTATACATTGCACATAAAGCATATGTGGGGATAGGTGTACATTTCTAAAGATCTTGGGAGGCTGTGCAATGAGTGAGAATTCTGTTCTTCAAGTCCACCCTAGAGCCATTAATTAGAGTGTTATACAACAGTAGTGTCTGGAAAGAGGCAAATTTCCCTTCTCTAGAACAGTAGCACGAGACCGAAATACCTCTTTTCCTCCTACATCTAGAAGTCAGCAACCTGCTTAGAGGATCTTTTAACTTTGTGTGCCTTTCCCTCGGTTGACTTTGGATATGTCACTGCGGTCTCTGAAAATCCCTGTGTTAACAAAGTGAAACAGTTCCCATTTTCAGATTCAAAAGTAGATACTTTGTGAGATAGTCTAGAAAATGTAGCTGAAAGAGACAGTTTGTGCCTGCCTGACTGTGGCACTCTATAACTGGATTATAACTGAATGCTGCTTAAATTGGCTAGCTTTCCATAGCCTTATGGATGAGGACATGAATTCACTTAAATGAAACACTTTTAAACTAATTTCCCAGAGAGCAGTGGTTGCCTTGAAATGAGAATGCCCCTGTTTGCTGAGTACACATTGACCATTTTAAAACACTCTCAGTTTGCTTAGCTCCTATTTAATTTTCCTAGTTACTTTTATAGTTTTCTTCAGCCTAAGCCTATATATCATGTATCTGATACTGTGTATTAATATCACACCTATTTGCTCCATAAAATATCTTGGAAATAAGAGAGTTATGCATTAAAAGAGAGAGAGAGAGAGAGAGAGAGAGAGAGAGAGAATTTGCAGTGATACTTCCCGTATTTCTCCAAAGGGATTTTCCAAATCCCTTCAGTGACAAATTTCCTGCATGAGATACTGCGCTCCATGAAATAACTCGGCTAAGGACAAGGCAAGTGGTATTACCAGTAGTCCTTTATTTGGTGTGTGACCTGGTTTCATTTACCATATAAAATCCTTAGACTGCCTCAGAACTATTTCAATGTACATTAATTGTTACAGTAGGTTTATTGTAATTGAGTTGTCCCTGAAACAAGTTGAGTGACTCTACCTTGAATTGTAACATTTACCATGTGAATTATTGAATTAGATAGCTAAGTTATCATTAGTTAGTTTAGTTATCTAGTAGTTGTTATTATTATAAATATTCATTATTATTTTTTATCTTTCACATTTCTGATATATTTGCTCAAAATATCGTAATGAAGGACTATATTTTTATAGATATCATAAAGGTATAAGAGCTACAAGGAATGGAAGTGGTTGTGTTTGTATTACTTCATGCAATAAAATTTACATTATTAATACACAAGTAGTATGTATAGTGCGGCCTTATCCATTTAGCTAGAAAATACATACTGTAATACAGGCATGAGTCACAGAAGCAGAGGTCTGACTGTTTCCCAGGACTAGTCAGCCAGCATTGATGTATATTATGAAATATCAGGGCTTTCTCGTGGTCTTTGTCAGTCTGCTGTCTCCAACCTGAGCTGCTGCATGAAGTGGTTGCCGTTCTGCACAGTGCCTATGGCACAGTCACCTTCAGGGAAGTTTGCATGGGAGATTTCTTGCAACTGGTGCCTCTTGCAAGCATCCTGGATATTCTCATGCTGCAGCACCTCTGGTGTCAATGGTGTTTTGAAAGAAAACAGCACAATAGTGTTTTGCTACCTTTCAGAATCAGATCCTTAGAAAAAACACTCTTAGTTTTTCTTGAAGGATAAATTCTTCTAGATTTACTTGGGGTTTTTTTGTTTGTTTTTTTTTTTTTTTTTTTTTAATCCTGTAAAAGGATATTGTTGAGATAGTCAACTTTGGGAAATAATGAACACATACATAATTTTTGTACATTTTGCCCTCCACCAGTTCTGTCCTATGCAGATTTTTAAATCTGGAACAGAGTAAACACTTAACATGAGCATCCTAGAAGATTTAGTTTTAAATCTGGATGTTGACTATTTATACTCTGTTACACAATCAGAGGTAGGAAGGCAGTAACAGAGGCAATGAAGTTAGCTGGACCTCCTGTGTGAAAAAGTCAAAGTACTAAAGATGTTAGGCTGCCATATTTTTGTCACCTGATTATAATTTGCAGGGTCAGGACTAACTCTTCCCAGCTAAAATCTGAAAAACAGTACATATTTTAGTATTGGAAGAATTTACTTGTTGCAGCTTATCAAAATTTTAAAATGGGATTTTTCAGTATTTCTGAAGATGTTTGAGTCCACAGTCTGATGTTCTTGATTGTTGGCATCACCGATTTAATGACAAGAGAAATCTCCTTTTTCATTGTCAGTACTGCTGCACCAGTAAGGAGCTCCAGGCCTAGGCTCAGGCTTATACTGATAAACTATGGCTGCTGGTCTGTGTCTCAAAGAGGTTTTTTATTATTATAAGAATGTAAAGGAAGAAGGCTATAGATGGGTAGATTCGGAAGAAAGGAATGATGGAATTAAGAGGAAAAAAACCCACTTTGATGGTATTATTTGGCATGAGAAGCCGTTGACCCAAAACAGCAGCAGTCTTCATTTCAGCAGTTTTAGATACATCACAGCAATGGCAAAATAGGGGCATAATTTCAATGAGAATGGCGCAGCTTTGCTAACATATAGACAAGATCCTGCATGTGTGAAACTGCAGCAGAACTGCAAATGTCGCAGTTTAAAGGTGAAGGGTCCAGATAAGTAATGTCTCAGGGCTGAGTCGAGAATGAGATCAGAAAACAGCTTGTAAAGTATTTAAACCCTAATGCAAATAGCTAATTTTTGGCACACTAGAAAAGAAGTAGCCATAAGAGGGGTGTCGCAAATAATGTGAACATACAGAGACTGAACAAGTTTGGGAGATCAGGTCTATATCCAAGTTCTCCCAAAGTTTTAAAAATATTTTGTTACCTATTTTCTTGGTAGAAGTTATGACTTGGGTCATGCTGATTGCCAGATCCTGCTGCCATGAAGCACCTGCTGGGTATATTCTTACTCAAGCCCTGAAATTGTTTCTAAGAAGTATCTAATAAACATGTTTCTTTGTACCTTAATGACGCTTTTGTTACTTTTACTGGAATTGCACTGATGTTTACAGGTCTCCTACTGATCAGGTTAACACATGTAATAGCTCATAAGAGGAGCTATTTATTTTCTAGATTTGCCTGTGCAAGCCTGAACTATTAGGTTCTGCAAATCAATGCTAACAACATCAGAAGAAAAAGCAATAGGCTTTAAAGCATAAAGTAGGTTACACTTAATCGATATAAACAATAAAATCTAGGGTCTTTTTGGCAATATTTTGCAAAAAATTAGAAAGGCCATGCCTCATTGTTAGCCAGGTGTACAATTTAAAGCTCTTTGGTGACTTCATTTAAAGATAATAATGGATAGGGCTGTGCTGTTATTAAATGACTCTGACTTCAAATTCAAGGAAACTCTAAGAATAAAGCTGCATATTTAATGTTTATTTGTGACTTCTGATAGTTAAAAACAGGAATTCCTTGTAAATCATTATGGGTTTCTCATAATTTCCAGTAAGAGAAATAATAGCAACATGGGGTATGAAATAAAAGCAAAGTATAACAGGTTTTGAAAGTATATTCAGTGAAATAATGAAATAGCTCAGGAAATGTTCAACAATAAAAAACCATTAGGCACCCAAGAAGGCTGTATGGAGAGTTTTTTAAAGGTCACACTTGCATTTAACTTGGTGATAAAAGAATAAACTACTTTCCCTAGGTACTTTATCTGAACATCAAAAACACAACTGGAAAGAAACCATAAAATCAATAACATCCTTTTGTTTTGTTGACACTATGTGCATGGAGCTACATTAACTGTACCAAAAATATCCCTTTTGTGTCAGTGAGTTCCAACAGACAAAGAAGAAGAAGAAATTAATATACTGCCACTTACAGAGTAATAGCTTAAAAAAAATAATAAGCATCCTGTGCTGCTGCAAGATGCTTATTTTATTTTATTTTATTTTATTTTATTTTATTTTATTTTATTTTACTGGGAAGACATAGTCCTTTCTTGTGTACTTAGGACAAATATGCCTCACTTTTCTGCCTGTACCTTGTTTTCTTCAGGCCTGACATCAGACTGCAAGATGACATCACTGCAAAGCACTAATTTAAATTTTATTACTAGTGCTTTACATTTGTTTACATTTGAACTTGACATTCTCTTTGAAGCCTATTGACATCTATTATCCTTACTCTTTCAACCTTCTTACCAAAGGATGTTGGCTGACATTATTATTTACCTCATTAGTGTTGTAATAGTTGTTGTGGGATTCTAAATTTTAATTATATTGCAGTATGCACTGCTCTGTTAGGAATCTTTCACACAATGAAGGACATACCACATGGAATCAGAAAAGTACATTTGTTGTATATTTTATCTTTGTTTAATTTTAGTCTGACTAACAAATAAGAAAAAAATAGCCTTCTGCGAAAACCTTACTTTGAGCATCACCTGGCTGGAGTGCAGGAACTTGAAGAATAGTTTATACCTCCTTGGTGAGAATTTGTATTTCAGTCTTTCAATTAAAAAAAAAAAAGTTAAATAATGGAAGTTAAAATCCTTTTTAAAGGATATTCATAATTGAGGCAAAGAGGAAATTAATGTTAAACTCAACTACACACTATTCATGGATGTTCATGGAGATTTGTAATTAATGTTTTAGTAAAGGAGGCTTATATAGACACTGCTCTTGGGCACTGGGTAAGATTTTTGGGGATGGTGCTGTGCAGGGCCGGGAGTGGGACTGGATGACCCTTGTGGGTCCTTTCCAGGTCAGCTTATTCTGTGCTTCTGTGATTCTGAGTGAGAAAGACACGGCAGGGCAGACTGAATTTATGTGTGCAGATGCACAGTGATAAACAACTTTCTGGTCTCAAACCTTTAAATGATAGTGTGCAGCACAGGTTTTTTTCTTCTTAACATCTCACCACTGACTACCTTCATGCACTTTGTTGCTGCAGATATCATGAATTTGGGTGAGTGGTTCTGAATATTTTATGCTTATTAGAGACTTCAATAGAGTGTCCTCACGCCAGTCTATGTACAGTGATTAAAAATGCTAATCTGGACAGATTGTGAAGTGCTTCTCAATGGGTATTTGTCAAGCAGAGTAGTGCAGTGAAATCCTTTGTAGTTTATATGTAGGGAGTATAAACCCATGTGTATGTAAAAAGCAGAAAGAAAACTAAGAATATTCTAAACTCAGTGCTGAATTTTGGGAGGAACTTAGAGCTGTTAAAGATACTAGCTGAATTATTTGCATTTAAAATAGTGAACAGTAGTAATCTCAATTATTTTAAATCATTAATAAACCAAAACTACTCTCATTTATCTTAAAGTAGGAGAGAAAATATGAGTGAAGGGAAAATTAACCTTAGCATTTTTCAGGACATCACCAAATGTGAGGATCTAAGGACATACCCCATTGCTGCACTCATCTGTGGGAGTAATGATGTCAGATACAGTGGTACTGAGCTCACCATGGTCATCTTTTCCTTTTGGTATCAGTTGTCTGTAAATTTCCAAAATAATTTCAAATATGAGCTACTAATCCCATGGAATGTGCTTTAGCTATGTGCTAGGACTGAATCATTCGGGAATTTGTTGTAGGATGATGAAAGTTGCTATCTCCAGTTACATAATTCAGGACCAGTTTCAGTAGTTAGGAGATTCATTTGTGATGGATTAGGTGAATACAATCCCTGGTTCCAAGAAACACTTTTGTTTTGGCCTTGTTCTTCGCTGTTGAGTACAATGTGCTCTTACCCCCAACCAAAAGTTCATACCTGCTTAAGTGATGTATTACAAAATATCACTTTGTATTTAAATATAAAACAAAGTGTAGAAAACATTAGGAATTTTGCTGAAATAAGTTTAATCTATTTCTGGTGGAATGATAACTTAGAATTAAAAAGAAATATTACAGAACTGTATGTTTTCTTGCACTCCAAATTTCTCCATGAAACAACAGAGAGCAAGATTCCTTTAGCAATACACTTCCTACAGCATATTCCTCCTGTGTCACATTGTGGCTGCATAGCCCAAGCATCTCAGGACTTCTGTTGTGTTGATGATGTTGATTAAAAGGTTATAATGTGATGTCCTTTCCATCTTAGTAATAAGTCTCATTTTCTGACGGAGTTAATTGCGCAGCCCCCCCTTATCATGTTAAACAATGTGGCAACAATGTGGTTTTTTTGCTTTGCCCAAACTTTGCGTTTTTTTCAGACCTGATGCAGGACTCATGGCTGATGACTGTGTTGTAAGCCACTAATTGTATTCGTACCAACAAATCATGACCTTTGTCAGCACACAGCCACCCACAAGTATGTCGTATTCCATCTGAATGCTAGGGAGATTGCACTTCTTCTCACATTCTCTTCCATCATGAATTTCTTCTTCCGCTTTATTGTTTTGCTAACAGTAAAGTTTTTCTTATGATAAGAAAGCAGATCTTATTTTTTTAAATTTGCTTCCCTAGCAGACTCAACCAGAAATTTCCTATATTTTTATTTACTGCAGCAGATATAAATGGAACACTTTCTCCCTTCCCAAGCACAACATTTTGCTCTTTTGGGTACACTGAAGACTGTCATTCAAGTATCACGGCCCTTAGTCACGCAGTGTTATGGAACGCTTGAATTAGATACGTCTTTTATTTTCTCTGAGAGCTTGCCATCACTACTATATTAACTTGAGCTGCAAGTAATATTTTGCCCCAAAATTTTTCTCGTGTAACTGGTGATGCAAGTCGAATTGTGTTCCAAAATGATTCTTGTTTTATGAAGAAAAATTAGAAGATTTTGAAGGTAACAGGTTAATTGTGAAGCATTTTTAATCACATTACTTCTAGAAAAGTGTAATTCCTAGGTGGAATCCTGAGCTGAATTTCAGAGATCTGTCTTCTGGTCACAGTTATGGATAAGCAAGGTATGTGGTATAGACTTTATAACTTATTTTCCCCCTCTGTACCTCTCTGTTGGAATACAGATACTTTAGGTTGTAAACTATCTTAATGCATGTTCTTCAATAAGTATCAGTAGAGACCTGAAGTTCAGTTTTTAACTTCTTTAGCATTACTATAATATGTATAATTAATCCATCTTAAACCAACTAGTGACCAAACTTCTTTAGAAATGTACAGGTCCATAAAAAGAATTGTATTTATTTGATTTCTTCACGTAATGTAATTCATATTTCCCATTGCCTCACTTTATTACTCTATAGTGTAACAAGAAGTTGTTAGACTGATAGGCACCATAAGTTTATCTAAACTGAATTTTTAGCTACTATTCTTGCTTGTGAAGAACTGTACTGATAATGCCTGTGAGCAGATGAATGCTACTCTTATGTGAAATCTAACTCCAAAACATGGAGTATTTCTTCCACTCATCTGTAAGGAATTATAGAATTTTTGGCTGGGTTCTTTTCATATGACAATACTCCACATGTTAAGGATGGGGAGCTGGAAGGCATGATGAGGATGCTTGCCAAGAATAATTGGCTTCTACTGTGTGGAGCAGCTCAAATATTGTATTACAGTATGTAATTTGGGTGTGCATATTGCCTGTAGTTCAAAGCATTTCATTGATCTGCAGCAGCAAGCTGAGCTTCCTTTAGGCTGTCTCCTTACATATTTACTGAGCAAGCTACATGCAGCACTTGAGAAAGGGTTTGTCATTTCCAGCTATGGACAGAGTTCTCTTTGGAATAGAAAGAAATTAATCCGAGTCTTTTTCTTTACTTTTTTTTCTAATGACTGTCATGTTCTGCCAATCATTCTCATGGCTCTCTATTAAATCTAAAAACCTCTTTGCTAGCACATGGAGGTAGATGGCAAGAGTAGTTGTGGAGCTCTCTGTGGAGAATTTTTATATCCTTATATACATGCTATTTATTAAACTTCAGCAGTGTTCTCAAAACCAGGCTTGTGCCAATTCAGATTTGTCATCTGTAACTTGCAGAGACATTTGAGCTCTTTTATCAGTTGGATCTGTCTTGTTTTCTTGTCTCCAAACACTTTTTATGTGCTTCTCCTACTCTTTATGTATACACACTCCTTTAGACTGTGCTCTGATATCTTCTTCCTTCAGCTTGAAGGGATGAGAGAGATTGAAGAGATTTTCCTTGAGAGATTCCTCAAGGAAAAGCTCAAAGACTTTAAACTACTTGGGTCTTCACCTGTCAAAGCAAAGATCATCTGAATCCCAGAAGAAGTTAAGAGCTGTCCTCAGAGTTTTACAGGACAATTTCTGTAGGAACAATTCAGGTTGGACAGGACTTTAAACAACCTGATCTAGTCGAAGATGTCTTTGTTCATTGCAAGGGCTTTGGACTAGACAACCTTTAAAAGGTCCCTTCCAACTCAAACCATGATTCTATGAATCTACGAAGCATCTCTGGCAGGAGGTAAAAATGCACAACTTTGATGACTGTAATGTGCATGTTGTCTGACTTCACTGAACCAGACCAGAGGAGGAAATCAGGTTGTGTGATTTTGTACACAGCACACACCTTCCTGCCGCGAGCTCTGCAGCACAGAGCACACCAGTGCAGACCCACCCTGTGACCCACCCTGTGACCCACCCTGTGACCCACCCTGTGCATCATGTCAGATGCACCAGGGCGGCCCAAGCCGCAGCCCGCCAGCTGCCTGTGACTAGCAAGCAGGGCCATCAGCACTCAACCAAGCTCAGGGACTGTTATTTCTCTTTGAGAAACAAATGCTGTGTTGACAATGAACTGTTTTAAGTCTTATGCTATTATGAGACAACTTTGTAGATTATGTAAAACACTCATTTTTGCCTTTCACATTTCATTACCTTGACCACTTGTTCAAACTCACCGGAACACAGGGCTCTTGTCCTGTTTGCTGGACTAACTTCACAGATTTATCTTCTTATTCATGAGTTTGAATTCATTTGTACAAACAAATCTAAGCTATGGGCCACATCCTCACCTACAGTAAATCAGTGTGCTGCTATTAAAATCTGATGTCTACTTATTGGCTAAGAGGTAGGTATTTATTCTTCTATGCTTTCCTTTTCAGAGATGTACTGTGTTTTAGAGGATAAGGTGTTAAAGCTATACCTCTGAGTACAAAACACTCTCCTCACCTTAAAAAAAGAGTGACCTTTACACTGGACCAAATGGAATTTAAATCAGAGCACTCTTCCGTATTTAAGGTTAAAACAGGTTGCAAAACCCATTAAGAAGCAATCTAGAGTTCTACAATAGTTGTGTCGCAGAGGTTAAGAGAGCTTACCTGATAATCAAAGCCTGATTTAGTGTTTCTTATGGCAGAATGTTCAGCTACTTGTACTGGCTTGCTATGTGTTTGTTTCTAGTGAGTGCACGTTTCTTTTAAAATAATCAATTTTTATTTGATTCTGGTCAGTAGAGGTGTTTCCCAGGACCCAGAATTGGGCCCAATCCTGTTCAATATCTTTACTGATGATCTGAACTAGGGATTGAGTGTACTCAGTAAGTTTGTGGACCACACCATGCTGGGTAGTAGTATTGGAAGGCTTTACAGAGGGGTTTGGAGAGGTGAGATAGATGGGCTGAGACTGACAGTATGAGGTTCAACAAGGCCAAGTGCTGGGTCCGGCTTTTGGGTCACAACAACCCCAGGCAGTGCCACAGGCTGGGGCAGAGTGACTGGAAAGGACCTGGGGGTGCTGGTGACAGCAGCTGAACATGAGCCAGGGTGTGCCCAGGTGGCCAAGGAGGCCAATGGCATCCTGGCCTGGATCAGCAATGGTGTGGCCAGCAGGAGCAGGGCAGGGATTGTCCCCCACCCTGCCACTGATGAGGCCACACCTTAAGAAAATCAAGAAAGAAAACACAACCACCACTGTCATTTACAGCCTCATCACTGCTGCCAACTCTGTGGAGTGACTCTTCAGTGAAATTCTGGTTTGTTGCAGTCAGTGGGACTTTTGCACAAGAATTCATTGGAGCTGGGGTTTTAACTGCTGTTCTTTTCCTGTTGAAAAGTTTTATGATCTAATGACTATTTTCCAGTTTATAATATTTTCCCTTTTGGAAAATTCATTGTCTCATTCTGGAGTCTGACCAAGCTGAGCATCTCTTCTTGTTTTATAGCTAATCTTATTCTTTTCCAATCAGCTCCTATATTCTTCATTGAATTTCATTATCTACCACAATGACTTCCAAAACAATCAAAAAAAATGTTCATCATAACTATATTTGGTATTTTTTAACTCCTCATACAGAGGACTTGCCTCCAGCAGGTACAATAAGCTTGATGTGTATGCTGCTGGACACCAGTGCCCACGAAACCTGCTCTATCACTCCTCCCCTCAGCTGGACAGGGAGAGAAAGAATAACAAAAGGCTCATGGGTTGAGATAAGGCCAGGAAGAGATCACTCACTGGTTACCATCACAGGCAAAACAGATTTGACAGATTTGGGAAAATCAGTTTAGTTTATTAACAATCAGATCAAAGTAGGATAATGAGAATTAAAAACCAGACCTTAAAATCTCAAAATCTTAAAATCACCCTTCCACCTTGTCCCCTAGTTCCAGTGCTTAACATTTTTCCCAGTTTTCTCTGCCTCTTCCCCTCCAGCATTGCAGTGGAATGGGGAATGGAGGTTACGGTTAGTTCATCACACATTATTTCTGTCACTGCTTCTTCCTCAGGACAGGACTCCTTCACCTGCTCCACCATGGGGTCTCTCCATGGGAGATAGTTCTCTATGAACTTCCCCAAGGTGAGCCCTTCCCACTGACTGCAGTTCTTCACAACCTGCTCCAGCATGGGTTGCTTCCATGGGGTGCAGTCTTCCAGGTACAGCCTGCTCCAGTGTGGGTCCCCCACAGGCCCACAGGTCCTTACCAGGACCCTACTCCAGCACAGGTTTCCTGTGGGGTCACAGCCTTCTCTCAGGCATCCACCTGCTCTGCCCTGGGTCTCCTCCAGGGGCTGCAGGTGGATCTCTGCATCCCTGTGGATCTCCATGGGCTCAGGGCCACAGCTGCCTCACCATGGGCTGCACCACGGGCTGCAGGGGAACCTCAGCTCTGGTGCCTGGAGCACCTGCTGTCCCTCCTTCTGCACTGACCTGGCTGTCTGCAGGGCTGTTCCTCTCACATGTTCTCACTTTGCTCCCCTCTGGACACAATTTGCTTCTGCATGAAAACTTTTTTCCTCTCGAATACATTATCCCAGAGGCACTACCACTGTCACTGACAGGCTCAGCCTTGGCCAGTGGTGGGTCCGTCCTGAAGTTGCCTGGCACTGGATCTTTCAGGCACGCAGGAAGCTTCTGGCAGCTTCTCACAGAACCCACCCCTGTAGCCCCCCTGCTACCAAAACCTGGACATGCAAACCCAAAAGATACTTCTTCTAAGGACCTTTAGCATAAGTCTTTATTGCACAGGTCCCCAGTAGAGACTAAGCAGGTTAAAATGAAGGGATCAACGTGTTTTCCCTGGAACTTCCACTTCTTCTTACCTTTGGACATACACTGCTGATCTATCTTACCTTCACAAACTGAATAAGCTTCTTTTGCAATGAAAAGAATGCCATGAGTTTGGGTTGCCCTCACTGGAAGTTTTTTTAAATTTGCTTCTTTTAAGAAGAATATTGCTCACTCATCCCATTGTGCATCTTCTTAACCTGTTCTTTCACTTTCTTTATCAGACCTGTTAAAAATTATTTACTAGTTTATGCAATAGCTGATTTCAAACTATCACTTTCCTCTTTCATGTTATTTAGTCTCTCTTCTGGCAAAAAAAAAAACAATTGTAAGTAGTGCATTTTTGCACAAGTTTAAAGATGAACTGCAGTCTGTAAAATATAAAAGATATGTAACATAGTTTCAAAATTGTGTTTATCTTATTTTCCAATACCTGCATTTTAACTGATGTCTGATGACATTTAAAATGTCTAAGCTTCCCTGAAAAAAATTTTGAAAGACTTATATTTCCCTTGGGTGGACTGATTTCACTAGCAATATGTAGAGGAGCTCTGCTCCAATGAACTGCTGATGCTCTAATTGTTCAGAAGAAAAGTGGTGTTGGGACTCTAGATCTCAGGACATTTTTTTTATTTTAAAATGCAATCACTGGAAATGGTGAAGTCCACCCATGAATTTTGTTACTGGGACTAAAACTGTTACTCATTTTTTTCCTTCTTAAAAAAAAAAAAGTTTTGATCACTTCCATGGTTCCATTTATGTTCATGGTTTTATATTTTAAATCATATTATTTGGGTGGTTTTTTTCAAATTCTGTTTTGATTTTTACTTATTATGTTCTTTGTCTTTTATATTGTCCTGTGGTTTAACAAAAAACAAAATAAGAAGAAAAATTATATTGGTCACTTGCAGGCCTAGAAGGGGAGACACTTCCTATTTATCCATATCAGAAGAACATTAACAGAAAAAATACTAGGGGAGAAGACCCAGAGCTTTGACGTATTTGGACCATCCAATCCTGAATAGGTCTCTGGAATACTTCTAGGATAATATTTTGAATATATTTATAAGGTGTTATACTAAAGTAAAAGGAGATGATAAAACTATTTATGACAACAGTCAAAGTTCTGTTAGAATTACCTAACTGAAACCAAAGAGTTTATCCACGTCTTAGTCTTGTTACTTGTAGGCAAAAGGATTATTCACTTCTTCAGCACTGTCACAGAGAAGTATGGAATTTTACAAGAGATGGAGGAGGTGATCTGTACATTGTGTAGAGTAAGGGTCTGATTCAGCACATATTCACTGGGAATAATCCGTCAAGAGTATCCATTCAGACAAGAATTTCACATTCTTCCATTGTCATTACTAGAGCATGAGAGTCCAGTGATAAGGAGTGTGCTGCTAACCCAAAGGCTGATTCAGACATCACTTGACCTGGGAACAAAGCATTAAAAACTGAAGAAACATTGAAGCTAGAAGAGATGTTTACCAGTTGCCTCTGTTCTTAGTTTAGGGAAGAGTGCAAAAGTGTAGCCTATCTGTGCTATGTAAATACAACCCAGCTAATTGTGTGTGAAGGGAAGGATAGCTTCACAAAAGGAAAGCAGGAAACTTCATTCATGCTACTGCCCTTTCTGCTGCTTTCAGGAATGAAGATGATTGAAGATGTTCTCGTATTTCTTCTTTTGCTTTGTTGGAAAGAAAGCATTCTTCCTGCGACGCAGCTGGGGCAAGGCTGAGAACTTTCCTTTCTCCCCCAGTGTCTGAGGTTCTGAGATAAAGCTGTCTCTATCTGCTCACTCTTGCCATCAGCTAAGTTAGTTTATCTTAGCAATATCATGCATCTCTGCATCAAATTAGAATTACCACCAGAAACAGTCGGACATTTTAGAATGCTTTCCTTAGGAAATAGGTGTGTTTTACCAACAGCCACCTATTAACCTTTGAAATCGCTGACCACTGCCGACTAAATCTGATAGCGAGGTAGTGTTTTATTAAATTTACTAAGTATAAACCATGCAAAAATAGGCAACTTTATAAAAGAGCCTATTAATACTGTCTTTAAACAAACAAACAAAGAAACAAACAAACAAGAAAACCCCACAACATGCAGTTTGAGCACATTTCTTATTAGACACCAGAGGATTTATATGGAGAAAAGCCAAAGTGAATGCCTTAACTCTTGAAAAGCTTTCATTCCATTTTCCCGCTCTGTCAGACACCAGGAGTTCAACTCTTTTTTTTTTTTTTTTGGCAAAGACTGATTAAGCTTTTCTAAAACTTTGTCATTTGTATTTTTTTAATATAGTGTGAGCTCCGTCTGCACCATTGAGTGTCAGGAAGTTCAGCAGTGAAGTCAACCACACAAAGACACAAAAGCTTAAGGAAACAGACTTTATTTGCTTCAGTACTTAGATAACTTTATTTCATATTCAGTGATATCTGAATATGTATTTGTAACGTTTCTCAAGAACTCTCAAAATCAAACAGGGATAATAAAATTCTTTCCCAGATGGGACTCCCAATTTTCACATTTCATCTTGATCTAAGCAAGTTCCAGTTGATAATAAACATTTTGTTACAGAACAGCATTTCTAGGTTTTAGAGCTATTGACGTCTCAGGCAAAACCTATAGTAATCTGCTTAAAAGTGAAGTTGATGATTTCCAATGGGCATTTTTTGACAAAAACTTGAGATGTTCCTTTGTGTTCTGATCATATGTCCTAAGAAAGCAGGAAAAAAACCTGTGAGTTGGTCTTTTTAATAGTGAAATTTTACACATTTACATTTAGTGATTTGTATTTCTTGTTTTCATCATAACGTTCATAATAATATACATGAAATTAGCTCTTTAGCAAAATCATGATGGGAACAGTGTAATATCCTTTGATCCCTTCTAGTAGGGACAAAGACTATTGCAGAATTGCAAACATGACAGCATCACCATTTGAGCCACTTGCTTTTTTACAAAAATGGCTTTTATTTTCTCAGTTGATAATTTAATCACAGAATCACAGAATGGCTGAAGCTGGAAGGGACTTCTGCAGGCCACATAGTCCAATCCCCCTGCTCAGGCAGTGCCAGCTAGAGCAGGTTGCCTAGATCATGTCTGGATGGCTTTTGAAGATTTACAAGTGTAGAGACTCCACAGAACAAGCTGTACCAGTGCTCAGTCACCCTCACAGTAAAAGTTTCACAATATTCGGAGGGAATGTCCTGTAGTTTAGTTTGTGCCTGTTGCCTCTGATTTTGTTCTACTTTCAAAATCTTTCACTTCTCTCATTATGTTGAATCAACAGCAGTATCCTTCCTGGAAAGAAACTGGCTTACAGCTACAGGAGAAGCTGATTTGAGGATATATCCTCTTCACTAGAAGACATATTATTTTGTATGATACAAAAAATAGATAAGAAAGCAACTTGAATAATGAATTCCTTGTCCACAAGAGAATAGAATTGACACAATTCTCCCACAACTGTTAGGAGAAAAAGAGAGTTAAAAAAGAACCTTTTCTCAAAGTGCAGTTTGTTCATGAAAAGAAAGCAATAAAAATACATTAAAAGGATATTGTGCTACTTGAGCTACTTGAAAATCAAGAACTTCCCTCTTTTTCTTTATTTTGGATAAGGTTGATCACTTGACGAAAGGGCTTACTTATTTTCACCAGTGAGTAAGTGACAGTGGTCCTTCTGGCAAATTCTTACAGGCAGTGGAGTAAGGAATGTGTTAGTAATTTGCCAAATTGGTCAGAAGGGAAAGGAGCACTGGGTAGGGATGAGTGGTAACAGAAGAACATTAATTTGACCTTGCTGGGTATTTGATAATAGCAAAGAGTGGATTTAAGCATTTACACTGCAAATTTTTTATGTGCTCTGTCATTCAGGCAGTAAATTATTTAAATGTGTGTACTAAATGCATGTTTTCCTGCTTGGCTTCAATTGAAGATACTTTTTTGATATTCTGCCTTATTATGGCATCTCAAGACCGTTTGTTTAGGTGAATTTGCAAATACTTCATACAGAAATTCTTCTAGACTTTGGGGTAAATTGTATCAGTATGAGTAACTTTGTTCCAGACCTTTTTTTCCAAGAAATACATAAAATGATTACAGAAAAAAAAGCCTGCAGAAGTTAGCAGTCCCACACAGAGAAACTAAACCACATAGTGAGAGCCTAATGATACAGTTCTTTATTTATAGGAACCAAAAGTGTTTTATTTACTCTAACCTAACTGTTATAGGCCTGTTCCAAGAGCCTAATAACTTCTTCCTAGATATCTGCAGTGTTCCTGTTACCTGGTTTCATAACAACACCAACACCTGTTTTTCATCCTTTTGCCCTTGACATAGAGTCTTAGTACACAGAGATATTGCTAAATGAGATATTTTGTTTGTTCTAAGACCACGAGAGAAACAAAAAACTGTTTCAGGAAAAAAAGCCACTTTTTTTTCTAGATCCTCATTTAATATGTGTTTTGTTTGTACAGCTCTTTATGTGCTCCTTTTTTTGTTAAGTAACTATAATCAAGTATTTTGACAAGTTGTGCATAATCAGAATTTATCATTTTCCCCCTATTATACCCTGGAAGTTTCTACTTTCTCTGTTCAAGGTGATAAGACAGTTTTCACAGCCTAAGGCTAGTGCTACTTGTATAAAGCAGTATGTCCTTGTCATTTGGACACAGTCTCTGTATGTGTAAGGCTACTAAGAGGTACAAGGAATTTTTCTTTACTACGGTAGAAACTTGGAGATATTCCTAGCATAGGAAAAGCAAGTGTTCTGAGTGGGACCATAAAAAAAAATTGCTGAGAAACCTGCTGCAGCTGAGTGGTTTTCCCAGATGCTCATCTAAAGTCCGATCAAGAGTATTTTGGTTTACCTGTAATTGTGGAAAGATGTGCACAAATATTTCTAGATGCTGAACAAAAATATCTTTCATAATTACATTTTATCAACAGTAAGATATGTGAACACTCCACAAAGATAGCCTTTTAATTCACAACATGTATGATTTTCTCAGTGAGATATTAAAAAAAAAATTAAGTTGTAAGAAAATGGATGTTATTTCTGTGCTGAATAAGAGCTAACAGGGCTATAATTAATAGAATCTGTCAATATTGATTAAATATATCAGTCACTTCAATTTTAGGCCATCAGTTAAGGCTCTAAGTATGAACATCTCCATTCACCGAAAAAAATCTTAATTCTGAGGATTTTTTCGAAATGGTAGTTGTAAGAGAAACCGAAAATCTTGGTTCTGCAATTCTGTTGCTCCACATTTCAAGCTTACAGTAGGCTGAAGAGCAAAAAAAGATGGTCAGAAAATTCAGAGATGATGTCCAGGGCCTGAATCTCACAGTAGATCACAGAATCATAAAATGGTTTGGGTTGGAAGATCATCTACTTCCAAACACCCTGCCATGGGCAAGGCCACCTTTTACCAGACCAGGTTGTCCAGAGCTCCATCCAAACTGGCCTTGAACACTTCCAGGGATGGGGCATCCACAACTTTTCTGAGCAACCTCTGCCAGTGCCTCAGCATCCTCACAGTAAAGACCTCTTCACAATATCTAATCTAAACCTACTTTCAGTTTGAAGCCATTCCCTCTTGTTCTGTCACTACATGTGCTTGTAAAACATTGCTCTCCATCTTCCTTGTCAGTTCCCTTCAGGTACTGGAAAGCCACAATAAGGTCGCCCCAAAGCCTTCTCTTTTCCAGGCTAAATTATTTCCAGGCTAAATTATCCCAACTCACTCAGTCGTTCATCATAGGAGAGGTGCTCCATCCCTCTGACCATGTATGTGGATCATGCTTGTGGCCTCCTCTGGACTTGCTCCAGCAGGTCCATGTCCTCCCTGTGCTAGGACCCCAGAGCTGATGCAGCACTGCAGGTGGGGTCTCAGCAGAGCAGAGCAGAGGGGCAGAATCCCCTCCCTGGCCCTGCTGCCCACGCTGCTCTGGATGCAGCCCAGGACACGTTTGGCTCTCTGGGCTGGGAGTGCCCATGGCTGGGTCATGTCCAGCCTCTCACCCACCAGCAGCCCTAAGTCCTTCTCCCCAGGGCTGCTCTTGATCTGTTCATCTCCCAGATTGTGCTGATACCAGGGATTACCTCAACCCAGATGCCGCACCAGCACTTGGTCTATTAAATCTCATGGAGTTCCCATGGCCTACATGTTCCCAGCTTGTCTAGGTCTCTCTGGATGGCATCTCATACTTCAGGTGTGTCAACAGCACCTCTCAGCTTGGGGTCATCTCCAAATTTGCTGAGGGTGCACTCAATCCCTTTGTCTATGCCACTGAAGATATGAAATAACACTGGTCCCAGTACAGACCCCTGAGGGCACCGCTTGTCACTGATGTCAGCTGGGACACTGAGCCCTTGACCACGACCCTCTAGATGGGACCATCCAACCATTTTCTTATCCATCTAACAGACCACTTCCCAAATCCATCTCTCTCCAATTTAGAGAGTAGGATGTTGTGAGGGACCATGTCAAAGGATTTACAGAAGTCCAGGGCATCCACAGCCCTTCCCTTGTCCACTGATGTAGTCACTCCACCACAGAAGGCCACGGGGTTGGTCAAGCAGGATTTGCCCTTGGTGAAGCCATGCTGGTGTCTCGAATCACCTCCCTGTCCTCCATGTGTCTTAGCACAGCTTCTAGGAGGATCTGTTCCATGATCTTCCCAGGCACAGAAGTGACCCTGACAGGTCAGTAGTTCCCAGGGTACACCTTTCTACTCTTTTTAAAGATGGGTACACTGCTTCTCCTTTTCCAGTCACAAAGTACTTCTCATCTGACTGCCATGACTTTTCANCCCAGATTGTGCTGATACCAGGGATTACCTCAACCCAGATGCCGCACCAGCACTTGGTCTATTAAATCTCATAGAGTTCCCATGGCCTACATGTTCCCAGCTTGTCTAGGTCTCTCTGGATGGCATCTCATACTTCAGGTGTGTCAACAGCACCTCTCAGCTTGGGGTCATCTCCAAATTTGCTGAGGGTGCACTCGATCCCTTTGTCTATGCCACTGAAGATATGAAATAACACTGGTCCCAGTACAGACCCCTGAGGGCACCGCTTGTCACTGATGTCAGCTGGGACACTGAGCCCTTGACCACGACCCTCTAGATGTGACCATCCAACCATTTTCTTATCCATCTAACAGACCACTTCCCAAATCCATCTCTCTCCAATTTAGAGAGTAGGATGTTGTGAGGGACCATGTCAAAGGATTTACAGAAGTCCAGGGCATCCACAGCCCTTCCCTTGTCCACTGATGTAGTCACTCCACCACAGAAGGCCACGGGGTTGGTCAAGCAGGATTTGCCCTTGGTGAAGCCATGCTGGTGTCTCGAATCACCTCCCTGTCCTCCATGTGCCTTAGCACAGCTTCTAGGAGGATCTGTTCCATGATCTTCCCAGGCACAGAAGTGACCCTGACAGGTCAGTAGTTCCCAGGGTACACCTTTCTACTCTTTTTAAAGATGGGTACACTGCTTCTCCTTTTCCAGTCACAAAGTACTTCTCATCTGACTGCCATGACTTTTCAAATATCACGGAGAGTGCCTTGGGAACTACATCAGCCATTTAGCTCAGGACTCTGGGATGTATTCCATTGCGTCCCATAGACTTATCTGTGTTAGGATTCCTTAGGTGGTCACAAACTTAATCTTCCCTTACAATGGACTTTGCTATCCCAGTCCCCATCTGTCCATCCTCTCAAGAGGTGTGCAAAGAGAGAAATGAAGATTGTGGCAAAAAATTTGCTGAGTACCTCAGCTTTCTTTTTATCTGTTTTTACCAGTTTATTTTTAGCCTTGTTTATCAGGGGGTGTGCCTTCTTTGACCTTCCTTTTTTGGTTAGATCTTCAATTAATTTAGAATAGCCTGGAGGTTTTCAGAGCTTCTTCCTGAAGCCTGCAGCTCCAAAAGACAGTACACATGCCAAGACTATCTGGATCACATCACTGCTCAGCGGAGTTCTTGTCTTGCCTCCAAGACACTCCCATTTTAAGGCAACACAGTGGTCAAAGCCCTTCGCTCTGTGCTTGCTGAGGCAACTCTTTTCCAGTCTCTTTGCATCACTTAGATGATCTCAACTGATCATCTAAGTGAATAACGAAGAACAATAATGAAGAATCTGTACTTATTTTTTAATTCTGCTGTTCTGAAATTCATTAAAATAATGCAAAGATTAGTATAAATACACTTGAATGCTTTTCTACTTGAGTAAAAAAGTGTAGTATTGTTTTTTTTTTTTCTCTAGGAATAGCAGAACAACATATATGAAAATCATGACAAACCATTACGTAAAGTGGACACTCTACATAAGTATTGCCATATAATAATTTTTCCCTTCAAAATTTTTGAACAGAAATTGTTCCCAAATAACGACGTGAAGTAAAGTGCAGCCATCTATGGTGGTGTGCTAGGCACTGTGCTAAGAAACAAGTCTTTTATAAACACAGACAGTAGAACACTCTTTAAAAAAATAGCTGTGCAGTGCCAAATGATTATGGTAGAGCTTTTTCTTTCTGCTAGCTTTTAATTTGTTGGTTGTTGTTTTGTTTTTCCTTTCCTATGTACCATACTGAAAGCTACATATATTGGAATTGCTTATAATCTGTAAACTGAAAAGAGAACACTTGCTGTCACTTCCTTTTCTCTAAAAACATATACAAAATAACATGCAAATTCTTAAAGCAGTTGGTGTTAAAATGTACTTCTCTTCCTCATATTAAAGCCTAATGAGACATAAAAAGAACCTTTGACATTTCGAGATGCCTCTCATTTACAGAAGTTAATCTGTTCTAGGACTTCATCATCTGAGTGGGGAAGCTTGATCATGTGTCTAAAACAAAAAAAACTGATTCGTAGACCAGTCCTGGATCTAATTACAGGGTGCTATCTTAGAGGTAACAGAGAAGTCAGAAACAGTGTTGTGAGGCTCTCAAAGCTGCACAGCTGATAATTATTCTTTTATTCTTAGCTTAGTGGCACCGGAGTGTTATACTTGAAAAGCTGTTAACCTCAACGTTTTCCACCACATTGTATAACAACAAAAGTGTGGGCCAAATTTAGAGCTTTGGTACTGTTCAGAAAAAAGGTTTCCTACGGTTGTTCTGCCCTTCAGAACTGCAGGTGTGCTTGTTTGATGGGTACTTTGCCATCATTTAGAAAACCTCTTATTTCCCTTTAAGATTGGTCTGACAGCTCCGAGTTCTAAGAATTGTCAGGAGGTGCCAAGTCCAGCAAGTCTTAAGCCTAGCATTGGCCATCAGAATTTTACTTAGTCTGAGTGGTCAGTCGGGTCCCCATGGCAGTCACAGACTCTTGAAATGTGGCAGTCCGAAGTGGGAGATCGTGAGAATCATCCTGAGGGTGAGGAACTTGTGAGTGATGGATTCTGCTTTCTAATGTGCTTTGAGGTATACTGGGAAGGTGAACAGTAGATAAAGATTCCTGAATGTAAGTTGCCATAGGTAATATATTTATATTTTTGCTAAATAAATAGCAAACTGAGTATTTTATTAGTTTCACCTGAATATTGTATCCCTTGAGTTTATTTTGTTGTTTTCATATTTCTTGGAAAAAAACCTTATCTACGTACTCTCTTAAATATTAGAAGGGATGCTGAGAAAGAAGATCTTGTTAAGAAAAACATGGTTCCCAGTATCTGATTTTCAAGAATTGCTGTTGGGCAGGCTTCAGGCTAGGAGGAAAATAACATCACACAGATTTGTTTTACTGTGTTGAAGAATTAGTGAGCAGTGATGTGTGCTGTATTATAGACTGTCATGTATTCTCTTTCGATAGACAAACAGGCTGGAAATCCTGACTTTATTGGCCAGGGAATTCCTTTGAATGAGATAGCATTTGTAGTACGTATGCATCTGAATGACGGTGTTTACAATCTAATGGGGATGGTTTTTGTTGAGTGTTGGTTAATGTGTTTACTGAAGTGGCAAGCACTGCAAAATTTTCTTTAAATGGTTCTGCCAATTAATCTCAATTCAAACTTCTTCTTGCATTACCTTTTTCCAGACGTAAGTGAACATTATTCAAAATTGTGGGGTGTTTTTTCAATAGCCACAAGTATGTGAAGTTTAAAAGTTGTGAGGGAGCTTGAAGTTTCTGAGCATGTGCTCAGAAACATAAAAAGATACAAGTCTAGTATCCAGGATGTTGTACGGTAATGCACTGAGCTATCTGGCAGTAGTCCATGCTGGGGTGTTCTATTTGAAAAGGAGTCTTAGTTAATTTGTTTTCCTGATTTTTTGCTTGCCTGACATTTTGAAAATAAGGTTAATTTGATGTGAAACAACTTTAGGGAGATGTTATAGATGTGAAACAAATCAAGGGAGACATTATAGATATCCACAACACACCCACCGAAGAAACATTTCTCTACCTTGGAGTAATGTTTGCAAGTAGCTGATCTAGATATGTCCATGCCAGCAGTTTCAAAACTTGATGTTTCAGATACACGGCTTGCAAGACAGGATAGCTGGGCTAAAACTTACTCAGCTCTGAGTTCAATGTGAAGAAGCATTCTTGCCTTCAGATCTACATTAGAATAAACAATAGCCAGGCTTGGTAGGTGCACTCTGCATATAGGGTTATTTTGCACTCTGCATATAGGATTATTTTTATGAAACTATTTGCATACCGACAGATTTCCTCTTGTTGGGGAGTAATTGAAAAAGGGTATGTCTTCCTGTCTGTAACTGAAACTTCTGCAAGATAGTTAGTTTCAATTGACTATTTAGCAATTTTGGTTAAACCATGGTTTTCCATACCATTATTGGGTTCATTCCCCATATTGTGTTCCTACGTCCAGTTCTAAAACTTTTCCATCGGTTCTTTTGTGCTTACAGCCAACATGCAATACTTCGTGCCTGCTCTAGCACCCACACACACAGGCTTTGGGCTCGAACAAATACGACGGCAGTTATTTGAGCACTCCTTTGACAGCTGGCGCTTCGGCGGGCCAGCCTTGTTCGGAGCACTTACATGTGCTCTTACACCTTTCCCCACGCTTCTGTAAACGTTAACCCGTTAGTGTCTGATGGTGCCGCGGTGGGTAGGCACGAGAAGGACGGGGGGGACGGCTCAGCGCGCCCGCCGGCGGGGTGTGGGTGCGTGTGGGGGCCCTCGGCAGCCGTGCCCCGGCGCTGCCGAGCCCCCGCGCCGC